>QJPP01001892.1:0-175626 GCA_003996215.1 Jaltomata sinuosa
GTAGTGGAGTCACACTCAACCGCGATCAAGCAACTAGAGCAGCAAGTGGGTCACATCTCGGCATCCCTAAACCCAAGGAAACCAGGTACTTTGCCGAGCGACACCACTCATCCGAAGAATGATGCAAGCTGTATGGCGATCACAACAAGAAGCGGAAAAATATTACCGGAATCACATCCGGTAATTCATGCTCAAGGCGAGATTGCGGATGATGAAGAGGCGGTAGAGGAGGAAACTCCAAAGCCCGCGGAGAAACGCAAGGAAGCTGAAAAGCTTCCAACTATGATGCCTCGACCACCACCTCCGTTCCCACAGCGTTTAAAGAAGAAAGCTGACGATGGTAAGTTCCTAAACTTCATGAACATGTTGAAAGAGATTTCAATAAACATACCATTGGTGGAAGCGCTGGAACAAATGCCCGGTTATGCCAAGTTCATGAAGGACTTGATTACAAAGAAGAGGACGGTGAGTTTTGAACCGGAAGACAACCTCCATCACTGCAGCGCTATCTCTTCAAGGGCGTTAGTTGAAAAGAAGGATGATCCAGGTGCGTTCACAGTTCCATGTACTATCGGGAAGCTCAACTTCGGGAGAGCTATGTGTGACCTTGGTGCTAGTATAAATTTGATGCCGCTAGCAGTGTATAACAAATTGGGTTTGGGAGCTCCTAAACCAACGTCCATGAGAGTGATGATGGCTGACCGTTCGGTAAAGCGACCCGTAGGGATCTTGTCTGATGTGCTAGTTAAGATCGGTAAGCTTATCTTCCCAGCTGACTTTGTAATTTTGGATTGCGAAGTGGACTTCGAAGTTCCCATAATCTTGGGACGACCATTGTTAGCTACGGCGAGAGTGTTGGTTGACATGGAGAAAAACGAGCTGACCTTCCGATTGAACAATGAATTGGTCAAGTTCGATGTGTCCAAATTGATGAAGCAACCAAGTGACATGAGGGTGGTCGCGGTCATCAATGCTATTGAGGAAGCTCCTGCGGATGTGCACATTGAGGAGAAGTGTTTGGTCGAGACGCTAGCTGTTGTGAGAAGGATGCCGCGAAAAGAGAAGCATGTTGCGGAAAGCGGTGTAAATAGCTCAAGGAAACGAAAACACCGCAAGAGAATCTACAAGGAAAGAGCGAAGAAGCGGTCACGACTAGCGGCGGAGCAAATAAAAGAGGAAGTTGGAGCGCAACATGAGGTTGGCGCACACACGTACTCCATCGAGTTCTCTTGTTTTGGAGACCCAGGCGGTCTCCAACATCATTCCAGAATCTGAGTCATATCGACTTCACAGGTATTCCTTTATTCTCACAGCTTTTAGTTTTCATATGTATGCATTGGGGACAATGCATGAGTCTAAGTTGAGGGTGTTGGGAAACCTGTGAGTCACCACCGAGGGTTTTTGTTGCCGATTTCTTTTCCCTCCGGTGTGCTATCTAGTAGAACCGGCATGTTTAGGTTGTTAGTTTAATTTTTTTTTTTAGTGTCTATAGCAAGCATGCGTTGTTCTTGTCTAAAAATGAGGCCCCTTAAAAATTTTCTGGGTTTGAGCTTATGTTGAAACGATTGAATGTTGGGATCCTTGTATGTCATTGTGCGAGTATGAGTAGAATGAGTATGCTTAAGCCGAGCGGTTGTTTGATAGTTGGTAGCGATATAGTTTCTTGGTGCCAAGAGCGTGTGAGTTTATTGTCATAAATTCTTACTCTGTGCAGGCATCTAGAACTTGCCCGGTCTATTTTGTTAAGTTTGAAGTTTGGTTGCTTAGGAAAGGATCACAGGCCCTTTTTGTGTGCAGTCCACTTAACCTATAAGACCGTCCAAATGCAAATACTCCCTTTGATCCCTGTTTGAGCCGAAATTGACCTTATTCTTTCAATAACCTGTCACCATTCCTGTTTAACTTTGAATCCCTATCTTGGCCCTGGTCCTTCCTTGGACATCGTGCACCTCAACGTAAGCAAAACAACCTAAGTTGAGGGTGGCTACTATAGAGGTAAACCCTGTTTTGGCCCTGATCCTACCAATGGACATTGTGCACCTTGACGTAGGCAATCAGCCTAAGTTGAGGGTGGCTACTACAGTGGTAAAGGAGAAGAAAAAGAGGATGGAGATGATTGTTGTTGAATAGAATGAAAATCCGGGTGTGCGCCTAAGAAAAGAAAAGAAAAAAATAAAGAAAGATGAAAAAGATCGAAAAAGAAACAAAAAGAATTGTCAATAAAGAGGCCGCACCTGTATCTAGAATCAAGGAAATAAAAAGGTGAATAAGGATGGATAAAGTGAAGTTATGTGGTGATAAGATGTAAATGGTTCCAAGGAGGGCTTAGTCACTAACCCCTAAATGTATCATACCTGCACCCGAAGCCTCATTACAAGCCTAAACAAGTCCTGTAGTGATCCTGAGTAGCTTTCTGAAGAACGAAATAGAATAGTAAGGGCAAGCCTATGGTATCGCATGTGCATTGTTTGAAATCGTTTGTGAGTGTGAGCGCTTACCTAGTCCCAAATCTTGTGTGTGGGATTTCTTTGTGGTGAGGGCACCAAGATGTCTATATTGTCTATTGATTGTTAGGATAGCTACGCGTGTGTATGCATAATGTTCTATCATATCGGAATGACATGTTTGGATCCTTGCAAGTTAGTGTTTCATACATACGTGTGCTACGAGGGAGCCTGATTTAATTGAATAAGTTGAATGACCATGAGTTGCTATAGACATGAGTTTGTGTTCTTAGTTGAGTCGTATTATTGTTTTATGTTATGTTGCTTGAGGACAAGCGAACGTTTTAAGTTGAGGGTGTTGATGTGACGCTAATTTACGTCACTTTCGACTCCTTTTTACTAAGAACAATCGTACGTTTTCAAGCAACCATTGTTGTTTTTGATGTTTTTTATGTTGTATTTGTAGGAAATGGAAACAAACACGGAAACGGACGGAAATACGCGAAAAAGAGCAATCTGCCTAAGTGTGACGGCCTGAGTGACGGCCCGTCACACATGTGACGGTCCGTCACTGGGACCGTCACTCCAAGGCAGCAAAGGGACAGTGCCACTGCCTAAGGCTGACGGTCCAGGCGACGGTCCGTCAAGGCAGTGACGGTCCGTCAGCCTGACCGTCACGCTAAGGCAGTGGCTTACGTCGGCGACCCGCGTTTTGGGGATTCCTAGCCCGTTTTGGATTTGGTTTCTTTGACTCCTATAAATACCCTATGATAGGTTTATGTAATTAGAGTACACCCAATAGTTTTAGAATAGTTTTTAGTCGTTTTTTGAGAGCAACAACACGTTTTCGGATTCTTGAATTCGTGTTCTTGAGTTCTTGGTTGTTCTTGTTCTTGGATTATTGAAGAGTATTTTCATCATATTGTAAGAATCTTCTTTCCTTTATAATGAATTACTTCTTTTCTTCTTCGAGCATGAGTAACTAAAACTCCCGCAACTAGGGTTGTGGGAGCCATGGCAAACGTAGCAATATAGATTCCGGGTAGCGTTGGGATCGATTTATGTATTGTCACGTTGTTAATCATACATTATGTCACGTTTTCTAGTGGGTTGCAAACATTAGAACATGCCTAGGTTTAATTTGCTTGAGAAAGAGATTAAAACCGGGAAACTTGATTAACAACAAGGATTCGAGACTACCAACTCTCGTCTTAAAGATTAATGCCGTAACTGGATTAATCTACTTGATGTTAGGATTGAGAGCTAAAAAGCACATCTTTTTGAGATCGAGAGAAGATAAAAGGAAATTTGTTTATTTGGTCGAGAGACGTTTAGACGATACAATTGACGCAATCACATCGTGACAAGCATATAGAAAGAACCCGGTTAAGCCTAGAATCGACATTGTTACAACGCCATGGTGAACACATCCCTAGTTCATCCTCTCATACTGATTTAACTCCTACGTTTATTATTGTTTTGTTTACAATTTGATTACAAAACCCCCCCTTTATTTACTGGAAACGATTGACGACTAGTCACTTACTTCACTAAAGTCTTAATCATCACCATATTCTCTGTGGGATTCGACCCCAACCTTGTTGGGTTATATATTTGACAACGATCGCGTACGCTTCTCAAATTGAGGTGTAGTTTGAGCGTTATCAGATATGAAATAACTAAGTCCATATGACTATCAATAAGACTCCCAGTCAACAATCGGACTCAACAACCATATAAGTCATGCTCAACTATGCAAGTAACCAGACCACATACAATTATATCATAGCTTGCAAGCACCCGGATCGCCCAAGAATCCCTAGGACATTGTCTATGACATTTAACATGCAACCCCGATTTACTCAAGAACCCACCTGAACACTTACACATACTAGCCTGGCTACTCAAGGACCAATATATATGTTAAGTAACAATAAATTTCGTCCCTCTCAGAAAATCAACATGTAAAGAATATCAATAGCAGATAAGTCCGGTTCACTCAAGGAACAAACCAATAATGAACATCAATAGCAGATAAATTCGGTTCTTTCAAGGAACGAACACACATATAGAAATCAATCCCGTATCAGGCGTGGTACTCGAGCCAACCATAATAGAACCTATACCAGGTGTGGTACCCGAACAAACCATTATAGAACTTGTACCAGGCGTGGTACTCAAGTCAACCATTATAGAACCTGTACCAGGCGTGATACCCAAGCCAACCATTACAGAACCTGTACCAGGCGTGGTACCTGAGCAAAAGAAAATCTTTTGACATATTTTATACTAGGCTCTGAAGCTTGGTTCAACTCATACAATATTTTATTAAATTTATACACGTAATTAAGATACTCGTGGCTTTTAAAATTAGGGATTGACACACATACACTTCTTCTTATAAATCTTTAGTATAGAAAGTACTCATGATATTCATTCAGAATTTGAAATTCATGTCCGCAAAATAAAAATAAAAATAAAAATGCGCATACGTAGTGCTTATATTTTTGCAATTTGGGTAAAATTCTCATCATGATATATTCTCTCTTTGTTGATTATGTTCTTATATCACTAGTCTTGCTTTATTTTTTGTGATTGTTCTTTAATCATCAAGCTTGTTTTTAAACACCCACAAAAATTCTATGACCGTTCTGTCTTTTGATCTAAGTTCTAGGTGCCATGCGCGAATTTTCTCAAATTAAATAAGTTTTTCTTGCATAGTCATAATTCAGTCAGCATCTTTGAGTGTTTTCTTGATGTTTTTGGATTCAATCATGGATAGATAAATAGAGAAAGCACAAAAAAGTTTTATTTTAGACATGATTTGAATTCTAAAATTTAAAGGTGTGAGAATATTCCAAATTAAATGAGAACTCTTGTGTTTTTAATTGTTGAATGAAATGTTCTGAATAACTTGTATCTCATGATTTGTCAAGGAGTTGAGTTCATTTGTAATAGAGCTTTCAACACGTTGTTCAGTTCCCTTGTCAGATGTTCACCTTGTCTATTAGCATAATTTGTGTCAGTCTAGTGCCTTCATTATTTTGTTGCACATTTTCTTAGCCAACAAATTAGATTCATAAAAAAATTACATATGTATTCTTTTCAACGCATATAATTTTTTATTTTATATACTTTATAAGTTTTATTATGTGAGGAGTTTCTAAAAAAAAATTCCTTATCACTTTAAACATTAACCTTTTCTAGAGCTTCTTTTTTTTAATTATTACTGTGCACAAATATTTGCCCAAAAGCCTTTAGGTGAGTTAGATTGAGTTTTTTGTCCTATAATAAATCATAGACAATTTTGTTTAATATAGGTTTAATCATTTACTTATTTATTAAATAACAAGCAGTGTTAACAATTTCAGCCAGTAATTCTTAGTAAGATTAACATAGTTCTTGTCATATCTTTTTGAGTTTTATTCTTTCTCTTAAGAATATTATTTTATTATGATATTTTTGGGACCGAAACGTCATGATCTATTCCATGATTCACCCAGTAATCAAGAAATCTATATTTCAAATTCAATTTTATGATCAAAGTTAATGCTAGCTAGTTCACAGTTTATTTTCTTTTGGCCCTTTTTCACAAATACAACAAACACATTGAGTCACTAATTTGGTCAAAGTAATTTTAGTTCCTAACTATAATTATGCAAGAATTTGATTAAATTGCACTATTTTTTTCACCAATTAAAGGCATCACATAAATCACATCACGTGTCATATTTAAATAACTTAAAATGTCATTTTATGCAACTTAAATTAAAAGCTTTAGGTAAATATACAATAATCATAATCTTATAAAATAAATTCATTGCACTACTTCAAATATACAATATCTTTTCATTTCATCAGATCACTAAATGTCATTAGATTTCATTAGACCACAAAATGCATTTATATGACATCAAATTAACATAACTACAGTCATCGATTGCTTCAATGACATATACATATGACGAACTAGAACATTGAGATATTTCATAAATAATTGAGAGAAGGTGTCACGATCCAACCTACCGGGCCGTGCGGGCGCCCACTCTAACCACCTAGATAGACGAACTCTTATCACCCAACCAATAGGTAACATGCGGAAATTACGGTAAAACATTAGTCAACACATTTTATACATGAGAAATCTGTTGTTACAAACATGTTCAAGAAAGTAAACGACTTAACACTTGCGGAAAACCTTTACAATATTTTAAACCCCTCCCTAGGATCTAGTCTAAACAGGTACAAGAGCTTCTACAAGATGACGCAAAGAGATAAAAGACCCAACTTCCGCCATGGAATCGAAAACAGAAGTTGCTGGAGACCCTCATCGCCGTGAACCTATGAAACATCACCAACCTACAACCAGACTATACCAAAAAGGTATAGCAAGAGTAGAGTCAGTACAAACACTCGTACTGGTAGGCATCATCGGTCGACCCGAATCCACTCCTACCATCATATAAGAAAACAGGAAAGCATGAAAGTAATTTACATAGCTTGATTTCCATCCCCCAACATTCTTCCGCTGTCAACTCCCTCATTCTCAAGACTTCCTAGTCAGGTTAACCTTAGACTCCCCAAGTCAACTAGTCCCAGGCTTCCCATGTTTCAATATTCTAGACTTCCCAAGTCTCAATATTCTAGACTTCCCAAGTCACCTCACCCTTCACCGATATCCATGTACACACCTGGACTACCATTCCCTTACCTAAGTCCACTGTTCTAACTATACTTCAGACTTAGCTCGGCTAACTGTCCAACTCAACCACTTATACTCGTAACATTACTCACCAGGGTCCAACCCTCCGTGGATCTCTAGTAAACCTTATAATACGTTCGCGACAACTAGAACCACAACCCCAGACTCTCAGTCTTCCTTCCAGTCTATCCACCACGAGAAATCCACCTACCAACCCTTGCCACATTTAACGACAACACTAGAGTTACATCTAATCCCTTTTTGAGCATATGACCCGGACCCTCCAAGGATCCCCTTAACCACCCTCCGCATCAACAGCTACCCCGATCTATACCGAGACCGACCTTTGGCCATAATTCACAATTAACCCCCGACCATCTAGGCACATTCAAAGATGATAATATATATGAATATAAGCAATTAACCGTCCTCTTTTACATAGCTCGGACCCACCCCAGGATCCCTTCTAAACAACACCTAAGTGTCAATGATCAACCCGGCCTAAACCAAGACCAACACAGCAGTTATACAACAGTTCTCGGCCGGCCACTCAAGGACCACCAAACAATAGCACCTTTCAATAAATAACCCGGTCCACTCACAGAACTAATATCAGGTATTACATTCAGTAAAATAACCCGGTCCACACGCGGACTAATAACAATCAATGTAAAACAAAAGTCAACATGCAATATGCAATAAAGTAAACCCGTACTAGGCGTGGTACCCGTGCCAACCAATTGTTATACCCGTATTAGGCGTGGTACCCGTGCCAACTATTTGTAATACCCATACCAGGCGTGGTACCCGAGCCAACTGAATGTCAATAACCACAGTCAATAGATGAACACACACAACTTGTAAAATCAACAAGCAAACACCGTTCAACACATACTGTAAAAAGGAACCTAGACATTCCACACAACTTTCCTAAGCAATGTAAAGCATACAATCACTTAGACATAAGTACATGAATATACAACATTCACGGAAAAGCATAAGCCATCACCTACCCCCCTTCCGGGTACAACAGCGAACCAATAAATCCCGCCCAAAAACTATCCCCGGTTCACCCTTTTTCATTTTATCATATAAGAAGCTACGCAATTTCCTTTCCCTAACCTTGGCAAGACCGCCGCTAAGTCTCAGGCCATAAAAATTCCTGAAACCCCACCTAGGAGCTTTCTATTCCCGTTCCCTTAATTCCCAAGCGCTTTCCCGGTTCTCCGAACCTTTCCGACATACTAGTCCCTTAATATATCAAGTTGTCACACCAATATGTACAATGTGAACACATAACACAATCACAAGACCACCCATTTACTCCGTACATACTAGAATAAACACAACCAATTCTCGAATACGCCAGACTCCGTGCCCGGAGGCCTAAAACATGGATTCTCTGTTTCCACTATACAACAAGTACGAAAAGTAAACAGGTCTAACTACTCATGAAAATCTAACCTACCTGGGCGCCAAGTAGCTGCAACAGTGCATTTCTGGCTCTGTGGTTGCGCTCCCGGCTAAATCGTGATCCTGGAATCTTTCGTTCTGCGTCCCTTCAGCCATGACCTCTCCTCCTCATGATTTCCCAGCCTTGGAGCATCATGGAAGGGTTTTTGGAAGAGCCCTCGTATATTTCCCAACTGAGGAGAATATACTTTTTAATAAAATTCTATCACAGGCATTCTGCCTCCCGCATCCCCGCTATAGCGGTCTGCCTTACCATGACAGTGGTTCCGCTATAACGGAATAATTTTTGCTATAGCGGTGTGATGTCAGCCCGGATTCTTTTCGAAAATCAGAAATTTTTCCATGATGTCACCCTACTTACTCCGAATGAATTTTTAATTATTTTCCCCAAATTTATGAAATCGGGAAGATTAACATAATGACGGACATGGTCATTACAACAAATACCAATTTACCCATCATTCATCCCCGAACGATCCCGAATAAAGAAAACCAGGGAGAGAAACTAACCCGGGACTCTAATCGCCCCTAGTGACCGCGTAATTATAGAACCTACGCAAGTTGTCAAACCTTCCTTTTACAAGTCTAACCGACCCAAGGAAAACCTGCTACTATTACCTCGCCCCGACGAAGAATTTACGAGCCTCACAAGGACATTTACACGTGTCCCCATCCTGACCACCCAAGAAATCCGGGGCCTCATCTTATATTGGATTGGATGGATTTTGAAAAGACCCGAGAGAACCTTTCCCGTACCCAAAACTGACTGGTCATCCGCTGTAGCAGATAGTTCACCACTATAGCAGTCCCGCTATCGCGGTCAGCCGACCGCTATAGCGGTTGACAGCAGAATAAATTGGGGAGAAATGGATTTCTCCCCTCATTCTCCCCACATTCCACTCCAAATTACACTTTCTCTCCCGATCGTCCCACTCCCAACGTTGGAATTTCCAAGTAATAATCTTAATCTCTCTCTCTTTTCTCCCTTGCATGATTTTGTACTTGAATATGGTAGAATTTTAGGAACTTGTAGCATATTTTGAAGTGGGTTTTGAACTTGAACCCCTTTGGTTTGATTTTTGTTGGATTCCCGAAGCATGGATGCTTCCCTTACATTTACAATGCCTCCAAGGCATTTTGGGCATAAGGATTATACAAATGTGGGCCAAAATGGGCCAAAAACGAGTGGGGAAGTGAAGGGTTGTTTCTTGAACAACAATGGTGATTCGGGCAAATTTTAGGGGTTATAATGCCCAATTTTTTGTAGAAAATGATAATGGGGTACCTTGGGTAGGTAGATCTGGACTTGGGATGACAAAAATATTATGTTGCATCGTATTGTATGGCATCATATTGCAGGAGCATGCCAAGAGTGCCATTCATATTTGCATGCTGAGAGGGCCATGCCAAGAGGGCCATTCATATTTGCATGCCGAGAGGGCCATTCATATTTCCATGTCACGAGGACCATGCCGAGAGGGCCATTCATATTGGCATGCCAAGAGGGCCATGTCAAGAGGACCATACGGAGAGGGCCATTCATATTTCCATGTCAAGAGGACCATGCCGAGAGGGCCATGTCAAGAGGACCATGCCGAGAAGGCCATTCATATTTCCATGCCGAGAGGGCCATGTCAAGAGGACCGTGCCTAGAAGGCCATTCATATTTGCATGTCAAGAAGACCATCATCATCATATATTGCAGACACACATCCCTGCGAAGATTATGTCCCTCTGTCAGCTGGCTTCAAAGAGGATACATTTATTAGGCATCCCCAAGTCGCACTAGCTGCGCAAGATCGACCTCAGCATGCTTATATCCAAAATCACGTGAGACGAAAGGGTCTGACGTTGAGGATATCATTATATTATCCTCATTCATTATGCTAAATCCGGCATGCAGCATGCTTATATCCGAAATTACGTGAGGCAAAAGAGTCTGACGTTGAGGATATCATTATCATTTACTATGCCAAGTCTGGCATCCAGCATATTTATGTCCCATATTGCATAAGGCATAGGAGTCTGACGTCAAGGATATTTTATGCACCCTTATTCGAAAGCATCAATCGCTAGAAGATGTTGTTATATACCACCTATCGTCAAGGTTTGAAGTATATTATCTGAGGGATATCTGTAAGTCGTCTCTACCCAAATCGGACAATGAATCAGATTTTCCAACATTCAAAGGTCAAAAGTCGTCTATAAGTCACAACGATATCCGAAATCGGATAGTGTGCAAGATTGCCCGAAACTTGACAGAACTAAGAGCTGTCTGTAAGATGCAACAATATCTGAAACTGGATAGTGTGCAAGATCACCTGAATATTGACAGTTCAAAGGCAACAATATCCAAAATTGGATAAAGTGCAAGACTACCAAAAATGGATGGTCCAAGGGTTATCTATAAGCCGCGACATATCCACGTTGATATTGTGCAGGATTACCCAAAGGCTAGTAATTTGAGGGAAATCTGTAAGTCGCATCACGTCCAAGATTGGATAAAAGTGCAGGATTACCCAAAAAACTGGCCATTCAAAGGATATCTGTAAGCCGCTTCTATCCAAAGTCGGATAATGTGCAAGATTACTCGAAAAATGGCAAATTAAAGGCATATGTAAGCCGCCTCTATCTAAAGTCAGATGATGTGATAGATTACCCAAAGCCTGACAATCCAAGGAGTGTCTATTAGTCATGTCGATATGGAAGATACGCGAGATCTACCCCAAAGACACATGCAAAAGACCACCGCCAAAAGCCAAGAAGGCTACCGCATTCAAGAGAATGCCCTTAAACAATCAAGAAGGTCGTCATCATTCAAAAATTGCTACACAAGCAATCTTATTTGATAGCCAAGAAGGCTATCACGTTTAACTGTCATTGAAGCGGCCATTTCCTAAAACAGAGACAGGAAAGGACGTCATTTTCCTCAAGAAACAACAGATAAAGGAAAATGAGGTACGAAGCTATCTCTCCTTGCTTAATTCTGTTACTACTAACCATTTGGTTTTGAGATATTGTTGAGAGCATCCGAGAAGGATGAAATTCTCAAAGTAAAACCACAGGTGCGGACTACACCAAAAAGGACGCATCACAATGTGGAACTTTTTCTTAGCAGCAACTTGTGACACAGTCCAGAGAGGGACATCAAACTCTTTGGACGCGAACTGAGGAACAACTCACACCATCAAACCACACCCCTATCAGAAGGCATGTGGGTATTTCCTATCTTTGGTTCTTGGTTTCGCATCCAGGGTATTTTCTGAACCCGCGTTGGAAGCAATATTCTTTCTTTTCAAATTCGAGCGGCGATACACCTCGAGCTTTGAAAATTATGTCCAGGTAAAATCTTACTTATGGGTGAAGTGCACCACATTCATAGTTGAAAGGTTACAAGCCTCTTTTCTATAGCTCAACTTATTCGTCACTCATCCCGAGCCAAAGGTCGTCTTAACATAAAGATTACCTTTTCCACCGATTGAGTCAAACTATAAGCAACCTGATTCCCTGAGTCCTGGGATATGTAGGCGGGCTCTATGATGAAAACTTGGCTACATTTCTAACTCCCCCAATCCTCCTACTCCCCAGCTTTTCGGTCTCTCCATACTCTGAAATCGGGAAAGTTTGGAATTACTCAAATATCGTGCGTAAAATCAAGCATCTTGAACTACAAGTGGCCTGAATTTTCATGTAACCTGAGATATGTAGGAAACTCAATACCGTAGTTTGGCCATGATTCCTTGAATTTTATGCTAAAACCAACCACCTCCCGAGGATGGACTTGTGGTCGGACCAAAATTGGAAACGTCAAATCCCTTTACCCAGGGTTTATTACACTCACCCTACCCAAAGGGAGGGGCAGCTGTTGACACCCAATTTTTACCCGCCAAATTATGAATTAATTTGGAGCTTTTTAAATTTTTAAACAATTCTCAAAATAATTGTTTTGACAAAAAAGAGATAAAATATTTTCAAATCAGCTTTACCAATGATTCTCAGTGATGATTATATTTTTTTCATATTTTACATATGAAATTTATATAAATTACTTAAAAGAATTATTTTAAAATTGATTTCATAAGAAAATCCTTTTAAAAGATTAACATTTAATTTTCCTCCAAAATTAATTCAAATGGGAGTTAATTGAAAAATTGATTTATTAAAGAGATAATTATGTGTCAAATATGATAATTGTTTAGAATTGTTTTAATTTATTGAAGCTCAAAATTAATTTCAACTAATTCATCTCTAAGCCTATTATTTCGATTTTAGCCGAATTCTAGCTATTCTTTCCCAAATCGGCTATTTCCTAAACCTAAAGTGGCCACAATTTAAACCCACCCTTATAACCTCCCTTTATCAGCCAATGATTTGGGCTCAACACCACCCAATTCGCTCAGCCCAATCCTCAAACCCGGCCCAATTCCCTCACCCATCAGCCTATACACTTACACACTCACATATACACATACACTCTCTATTTTCAGCACTTATATTCCCTCACTCTCTAACAAAAACCCTAACGTCGCTACTCGTAACAGTGGCAAACAACAACATCCTCACCATCCCTAAACCCCTCTAACGTTTCCATTTCCCGTCCAAATTCCCCGTTAAAGATGTGTTGGCTTCACCCAGAAGCTTCGAGAAGCGATGAGGTGTCACCTCCTCCGCTAAATCAGTGGGATTTGTACAATTTCGTACAAACCTGTTGCCCTTAACGTTATCCAACTGAGGAATTCAAATTTCCTCAGCAAAATCCCTAAGAAACCCCTCCGTTTCCCCCCTTTTTTTACCCCGATTTCTCCTATAAATACCCCCCCTAGCTGCATGTAGAAGAGGCTGATTTTGGGGAAATACTGGGGGTTTTGGAGAATCGATTCTCTAACCTCACGTAATCAGTCAGCTTTGGGAAGAAAAAGCACTAAAAATTCAAGTTCTAAAGGATTGGGTATTAGTACGGTGGTGGTAAGCTCTTCCGGTGAAGTTCTAAGTCCGAGTTGCTGCCCTAAAAAAGGTGAATCCCTTAACCTCCTCCTTTACTGTTTTTGTTGTTTTCATTTTTGCTTTTATAATGTTTAAACCGTGGTGAAATCTAGGTTCTGGTCTTGTTTGTTAGTTTTAAAGATATGTATTTCGGTTCTAGGCTGTTATTATGATTTTGAGTAGCAATCTCGCTTAGAAACACCATGATCCTCACTAGTTGTGTTTGATTTGTTAAAACAGTAGAGGTAAATGAGAGTTCGTAGTTAAAATCTGTAGCTAAAAGATGTGAATGTTGTGGTATGAAATTTGTCTTGTTTTTTTTACATGAAATGTTTGATTTTTTCTCTTGTTTTTCCTCAATCCCCTTTGTCACAATCATGCTCCTATTTGGTTTACTAACCCTGTATAGATGTTGTTGTTTCATGCATGTATTGATTGAATGATAGGATGGTTTGCTCATGTCTAAATAGCTGTCTGTGATGAGTTTTAGACACTGTTCTCCCTTTCCCTGTATAAACCCCATAGTTCCACTAGTATAGTTTTGACTTATGTGATGTCTAAATGCTATGAACTCGAGCATGAGCCTATTGTTAGGAATTAGGTCTGATTTTTTTCATGAAAAACTCTATCCCTCTTTGTTGTTCTTAGTCTTTTTCCTTGATGAACCTGTTCTTTCCTCTTTACTGTCTTAACTATGTATGAACTGATAACATTGCTCTCCTATGTTTAGGGTGATGTTTAGGTCGATCTTGAGTCTTTTGGTTCTTGAGTAAACTTTGTAACATGTATACATTGTGAGTGCAGATTTTTATACTTGTTAATTGATGTAAGCATGTTTAACCCTTCCCCTGTTTGCCCCTAGTTCCTTTGGTCTTACCCTTGACTTGTCTTCTTTTTTCCTTTACTGTTTCTTACTATGAGGTATCAACCTGTATGCTTGAACTATTAGCACTACTCTCCTCCATGATTAAGGTGATGTTAGTTCAAGTGATCGAGTCTTAATTGTCTATGATTTTTGCTGGTTCTTGAGCTAACTGTGTAGTGTATATTTGAGTATAAATTTTCATACTTGTGAGCAATGATCGAACCCTACCCTATTTACCCTCAGATTTGAGCTTTACTTTTTCAAATGTTTTCTTTCTTTCCTCACTGTTTTTGTTTTGCTATGTGGTATCAGTCTACATGTTAAACTGTTAGTATCATTTAGGGTAATGTTTGAGTCATCTTTGAGTCTTGATTTCCTCTCATAGTTTGTTGGTTTGATTAAGTAGTATATCATGTATATCACGAGTATATGTTTCCTACTTGTTTAATCCACGAATGTTCAAACCCCCTTTCCTGTTTAACAACAAGCATGTTCACTCCCCCTTTGCCCTTTTCACTGTTTGCTAGTACTGATGTATTTCCTTGATTGTCACATAAAAACTGTTATTAGCTTTAGACTTGTTTAACCCTCATCCCCTTTCCTCATTCCTTCTATCCGATTACCTTGTTCCTTTCCCTTGAAAAAAAAATGATTTAAACATACTCCTTGATTATTGTATGTGATTGTCCTGCTATGAAAAAAAAGCCAAGGGATGAGATATGTCCCTTCATGGCATGCTCCTTGTTGACACCCAATTTTGTCTCTCCGTGCTTAAAATTAACGTCTTCAGATTTCCTGATCGTTAAAGAGCACAAAATACATTTTTTACACATTTTTCATGAAATATAATAATTTATTGATAATCATCCTTATTTTAGGAGTTTTATCAATTTATTGATAATTATTCTTAGTTTCATAAATATTAGGATTTTTATCAATTTATTGGGACATTTTTACTGTCTTACAATTTATTGATAATTATCCTTTATTTTGTGAATATTAGGATTTTTTATCAATTTATTATCATTATACAAATTTTGATAATCACAATATTTTTTACAGTCATCTGCACACGTACACAATACAAATACTACAATTTCAATTATTTAAAACACATTACATTTTATTTTATTTTTTAATCACATACCAATACACATATTTTTGTATATTATTTATAGATAATTTTTTAATACATTCCGTAAGCACAAGAGGTCGGAGCAATTAATTCTAATACGCAGAGCAACGAATCAATCAAGTCAAGATCTTGTCACCTTTAATAAAGGTGACATTTGACATGACTAAATACAGTTATCGTCCATCGGTTAATAAACTTTATACATTAGTTAATAGAGTAAATAATCTATTAGATAATAACTAAAAAATAAAAAGAGATAGTCTTTTATTTTTTGGACAAAAGGGGGGTTAGTTTTGTATTATAAAAAGGGGGAACAAAACAAAAAATCACACTACACAAACAAATAATTTTCAGATTTTTATTCTATTTCTCTCCCTTCTTCTAAGCTTCATCTTCTCCAAACTCTCAAGAGAGCTTTGGCAGCCCCCTTTCTCCGACAAACCACCACATCGGAGCTTTGGTGGAACCACACACCACCAACGCCCCTCCTCTTCTCTTCCTCCCCTCTTTCTCCTTCGTTTTGCTAATGCCACGCCGAAAAATGGCCACCTTGAAACCAAATTTGGTCGGTAGACTGTTGCTCCGGTTTCTCACCGTTGAAGCGATGCTGCTGCCTGTGTATCTCACTGAGCCAACGATCTTGACTTGTTGTTTCTGATCATTTAAAGGGACAGATCTGGCCGGAGTTACTATTTCTCCGGCGAGCTTCATTTTTCTAGATCCTTGCTATTGTGCTATGTTTTGCCTATATCATTTGCTTCTGTTAAATGTTTGCATCTGGTTGATGGTTTTACACTAATGTTTGGTTGTTCCAGGCAGTGTTGGGTGTTTTCCGGTTACTTATATTTTTCTCTGTGTTGTTGCTGCCATTTTTTGGGTGTTTTCCGGTTACTTATATTTTTCTCTGTGTTGTTGCTGCCATTTTTTGGACCCATTTTGCTAATTTTGTGTTGATCTTTTACCCAAAAAATTTACTCAAGGGACGGTTCTGCTCAACTATTGTATTAGCTGATTTTTAAAACTTTTTAGGCATTTTTGTCCTTTCGCTGCATATCAAATTTATTACACTAGGTACGAACAAGATACTATACTTGGCCAATGAAAAAACTCCCGTCGATTTTTGAGGCCTCCACAATAAAAGACGGATACATATATACATACGTAGCGAGAAAAAATAAAGTTTGGGCGATGACGAAATCTTAATATTACAAGGACAAAATAAAAAGTTTTATGATCCGTATCTTGGCGAGGTGATCTCGGGTGGCCAACCGATGTTTCGCAGCCATGGCGTATTTAAAACTTAGTACAACTACATATCTGAGCCCATACTATAATAAAATTCTATTTTTCTTATATTTACATACATACATGTATTTCTTTAACTTATTTTGGTAAATATTTATTTGTTATTGAATATTTTACTAAGTGTTTATACAGGTACGTGAAGATACTTTCGAAGATGACAATTAAAAGGGGTTTGAAAATCTCTCCAAAATTTATTGCTTTTTATGATTCTTGTAATTGTACAAAAGATAAAGTATAGTGAAAACTTTATTTTCGGGGCTTTGGGAGGTGTGTCTTTTATTTACTTATTCATTATTACGTGCATAGGAAAAACTTAGACCGTAAATACTTTACAAATAAATCAGTTCAACTTAGGTAATTAGTTCACATTTTTTACTTCACGCAGATATTAGACCGTCTTTTTTTTTCAAACCGTCCTTTTAATCATTTTTACTTAAACTTTGCAAATGATTCTTTATATATTCTTTTGAAAATTAATATTCTTTTCTCATTCTTAAACTCATTTTTCTTGCAAAAGTGAAATAGTATTTACATAAATAAAAATGCAAGTCAATCGATGTAATCATTGTACAATCTTTTCGATACATTTCTTTACATTATACATATTTTTTTACATTCTTTACTCAATGTATTTAGACATATATTACTTACACATTTTTCTTATATATATATTTCGTAATAGTATCTATTTATATTAACATATTTACATACTCTTCATATTAACAATATACATTCTTTTACACTCTTTTGTATACTTTCTTACATATAAATTTTCATACATACTAAATTTTCTCATACATATAAAATATACATTTTTCATACTCTTATGTACATATTTTAAAATTATTCTTTGTACTTGTATATACATATTTTTTACTGTTCATATTTATACTTTTTTTCAAAAAATATTTTTTAACCTCCTCTCTCTTTAAAAATTAAGTTTAGCCGGGTACCACATTTGTAGATTCCGAAGGATGCCTAACACCTTCCCTTCGGAATAACTTGAACCCTAACCTAGAATCTCAAATGGTTTTCGCAGATTAAAATGTGAGTCATACATGTCAATAATCAAAAAATAGGTTTTCTTATTTTCCTTAAAAATTAGGTGGCGACTCTGTACATAATAAAAAAATTCTTTTAGAGTCCATAAGTTGTGCTTTACCTAACCTTGATTAAAAGGGGGCATGACAGAATGGCGACTCCGCTGGGGATGCAATCAGGTTCTAACCATCATAGACTCAATTTTTAATTGAGGGAGGTATTTCTATTCACATTTTTATATATTGATTATTTAATTCTTCATTTATTTTTTTGCACACTATGAATTTTATATGTTATTTGTGTTGTACATATAATTTTTTTTAGTTTTTTCTTATACATAAATTCTTTATATTAATTATTCTTTGATTCATTGTTTACTTTATAAAGTAGATATGTGTTCGAAATATTTCTACACATTATTTATTTAATTATCACATCCTTTCTATAGAGTCTTGGCCGTACACTATCACACACTGTGGTTCACGCGAGGAGTGTTTCACGCTCCTCCAAAACTTCTTTGGATTCCTTAGCTTCAGAGTCGGCACGTTCAAATTATTACGCATTTTCTCACAGTTGTCCGAATATTCTTTATCAGCTTAGGTGAATCTACTCTTAGAATCCTTAGGCCGTTGTACATACGATCGTCACTTCAGTCGGATGAGTTTTTTATTCTTTATTTGTTATATATTTTTATTTGATACATGCTCTTTGTTTATTATATATTCTGCGTTTTTATATTTTTGTGCATATATTTTTAGTTTATATATATATATACACACGTCATTTTCGTCCTCGTCCATTTTATCTGACGATTTGGGTTGACTTGGGTTGAGCCTGGGACCTTTCCAATCCCTCACATTCATTCTCGATCTCTAAGATCATCCTTTACAATTTATCAATCTTTCTTACATCTATTGTCGATCTTTACGATCACTTTTTTGGACTTCATCATTCTTTTTTCAAGAAATTATCAATACAGCCTTGTACATCTTTACCATACCTTTTTCTTGTCCAAATTTTCACTCATAGCTTTACTTTTTTTTAATATAATCACTCAAAGTAATTATACAACTCACATATAACTACGTATCTGTTCGAACTATGTTTTGACCTGATTCTTATTCTGGCAAGATACGTAGGCAACCCTACATAAGGGTTCGGTCTTCCATTGTTTCAAAATAATTTCTTCAGAATTTTAAAAACTGGGGTAAATTTTTGAAACAGTTCAAATACGCTCTCCAAAGTTCTGCTAAGAGCGCAAATCAACAATTCTCTTAAATCCAAATCTCCTTTACATCAGTGCCAATATTGGCCTTACATTCAAACCTTCACTCAACTTTGATCCTAGAACATGGGACATAAGTTTCTGTTCCTCTTCTGATCGTCGTAGATTATGAAATATGGCATTTTGGCCTTCTCTTTCAAAATCAAGAGTTCAACACTCTCTCATTTATTCAATCCTTTCGACAACGACGAAGTAGTATCAAATCTTTGACAAGATTCTCTTTCCTAGTAATCTTTTCGGTGTGCTAGAATAGTGAAAAAACCGTGTCAATATTTTCACATTCATCATCTTAATTGCCTGATCAGAGTAATTTCAAAGCTCATTGTCTTCAATCGGTCTCCTCTCAGCCGCCTGTCACACCATTCTTCAAGAACAACCACCAGTTCATGACAATCATACATATCATATCCATGGGTTCATTCTATCTACGTCCTGACCTGATTCTCATCGGCAACCCTACATAAGGGTTTGGTCTTCCTGCTATTCTAAAATGATTTTCCTAGGACTGCAAACTGGGGCAAATATTTTGAAACAGTCCAATGACGCTCTCAACCCCTCAAAAAATAATTAAAAGCTTTAATCAACTCTCTCAAGTCCAAAATTTAAGAATATCAATGTCACTCTTACCATAATCTCTATTCGACTTTAGTTTCAAAATCTGAAAACCTAAGTCTCTCTTCAAACCTCTCAAATGACGTAGGCCATGGAACTACAGTGAATTACTTTCACTTTCCAAATCTAAGGGTTCAACACAAGTTGACTCGTTTTCTCTGCAGGCACGCCTATCAAAGGATAACAAGCAATAAAAAGCAAGGGGTCGAGTCTGAAGAAGTGAACACCCCTCTCCTTAAACTAAGAAGCTTTCTTTGAATGCAGGAGGAACAACATCATCCCCGAAACTCATGCGATAATCACACTAATCTCTGATTTCAAATCGGATGCATCACTTGACCGCATGGCCTAACTCTAATCTCTCTTAGTCTTATGATTGGAGAGCGACTTTAACACTCTGTTATTTGATTCTTGCAGGTTAAATAATCTCTGAACTTCACATGAGATAACATCCGACCTCAAACTTTTTGAGGCATCCATATTCAATGGGACAGACAAATCAGGGGAGTTTTTGATCATGTAATTATATTTTTTTTTTATGACTTTCCTACTTTCACTCCTTTTTTATTTCTTTACAGGAGAGCTGTCTCCACTTAATCGGAGATGGATACACCAATAAGGGCCCTTGCAAATAATTGAGAGGCCACAGCATGTCGTCTCCAACAATGATTAGAGACGATCACAATGATGGATGGTCCCCGTAAATAATTTGGAGATCGCAACAACGATCATCCCCACAAATAGTCGAGAGACACTGTCATCGAGGACATCGCCAACACCCGACATACGAGGCATCGCTCCGAGTTTGTCTATATCTTTGCATTAGTTTTTATACATATTTTTATATTCGATAAATATCTTAATTTTTTGCTTTATATTTCTTCTAGAGGTGAATTCTTTTTGCACATACATTTGCTACCATATCTTCACGAACTACGCGAACCTGATTCTCATCTTGATGAGATACGTAGGCAGCCCTTCTTGGGTTCGGTATTCCTTATTAGAAAAACAAAAAAAAGTGTATACATGCATTTTAGTTCACATCTTCACGAACTACGCGAACCTGATTCTCATCTTGATGAGATACGTAGGCAGCCCTTCTTGGGTTCGGTATTCCTTATTAGAAAAATAAAAAAAAAGTGTGTACATGCATTTTAGTTCACATCTTCACAAACTACGCGAACCTGATTCTCATCTCGATGAGATAAGTAGGCAGCCCTTCTTGGTTCGGTATTCCTTATTAGAAAAAAAAAGTGTGTTCATGCATTTTAGTACACATCTTCATGAACTACGCATACCTGATTCTCATCTCAATGAGATACGTAGGCAGTCCTTCTTGGATTCGGTATTCCTTTACAAAAAAGGGTTTTTTTTTTTTTTACTTTACATCTTATACCCTATCCTCTTGAACTACACATACCTGATTCTTATTTATACAAGATACGTAGGCAACCCTCATAAGGGTTCGGTCTCATTTTTCAAAAAAAAAATAAAAAAATGAAAAAAACATGAAAGTTTTGACTTGGTTGGTACCAACATAGTTAGAAGTGTGCATGAGAAAGAAACAAATGGTATGATGGAGAGGATCAATTTCGTGGTAAACCATAGATCCTTTTGGTACCTCTTAATCGCACCTTAGTGACACTCGAAAAATTCTCTTGCATGCATCTAAGACAAGAACAAAACCAACCTCATCGTTTTATGTGCATTGTGTGGCGAGCATTAGATTAATTCATTGCATTGCATTGTTGATCTAGAACTTGGCCTAAATGCTTGTTGAGGCGAAATCCTGAGTTACACTTGATTTGGAAAAGGATCGTAGGCCTTCTTTGACCCGATTGAGCCTTTCATAACCTACCAAATGACATTATCCCTAGCATTCCCCCTTTGAGCCTAAAGCCTTTTCTTTGAACAACCACATCTCAGCCTATACCTTTCTGAGTGCTTACATGCACTACCCTCTTTTGGCCCGACCTCCCTGAGCGCATTAAAATGTGCAAATTGCGGACAAAGATTCAAGATCAAAGATGCCAAAGGCAGAAGATGCAAAGTCCCAGAGGAATAAAGATGAAAATACGACTTTAAAGAAGGAGTAAAATTTCCCACAAATCAAAACATGGAGAAATCCCCCCCAAAAAAAAATATATAATGAAAAACACTCCAACAAATGTGGAGAAATTTCAAAAAAAAAAAATGAAAAAGAAAAAAGAAGAGAAAAGAACTCCAAAAAGGGAAAAAAGACTCCAACAACGAAAAGAAGTCGATACAAATTCAAAGAAAGGGACTACGAAACAAAGAAGATCAAGCGTCCAAATGCAACAAATGTCAAAGCACAAATACAGTGCATGCTCAAGGGAGGATTAGTCACTTTTATCCCAAATAATATCCTACCCATGCCCAAGCCTACATTACAAGCTAATAATAAGCCCTACATGATCCTATTTCAAGCGTTCTCACATTAGTGGATACTTACATGAAGGCCAAGCCTATGGTATCACAATTGCATGCATTGAACATCCTTCTGAGTGTGAGTGCACTTCTCAAAATGTCCTAAAATCAAAATACTCATATGTGTGAAAAATAGGACTTTCTTTTGGTGAGGCACGTGAAACATGAGAACATGTATAGTTCAAAATCTTTGTTTGAATCAAGATGAACAAATCTTGTCGATACTTAGGTACGTCTGAGGTACTATTTGAAACTATTGAAATTACCCGAAGTTGATCTTGGTTAGCTGGGAAAGATGGTGGAATTCTTATGCATAAGACTAATTGTTGGTACCAACTGAAAGTCAAGACATTATTTTCTTTTCAACATTCTTACAACTGGAAACCAAAAAGTTTTCTTCCTTTATAGGCGCCCACCTTCTAATGCGGGTATTTACATTTCAGTACATTTTACAGGCGCCCACCTTCTAATGCGGGTATTTACATTCAAGTCCCTTTTACAGGCGCCCACCTTCTAATGCGGGTATTTACATTCAAGTCCCTTTTACAGGCGCTCACCTTCTAATGCGGGTATTACATTCAAGTACATTTTATAGGCGCCCACCTTCAAATGCGGGTATTCATTCAAAGCTTCGGCACACAAACCGGAGTATGCATCAGGATCTTGGTATACGACCC
This sequence comes from Jaltomata sinuosa, assembly GCA_003996215.1. Taxonomy (NCBI): domain Eukaryota; kingdom Viridiplantae; phylum Streptophyta; class Magnoliopsida; order Solanales; family Solanaceae; genus Jaltomata; species Jaltomata sinuosa. Next base: position 22,971 of record QJPP01001892.1, read on the forward strand.
AAGATTCTATTTCATTAACGCTCCAACACACAAACCGGAGTATGCATCAGGATCTTGGCACACAACCCGAGATTCTACTTCATTCAAAACTCCGGCACACAAACCGGAGTATGCATTAAGATCTTGGCACACAACCCAAGATTTCATTTTATTTTAATGCTCTGGCACACAAACCAGAGTATGCATCAGAATCTTGGCACACAACCCAAGATTTCATTTTATTTTAAAGCTTCGGCACACAAACCAAAGTATGCATCAGAATCTTGGCACACAACTCAAGATTTCATTTCATTAACGCTTCGGCACATAAACCGGAGCATGCATTAGGATCTTGGAACACAACCCAAGATTCCATTTCATTCAAAGCTCCAGCACACAAACCGGAGTATGCATCGGGATCTTGGCATACAACCCAAGATTTTATTTTATTAACGGTTTGGCACACAAGCCGGAGCATGCATCAGGATCTTGGCACACAACCCAAGATTCTAGTTATTCAAAGCTTCGGCACACAAACCGAAGTATGCATCATAATCTTGGCACACAACCCAAGATTCCATTTCATTAACGCTTTGGCACACAAACCAGAGCATGCATCAGGATCTTGGCACACAACCCCAGATTCTAGTCATTCAATGCTTCGGCACACAAACCGAAGTATGCATCATAATCTTGGCACACAACCCAAGATTCTATTTCATTAACGCTTTGGCACACAAACCAGAGCATGCATCAGGATCTTGGCACACAACCCAAGATTCTAGTCATTCAATGCTTCGGCACACAAACCGAAGTACGCATCATAATCTTGGCAGACAACCCAAGATTCCATTTCATTAACGCTTTGGCACACAAACCAGAGCATGCATCAGGATCTTGGCACACAACCCAAGATTCTAGTCATTCAATGCTTCGGCACACAAACCGAAGTATGCATCATAATCTTGGCACATAATCCAAGATTCTATTTCATTAACGGTTTGGCACACAACCCGAAGTTTGTATCAAGGTCCTAGCACACAACCCAAGATCACCTTTCCATTCCAACGCTCTGAGAAATAAATCAGAGTTTGACACAAAGTCTCGAGAGACATATGCTTTTACAGTTTGCATCTCATGTCCGAAAGAATCACTTGACCTTTCGTGACTTGTATTTCCATGCACCCCTCTACCTACATCACACCAATATGGGATGTATAGGCGATCAGGTCTTCAATGACCAACAATTCCTTCGCATACCCTGTGTCATTAATTTGATACTTGGAGAATTTCAAAATTGACATCAATCATTCCTTCTCGCAAATCCTCTCATTTTCGAACTACATAGACCTGATTCTCGTGATCTCGAGATATGTAGGAAGCTCTATTAAAAGTTCGGTCATTATCACATCATAATCATTCTTTTTTCCAGCAAGTACACAATCTTGCATCCCCAGCGTCTCACAGCTCGACAATGGGGCAATTTTGAAAGAGACATTGGGAATATGTAAATGCTTCTGTTCCCAAATAGTCTTTTCCTTTAATTATTTTTCCCAAGGTCGTCCTCCCCGAATAATAGGACAAGAGTTAATTTGCCTCAACTTTTGAACTACATCCGGCCTGATCCTCGTGTAATCCGAGATATGTAGGCAACTCTAAATCGAAGTTCGGCCATATTTTTATCATAATTCTTTATCGAGCAAAATTGGCTTCATGTCAACGTTTTCGCCCAAAGATTCTTACATCATCTTTAGTCGAAAAGAGGCAAACTGTTGACACCCAATTTTGGCTCTCTGTGCTTAAAATTAACGTCTTCAGGTTTCCTGATCGTTAAAGAGCACAAAATATATTTTTTACACATTTTTCATGAAATATAATAATTTGTTGATAATTATTCTTAGTTTCATAAATATTAGGATTCTTATCAATTTATTGGGACATTTTTACTGTCTTACAATTTATTGATAATTATCCTTTATTTTGTGAATATTAGGATTTTTTATCAATTTATTATCATTATACAAATTTTGATAATCACAATATTTTTTACAGTCATCTGCACACGTACACAATACAAATACTACAATTTCAATTATTTAAAACACATTACATTTTATTTTATTTTTTAATCACATACCAATACACATATTTTTGTATATTATTTATAGATAATTTTTTAATACATTCCGCAAGAACAAAAGGTCGGAGCAATTAATTCTAATACGCAGAGCAACGAATCAATCAAGTCAAGGTCTTGTCACCTTTAATAAAGGTGACATTTGACATGACTAAATACGGCTATCGTCCATCGGTTAATAAACTTTATACATTAGTTAATAGAGTAAATAATCTATTAGATAATAACTAAAAAATAAAAAGAGATAGTCTTTTATTTTTTGGACAAAAGGGGGGTTAGTTTTGTATTATAAAAAGGGGGAACAAAATAAAAAATCACACTACACAAACAAATAATTTTCAGATTTTTATTCTATTTCTCTCCCTTCTTCTAAGCTTCATCTTCTCCAAACTCTCAAGAGAGCTTTGGCAGCCCCCTTTCTCCGACAAACCACCACATCGGAGCTTTGGTGGAACCACACACCACCAACGCCCCTCCTCTTCTCTTCCTCCCCTCTTTCTCCTTCGTTTTGCTAATGCCACGCCGAAAAATGGCCACCTTGAAACCAAATTTGGTCAGTAGAGTGTTGCTCCGGTTTCTCACTGTTGAAGCGATGCTGCTGCCTGTGTATCTCACTGAGCCGACGATCTTGACTTGCTGTTTCTGATCATTTAAAGGGACAGATCTGGCCGGAGTTATTATTTCTCCGGCGAGCTTCATTTTTCTAGATCCTTGCTATTGTGCTATGTTTTACCTATATCATTTGCTTCTGTTAAATGTTTGCATCTGGTTGATGGTTTTACACTAATGTTTGGTTGTTCCAGGCGGCGTTGGGTGTTTTCCGGTTACTTATATTTTTCTCTGTGTTGTTGCTGCCATTTTTTGGACCCATTTTGCTAATTTTGTGTTGATCTTTTACCCAAAAAATTTACTCAAGGGACGGTTCTGCTCAACTATTGTATTAGCTGATTTTTAAAACTTTTTAGGCATTTTTGTCCTTTCGCTGCATATCAAATTTATTACACTAGGTACGAACAAGATACTATACTTGGCCAATGAAAAAACTCCCGTCGATTTTTGAGGCCTCCACAATAAAAGACGGATACATATATACATACATAGCGAGAAAAAATAAAGTTTGGGCGATGACGAAATCTTAATATTACAAGGACGAAATAAAAAGTTTTATGATCCGTATCTTGGCGAGGTGATCTCGGGTGGCCAACCGATGTTTCGCAGCCATGGCGTATTTAAAACTTAGTACAACTACATATCTGAGCCCATACTATAATAAAATTCTATTTTTCTTATATTTACATACATACATGTATTTCTTTAACTTATTTTGGTAAATATTTATTTGTTATTGAATTTTTTACTAAGTGTTTATACAGGTACGTGAAGATACTTTCGAAGATGACAATTAAAAGGGGTTTGAAAATCTCTCCAAAATTTATTGCTTTTTATGATTCTTGTAATTGTACAAAAGATAAAGTATAGTGAAAACTTTATTTTCGGGGCTTTGGGAGGTGTGTCTTTTATTTACTTATTCATTATTACGTGCATAGGCAAAACTTAGACCGTAAATACTTTACAAATAAATCAGTTCAACTTAGGTAATTAGTTCACATTTTTTACTTCACGCAGATATTAGGCCGTCTTTTTTTTTCAAACCGTCCTTTTAATCATTTTTACTTAAACTTTGCAAATGATTCTTTATATATTCTTTTGAAAATTAATATTCTTTTCTCATTCTTAAACTCATTTTTCTTGCAAAAGTGAAATAGTATTTACATAAATAAAAATGCAAGTCAATCGATGTAATCATTGTACAATCTTTTCGATACATTTCTTTACATTATACATATTTTTTTACATTCTTTACTCAATGTATTTAGACATATATTACTTACACATTTTTCTTATATATATATTTCGTAATAGTATCTATTTATATTAACATATTTACATACTCTTCATATTAACAATATACATTCTTTTACACTCTTTTGTATACTTTCTTACATATAAATTTTCATACCTACTAAATTTTCTCATACATATAAAATATACATTTTTCATACTCTTATGTACATATTTTAAAATTATTTTTTGCACTTGTATATACATATTTTTTACTGTTCATATTTATACTTTTTTTCAAAAAATATTTTTTAACCTCCTCTCTCTTTAAAAATTAAGTTTAGCCGGGTACCACATTTGTAGATTCCGAAGGATGCCTAACACCTTCCCTTCGGAATAACTTGAACCCTAACCTAGAATCTCAAATGGTTTTCGCAGATTAAAATGTGAGTCATACATGTCAATAATCAAAAAATAGGTTTTCTTATTTTCCTTAAAAATTAGGTGGCGACTCTGTACATAATAAAAAAAAATTAGAGTCCATAAGTTGTGCTTTACCTAACCTTGATTAAAAGGGGGCATGACACTCCTCACCCCTGTAGTTCCCTTTGTTTTGTCACTACCAAAACGATCACCTCCCTGTTTACTCTATGTGTTATCTGTATAAACCATGAGATGATGTTGGTCTTTAGCATGTTAATAACTTTCCCATATACTTCTCCTTTGTTTTCTTGAGTGATTTCTTATTAGTTATACTGAGTAATCAATGTTAAAAACGTGCTTGTTCATATCGCTTGACTTGTCTATGACTGGTATGTGATTTTCAGATTAGGTTCTTAAATTAGTCTTTTGTTCAAATTATATGGAATTTGCTCTATATGTTTAAATGTAAGTATTGAAAAATGTTGAATATGTGCCTTATGCCTATGTGATATCACTTCTGTACATCTAAGAATACATGTCTTGTTTGGACCACTCCCTACCCCCTTATTTATTTTGTGGAAAATGGTTAATCCATATGAATGTTTTGAAATGGCTAAGTTTCATAAAACATATGTCTTAAGTGATAAAATTAGTGATTCTATTGTATGAATGTCCTTGTTTCATATGCTTTAACTTGGTATAACTACCTGTGCATTGGTGTATATTTCTTAGGTGTAAAATTTGCACTGTTTGAATTATTTTCTTTGTTTAATTTAGTTAAGACACGTACTAATCCTCATTTATTTTACTCTTTCTATGTATGAAATTCGGTGGAGTCCAATTGGACTCCCAAAATTTCCCTGCATCTTCTAGTTGGGCTTAGCCCAACATTATTTGATGGTCCAGCAAGAATAAGCCCAAAAGGGCTAAAACATCATAGGCAGCAGCGGCAACGGTGGAGAGAAATGGGCCACACCCAAAAGAAATGATCCGCATCGGCAGAAGTCCAAAATGGACTGAATAAATAAAATTGGGCCAAAGCCCATAACATTCGGCAGCAGCAGTAGCCCAAAGGGCTGAAAAATCGACAAAATGGACTAAGTCCAAAGTGAAAACGGCGGTGGGCCTAAAGAGGGCCCACACACTAGAATTAGGACAGGATTAGTTTAATAGTCCTTAACTTCTTATGTTATGTCTTTAATTGTTAATCAGTATTAATTATATAATTGGACTGACTTTGTAAAACTTAGTCGAATTATTCCCAAACGAGGTTAACATTACTGTTTATTTTTTCTTTATACTAATCAATGTTCGTTATTTCTTTCAATTGCTCGTAACCTTTTTTTTATCAAACGTCGACTCCTTTATTTCATGTATCTTTCATATTTTGTCTTTATAAAATCAACTCTTTCTAAAAACAACTAGATGTTTTTCACAAACAAAATCAATCCCATTTTTAAAAGTTAGTCAATAAGTTAGTTTTTTCAAACAAGCCTGGGCAATCGCGAGTTAGCGGATACTCTTGGTGCCTTAACACCCTTCCAAGAGTATTAACTTGAACCCTTACCCTTAATCTCTTAACTATCGAAACCTTTATCTGTTTTGGGGTTTTAAAAGTTCTTATAAGTTTTTTCTTGGTTTTTACTTTATAAAAACTAAGTGGCGACTCTTGCTTTTAATTGAAAATATTTTGGAAACTTTAATTAGATTTTCGAAATTAATTTTTCAACAAACGAAGCCATATTTTTCGTCCTTGGCCGAAAAGGATCAAAACAGCCATCACCTACCCCCCTTCCGGGTGCAACAGCGAACCAATAAATCCCGCCCGAAAACTATCCCTGGTTCACCCTTTTTCATTTTATCACATAAGAAGCTAAGCAATTTCCTTTCCCTAACCTTGGCAAGACCGCCGCTAAGTCTCAGGCCATAAACATTCCTGAAACCCCACCTAGGATCTTCCTATTCCCGTTTCCCTTAATTTCCAAGCGCTTTCCCGGTTCCCCGAACATTTCCGACATACTAGTCCCTAAGAGTGGCAACGGAACCGGGAGGTGCCGGTACCGATTCCGGTCCATCCCGGTCCGGTTCTGGCCTGTCCCGATCCGGTTCTGGTCCGTCCCGATTCGGTTCTGGTCCGGTGGACTCCGGTTCCGTCCGGTGTAGGGATTGGCCGGTAGGGGTAACGGGACGGAAGGGGTAAAATTACCGGATCATCCCGGTCCGGTCCGTCCCGGTACCGGTCCGGTCCATCCCGGTACCGGTCCGGTTCGATCCGGTGGGAAATCAAATTTCGTTTTTTTTTAATTAAGTAGCCGTTGGCAACGGCCAGTGGGCCCCACCCAACGACTATTTGAGCCAAAACACCCCCTACCCCCCAAACTTTTTATAATACCCCAAAGTTTTTAAAAATACATTTTAGTCCTAAATTTTAACTATAAAACCCCCCCACCCCATCATTATTTACTACACAAAATTTCTTCTTCTTCATCTACTCTCTCAACTCTCAATCTTCTACTCTTCTACTCTCTATTCTCTAATAGTCTCTATTAAATTGTTAATTTTATTTGTTGGATTATTTTGGAGCAATTTTCAAGCTTCAAGTTTCATCTATCAATTTCGGCTTTTGGTTATACACGTCTGTTTTTACGCAGACGTTTGGTACATTCGTTCCAACTTTCATCTCTTTACTTATTTATTTTTTTGCATTTAATTTTTGTATTTATTTATTTGCTTACTTTTAATATTTTAATATGGAATCCGGTGATAAAAATGTCGGCCAAGGTAAAAAAACACTTTTTGGTAGGTTGACTAACGCAGTAACCGGAAAAACTAAAGTCGGTAGTTCTTCTAAATCCAAATCTAAAACTAGACAACAGCCTCAATTAAGAATAAATACGGATGATTTTACACATGTTGATGAAACTCCTTTTAATATTGATAGCAATACTCAATTAGATCATGAATCTTTACAGACAAGGTTTGGTAATTTTAATGAAGAACTAGATGAAGAACTAGAATATGATAATGAATATGATGGTAATGATACTTATGATGATGATGAAACAGAGCCGCCTACGGCTACTAGTCCCACTCCTGCTCCCGCTCCCGCTCTCACTCCCCCTGTACATCCTACTAGAGCTAAGCCAAAGGCTGAACGTCCTAAAAAATCTGTTGTGTGACAATTTATGATTCAAAGTGAGGATAAAACTCAAGCTATTTGTAAAATATGTAAATATATTTTGAATCATAAAACTACGGGAAAGTCGGGTGGGACGGGACATTTAAGAAATCATTTAATGGGATGTTGTAAAAATGAATTTTTGCAAGCTTAGGCTATAGACGATGCAAAAAAATATGGTACTCCCCTTCCCGATGCATCTGTAGGAGTAGGGGCCTCTAACATGATCCAAACACAGTTAAACCCTTCTAATGTTTCTGGCCCTAGTACACATCGCAGTTATAGTAGAGAAAGAGATCTTGAAAAATTAGCTAAAATGATTGTTCTTTGTGGTTTTCTTTTTAGTTTTGCTGAAAATCCCGGTTTTGTTCATTATATTCAAATAGTATATAATCCTTCTTTCACAGGTTTTTCAAGAAATACTATTAAAAAAGCTATTTTTGATTATCAAGGACAACATGTACAATATCTTCATTGTTTATTTAACTATAATACTTGTAGAATGGCTATCACTTCTGATATGGGTCGTAGTCCTAATGGTAACGATTATTTCACTATTACTGGTCATTGGATTGATGAAAATTGGAACATGCAAAAAAGAGTTTTAGGTTATAAATATTGTGAAATTCTGAAAACCGGTAGTTACATAGCTCAAACTATTATAGATGTTTTATAATTTTATGGAATTTGTAATAAAGTAATTAGTGTCACCCTTGATAATGCTTCTAATAATACAAATGTTGTTGATAAACTAAAATCGGCAATTTGCCCTATTTATAATGACGATTTTCATATTAGGTGTGTTGCACACATATATAATTTAATTGTTAGAGATGGTATAATAATGTATAATAATGGTTGTATAAAATGTGAAGCTGCATGCCATTTTATTTTTAAATGTCAAGTAAAGTCTAGACGTGTAGAGTTTGAAAATCGGTGTCGTGAATTAGAACTCCCCCCTAGAAAAATTCTAAAAACAGTGTCTACTAGATGAAATTCTTTATATGAAATGCTTAAAGTTGCTTATGAATATAGAAAGCCTTTACAAATGATTTGGAATACTCACAATTCAGATAATGATTATAGAATTACTTACACTGATTGGAATGAAGTATATGAACTTAAAGAATTTTTAAAAGTTTTTTATTTAGCTACAAAACAAATATCTGGACTTTATTATCCAACTATTTGTTCAGTTTTACCAAATATATGTGCTATTTCTGATAAATATTTTCAATACAAAAATATTCCACGGTTTAAAGATTCTATTAATGCAATGATTAAAAAATTTAGAAAATATTTTATTCCTATTCCTCAAATTTATTTAACTGCTTGTTTATTAAACCCAACTTACAAAGAAATAGGTGCAGCACGAATGGTTGAAAGAATATATTCAAATTTATATATTTTAGAGATTATATATCAGCAAAGTATCCAAGGTGACGAAGTTGCCAAAGAGGACAAAATACCTAGTTTGTCCGATGTTAAAGATATCATAAGAATTGAAGCTAGAAAATTGTATGACTTGTATAATTTTAGTAGAATAAATGATAAAGTACGTAATGCAGAACCTTCAAGTTCTAGGCGTAGATATTCAAATGAAGATGATATTGATGATATGATGGAAAATTATCTTGGTCTTACTTCTAATGAAAGGAATGATTTTGATGAATATCTTAATCAGGGAATGGAAAGCATTAAGGATGCACAAGGCAAACCTCAACTTTTGGAATGGTGGAAGACTCGCGGCAGGTCATTTTCAAAACTTCAATTGGTGGTTCGAGATTTGCTAGCTATTCAAGCATCTTCAGTAGCTTCGGAGGGTGCTTTTAGTGCAACAAGATATCAAATTGGGGAGCATAGGTATTCATTAGCATCAGACAGCTTGGAGATATCGGTATTGTTTAGAGATTGGATCAATGCCGAGCGAAAGAATTATGGGCGTCCTAGAATTATGGGCGTCCTAGTTTACCTGCCCAATTTGAATATGATATAGATAATATTTTGGTAAATTCTAGTGAAGATGGCATGGATGCATTGGAGGATCAAGCACAACAACCACTTCCAGAAAATGTTACCAGGGAATTGTTAGAAACTCTACGTCAAGACTATTTTCAAGGATTCAAATATTAGCATGATAGTTCGAGGCCTAATTCAAACAGAACCCTTCCTAGAAGGTGGCTGCGTAGATTAGGTCCTCTTCTAATATTTGTAATACAAATTGTATTATTTAATTTTTATGAATAAAATTATAGGCTATTCGCCTTAATTTTTTTTAATTATTGTCTTCAATTTAATACAAGTCTTTTTTATATATTTCAATTTTTAAATGTTTCAAACTTAAGTTACAATTTGAAATTTAAAAAAGTTTAAAAAATGAAAGTTTGATATAGTTTAAAAAGTTTCAAACTTAAGTAAGTAAGTTATTAAGTTAGTTATAGTTTAAAAATTTAAATTTAAACTTTTAAGACTTAAGAGTTTGAAAAGTTTTTAAGAGTTTAAAATTTAAAATTTAAAGTTTTAAACTTTTAGAGTTTAAAATTTAAACTCTAAAAAAAGTCTAATTTATTAACTTTTAAAAGAAATATAAAATAACTTATATATTTTAAAACTTTTTCAATTATAAATAATCAAATTTTAATTTAATTAAAATTAAAAAAAAAGGAGCGGGACCCGGTATACCGGTCCGGTCCCGGTAGGTACCGGTCCGGGACGAAAAGAGATAAATTTTCGGTACTACCGGTACCGGTACTGTCCCGATTCCCGGCCAATCGTCGAAAGATGACTCCGATACCGGTCCGGTTCCTCGACTCATTGATTCTTTGTATACTTCTCCACTAGTTGAATAAAACAAATAAGGAGCCATTCAGACTTGTGATTTTAATCATAATTTTAAGTTTTAATTACAAATTTGAATTTATTTATTTCAATTTGATAACAAAACTTTAATTTCATGATTTCAAGTTTAGGTCTAAGCACCTGTTAAAAATAACATGATTACGGGTGTGTTCGGTTGGTCAAATAGTTTAAAAAATATTTTCTTTTAGAAAATTAAAATAAGCTTTCTAAAAATGAAGAAATAAAGCTTTCTAATGAAAGTAGAGAAAACGAGCTCCATAAATGCTTTTTAGATAATAGCTTTTGCTTACCTATCAAATATTAAATTAAAAAAAAAAAATAGAAAATCCATTTATTTTCTAAAAAAATATTTTTCTTCGTACCGAACACACCTATCATCTTTGAAGAAGGATATAAAGCAAAATAATCAAAATAATTATCTTAATGGATACTTTTCTATCACCTCCCTCTTTCCCAATTCCAAGTAACAGCTCCGATTCGTTCGATCAAGCAATTAGTAGCCTGGAAAAAAAGACAAAGAGTTTGTTTGAATTTGCTTATTTTTAGTGTTTTTAAATTAAAATAATTTTTAAGTATTTTTGAAGTGTTTGAATAATTAAAAAAGTGTTTATAAATACTTGATTTTAAGTTAAAATGATAAATGAAATAAAAAATGAAGTAGATTGAAAAGAATCCACCAAAATAATTTAAATATAGTTCTCAGAATAATGAACTCCGAAAAGATAAAGTAGAAATTAGTATGAAAAAATATGTTAAAATAGTCAAAATGAATGAATAAGTTCAATTTAATAAAAATAAATAAGCCAAAAGTCAAAACTCAAAATTCAATCAAAACAAGTTCCAAGACAAATGCAGCAACTTGTTTCGTGCAAGTATCTTTCTCTACCATACATAAATTACTCAAATCACGAGTCACTTCTTATTAGATAGAACAATATTTTCATTGTTTCAAATTTATACGATATTATTTTACTGAATATTAAATTTAAGAAAGACGGAATTTTTTTTATTGGAATATGTGGGTTTTAAAAATGATATGAGACATCTTTGATTATGTCATCAAAAATATATATATACGAACAAGAAAATTTAAAATAAAAGTTTATTTTTAAATATAAAAATATAACATCTTTTTCTTTATCTCTTATAAAGATAAAGAGTGTCATACGTACAACCATGTAGGATGAATCAAATCTAGGGAGTCTTGCGTTTTTTAAGTTCTCAATGATTTGTTTTACTCTATTTTTTCTTTGGGAAAATTATGTAAAATGGCCATTGAGAAAATTATTTATAAAAAAATAGCCAAGTTTTACTTTACACCGTAAATAACAATTCGCTCTTGCTTTCTTCTTTTTTGTTGTTTCTTCTTCCTCGCTTCATCTCCTTCTTCACTGCTTCTTCTTCCTCATTGCTTCTCAACAAGCTGAACAATAGTCATGACTTCGATCGGAGAAGACCACAATGGCATGAATTTGATCGGAGAAGATTAAAACGATGAGCAATAAAGAGGAAAGATCTGTTGAGCTTTGAGGTTCCAAACCTTTCCTCTCCCAAATGTGATTTGTTTTTGTCTGTGCTTTCCTAATTCATAGGTTAATTCGGTATCTAAAAGTTTTCTGATCATTTATATGAATTATCAAATTTCTCACGATTCTCTATGAAAATGAATTTGAGATCTTGCTTTTTTTTCTTTTTTTTTTTAATTTGAGATCTTGCTTAGACCCTTTTAGCAACAACTTTTCAAGGCTTAAAATTGTGTGTAAGGCTCAAATGTGATTTTTTGAGTTGTTTGTACTGGAATCACGATTGTGAGCGGGCAACTCGAATGTGATTTTTTCACGCGTTTGTTGAAGTTACCTTCTTCAAGGCAGCTTTTTCTGAAATTGAAATCTGTTTAATTTCCTAAATAACCTTTTCTCATGCTATAGAATGTAAAATATTTATAGAATTATGTTGGATATGATAAACGCAATCAGTTAGTAGGATCATCTAACAAATTAAAAGATCATTATACTAATCCCGTTTGTCACATCTATGAATTCCATTTTGCCTACCATGTATCCGACCGGACAGTTAGGCTAAATATGTTTTCTAAGAAACATAAAACCTTCTGTTTGCTTTACTCTATGTAAATCAGATAAGACCAACAGTTCTTGGACTTCAAGACAAAAGCTTGTGAATATGTTGAAAACAGACTTCATTTAGCCTATAGCTGAAGCATTTTGCTGCAGGTATGATGGATTCAACAAGATCACAGCAAGAAAAAAATGAGTCTTGTTGCAGTCACAATAAAGAGCTAAAACGTGCCCGTCTTCAGTATGAAAATGAATTGAGAGAGGTAAATTCTTTTAAGCTTAGTTTTAGAGTCTTAGCTAATTATTCTGCGTGTATATTGCCTTAGTTGTTGATGTGTGATATTTACCTCAGAAAACAAATTCAATGAGGAATGAACATGAAGATCAGTTAAGAGCTCTGAGACTTGAGCATGAGGATGACTGCAGAAGACTGCACGAGGAGTTAGATATGCAAAAGTCTAAAGTATCGATACATTACTTATACACTTGTATACACTACTTATACAATATTGATACACGTTTCTACACAATTTATATAATATCGATACACACTTGTGCACTATATATACAATATTAATATACGTTTATACAACATTTATACAATTTTGATACATTACATAATTTTTATACAATATCGATACACGTTTATACACTATTTATACAATTTTGATACATTACATAACTTTTATACACTATCAATACATTACATATACATGCGGCTATTTTTTTGGTGGCTAGTTCATTTTTGGGCTATTTTTTGTAAAGAAAACTTGGCTATATTTTTTATAAACTAATTACTTTATTGTAATTACTTTTTTTTTGTAAACTTAGCGTTGTCAATTGTATAATTTAGATTCTGCAGCAAAATCTCAAATCATTTGACATAGGGATCTGTTGAGGAAATAGTATTGATATACTATCAATATACACTTGTATACATTCAGAGTATGCAGTGTGTGTTGGTTAAAAGTTAGTTAAAAGTTAACTCTGTTAGGTGTGCTTATATCAGCTTCTTCTCCTCTTTCTCCAGTCAGAACTGTGCTGAAAGAGCCACAAATCGATTCTGCAAAATTCTTTATCTCAATTGGGAAAACTTTTGTCAATCTGTCTTGATTCATCAAAATTCTTGGAAGATCTTCAAAGGCGACTGATTTGAGTGGAAATGGCATACAACTGTCAATACTTCTACAGCAAACGCAAACAATTTGAACACCAATACTCCATTGTTTCAAAGCCTGCAAACTCAACTGGATTGCAGTCATCCAGTGTTCTTGTCAAATTCTGATGTATCAGGTATCACTATCATCTCATTTCAATTGAAAGGGAGTGATAGTTGACTTCAGAAACGGCACACCGGACTGGCGATAATTCAGTTTCTGCAACAATACAAAAAAGTGATGATCTTAATTTGTTCTATAATAGAAAGAAAAAACAACAACCCAATACAGAAGAAATCAGTAAACTCATATTGCCAAGGAAATAAATAAAATAGGTTGCTTAAGGCAAATTCTTGGTTCTGTCCTACACTAGCTTATATTTTTTCAATAAGATCCTACACTAGCTTAAATAATCATAAATTTCTTGCGCTTTCCTACACCAGATTAGTTTTGTTAAGGGTTCGTTTAAAGCGTGCTTAAACCTTAAAACTTGGTGAAAATCAGGTTGTGCGCTTCGCCTTGGCTCTTTAGTGTAGGCGTCAAGATGCAAAAGTGCGTGTTACTGCCGGGTGGGTGTAAGCATCCAATACATGTGCATCTAGGTTTTTGGTAACTTTCAATGAATCCACAAGAAATATTCATACACTTGTGACTCCCGTTTTGACATGTTATAAAAATAAATGAAGGATCCATGTGACATAGGTCATATCTGAAGAGAAATGCATGATCAAAGAGGGAGATGAAATAATGTTCATGCAACTGAGACAACTACATTTTGAATACTCACAGAAGATCTTCTCCTTTGGTGCAAGTGAGTCAGAAACAGAGAAGGTAAGGAGCATCAGAGGGTAACAAAGGGGCTCACCATTTTTTGCAGAGCCTATACCGAGCTGCCCATGTTTATTCCAACCAAAAGCAGAGGACTGTCCGTCATCCGTAACTACCACTGTGTGGCTCCTTCCAGCTGCAGCTCTAATAATTTTATACCTGGAACAAAAAAGCTTTAGGTGATGCCAGAAATAAATACTTGATAGACATAACGGTTTCAGGAAACATGGGCTAACCATACAGGGAATATAAGAAGGATATTGGCAGCATTCTTACTTCTAGACACATATAAAAACTCAGTTTTGAGTTAAAAAACAAAGATTACTGTCCATCAGAATATTCACCCTTATAACATTCTTTTCTTTCAATCTCACTATAAATGTACCCTTGAAACATGCATCGTGCCAAGGCTTTGGTCAAGTGAGAAGAGCTTAATGCGTAATTTATGGGTTGGGTGCACATCACTGGTTCGATCTGTGACGCAGACAAAAGCCCAGTTTTAAGTGGAGAAGGCTAGGGGTGGGCCCAGCCCAGCAAGTTTCAAACCATGCACCACTAGTGCCAGAATCTCTTGGTTATCGAAAAAACTCTCAGTATGTGTACCTAAATACATCAAATTATACATGAAGAGACCCTTTGGACAAAGTAATTTGGAAGAGAGCATTTAAAACTCTAATTTCTAACCAAACAAGCCCTAATGTGTGTTACCTTATCAAAATTACGAGATGTCAGGAAAACGAAACTGGGGTTTTAGCCCTTGCATATCAATAAATATCATTACCGTATAAAAGAAAAAGAAGCAAGAAAATTGGCTCAATATTATCTTCTCCGGTTCTTCCTCATTAGAACTTCAAATTTGAAATCCTCTTGAATTTGTTTAAATAATTATATCTACCTATCTCTTATAGGACCCAACTCCTCATCTTGTTTCAAATTTTCCAAGTCGCAGTCAAGAGGCATAACCATCCATTTAATTATGCATAAGAAACTTGCAGCTTGATGGCATCTTATAAATATCAAACTCTTACTACTATATCTACCTCTGATGGAGGATACAAACCAAGAACAACTTACTTAGATAGTTCTGAAACAACAGTTGGTCTATCACGTGAAATTTTATCTCCATGACCAAGCTGCCCTTTCTGCAAAGCCACAACACACTTCACATTCCAACAACGAGAAAGAGGCACAAAGGAAAAATTAAAATGAACACACACGACACACTTGCCTCATTCCTTCCCCATGTATAGCAACGGCCTTCAGTATCTAGTGCTACACAATGACAAGAAGCTGCATTTCCACTAAGAGTGAAAGAAAACAATCAAAAAGGGACTTCATGGAACACTTCAATCACATAATTTCACAACAAAAATGATAACTTTGTATCAATCCAAACTATTACGGGTCGATTATATGAATCCTCAACATACATTTTAGCCTATTTGAACTCTAAACAAACTAATTAGACGACTCAGCCAGAATTCAAAAAAGAGTACCACAGCCAGTGCTACACAAGGACAAGAAGCTGCTTCCACCGAGAATGAAGAAAACAATCAAAAAGGGACTTCACGGAACACTTCAATCACATAATTTCACAACAAAAACAATAACTTTATATCAACCCAAACTATTTCGGGTCGACTATATGAATCCTCAACATACATTCCACAACAATTTTACCCGTTTGAGCTCTAAACAAACTAGTTAGACGACTCAGCCAGAATTCAAAAAAGAGCAGAAAAGAGTAAAAATTTGTTATACATGTAATTTTCTTCTTTGATATTGAACACACGTGCAACGCACATACACTAAACTAGTAGTAATAAGGGCTGTCATAATCATTATATCAACAAGATGATAAACTAATACTCTAATATTTTGTATTTAATTTTAAACAGGGAAATGACAGTTGCATACTCGAAAGAGACCAAAATCTTGTTTATAAAGTTAGTGAAAGCCATCATAGAAAGCCTTCGCATTAATGTTGCAACAAAAAATGATGAAGTAATGTTAAAAGAAATATATGTATATTAGTATAAAGTATATACAGTGTGTAAACTAGATGGCCCAACATGAGCTCTAAATTATGTTTCGCTACGAGGTCTGGCTAAATCTTATCATCATCGAAAAGCAAGAAAAACTAAAAGACCAATATTGTTTTTCTCAAACTGAGAACCTGTTCCTTATTTATCAAGTTTCCTTCTGTCAAAACAACCAATTGACTTGTTTAACTTCAACTCAATTCCCTTTGCTGGAGGGGCCTGGAAAGGCATGAGTGTCTTCCCTCCCATGTATGGCTGTAGAACTTCAGGAATCTCAACTCCATCCTCCCTCTGGTAGTTCTCCAGTATACAACAAATAGTTCTCTCTGTCGCTGTAAGGGTGGAGTTCAATAAATGCACGTACTTCTTCACTTGCTCATTACCCTAAGGAAACAATTATGTTAGAGTAGTTCAACAGAGATTTCTTCTTTTGCAGTCATATCTACATATTGAATGAAGGCGCAGATCAAAATATATACCTTGTGTCCAAACCGAATTTCCAATTTCCTTGACTGATAGTCTGTGCAATTTGAGCAGGACACAAGCTCTCTATAAGTTGATGATGCAGGGTACCACCCTTCTAGATCATACTTCTTTGCTGCTGCATCATTCAGTGCGCCAGAAACAATTGCCACAGTTTGGTAAGGAAGCTTTAGCTGTGAAAAAGAAAGAGCTATGTCAAGCCAAGTTTGAGATTAGTCTAATAACAGGTAGTATGACTAGGCTTTTGACTGAGGCAAGCTTTGAATCTGTTACTTTCACCTGGCCCACACATCACAAGTTGCGGTCTTACCACTAGACCAAAGCATGCACGAGGGGCGACAAAATGTGAATTCTAACCATCTACCTAAACCTTGGTGGGCAAATTTACCCTATACATGTGCTAGTGGGAGGTCGGACCTGGTAGGTTTAGTAAAGTTGTGCACAAGTAGGTCCTTACTTACAAGAATAGAACTATACAGCATAACAGATTCTGGTACTCCAGGACTCGGATATTTAAGTGATACTTGTACAGAAGGCAAAATGTAAGAGAAAATTAGACCTACCTGCTGATAGAATTCCTCAGAGTTTTTAATCATCTCCTCATGCATGTCCCATGAGTCATTGCCATTTGGAGTGGTCAAACAAAACTGTTCCACTTTCTCAAACTGGTGGACTCTAAAGATTCCAAGCGTGTCGCGGCCATGTGAACCAGCTTCCTTGCGGAAGCATGAAGAATATCCAGCATACCTTAACGGAAGCTGTGACGGATGAATCCAGTCATCCAAATGATAAGCACACAGAGGTTGTTCAGCAGTGGCAATCAGATATTTGTCATCTCCCTCACCTGTGACCTTGTAAAGCTCTTCATCAAACTGAGCTAATTGAGCACACTTTGCCATAATATCTTTCCTCATGAAGAACGGAGTCTGCAATGGAGTATATCCCCTCGTCTCCAAGAAATCAAGAGCAAAATTAATCAACGCTTGATTAAGACGAACACCAGCCCCTTTCAGATAGTAACCTCTTCCTCCAGCAACATTTGCACCTATATATTTCAAATATAAAAGGGTAAGAAAACAAATTATCCTGAATATAGCAGGTTGACAGATAAAAGTAACGGATCAATATAGCTCATGAACTTACCCTTTGTTATATCCACAATTCCAAGAGCTGTAACGAGGTCAACATGATTTTTGAGGCCCTTTTCAGTCCGTTTCTCTCCCCATGACCGAACGATGACATTATTTGCCTACAAAATAATATTTGTTAAAAGAGAAGTTTTTATTTTAAGCTAGCGTATGTCACTAATAAAGCAACAAAATCCACATACCTCATCATTATTAACTGGCACTGAATCGTGCACAACGTTACCAATGATTTCCAGCTTTGTATTCAGAGTGGCTTGAGCCTGGTGTACTTCTTCCCGTTTCTTTTCAATTATTTTCTTCTTCTCTGCAGTGTCGTTAATGATTTCGCTTGCATCCTCGTCACACTTGATCAAATGAAAAAAAAAGAACATGATTCAGTTTCAACTCCAACATTGAACTTGAGAAAAAAAAACATGCATTCTTGGTTTAAGAAAAAAAACGAAAAGCAAACAAAATCAGTTGCCAATGAAAGAGGTAGAATTAATTTGAGTTTCGGAGAATTGTGGTACAATTTCTTAGGTTAGGTAGTATAAAAACAGCTGAAAGGAAGAAGAGGACAGATGAATCTACCTTTTTTAGCCTGGCAACTTGTTCGCATATCTTTTTGAAATCTTTCCGTAAATTATCAAGCTCAAACTGCCCCTGACGCCATTCTTTGTCGAGTTGAATAACCTCATCTACGATACCGACATCGGCAAAGCGACAACGTTGTGATTGACGAATAATTTCAGGACACTTTCTGAAAAGATTTATATCTAACATTTTAGATACAAATTTCAGTGTTTATGTTTATGTTTATTATGTTTAGACAAGAGATTTTATAGGCCTGTTGTATTCCTAAACCCTCGGTTTACCTACTCCTTAACCTAGTAGGATTAGACTTCTTCGGTTTACTTTTTTTGTTGATATTACTTTTAATATATATAAAAAATAATATCTTTTTAATATTTTATGCTTAATATTAATTATTTATTACACAAATTATTTTTAAAACTTAATACTAAAAAATAAATTATTTTAGCCACAATGGCCCAAATACTATTCCCTCCGTTCCTTTTTAGTTGTCATAATTTCCTTCTTTAGAGTTAAACGATATAAATTTTGACCAATATTTTTTAATCATATTGAAAAAAAAAAATTGCAACTTATAGTACTTTTCATATAAATTTTAATTTAAAAATGTTAAATTGATCTAATTTAGCTTTAGATATTAATCAAATTAACCCTTGAAAAATGAAATATGATAAGTAAAAAGAAACATAGAAAGTATAATAATATTTATTCACTCTATAAATCAGTTTCTTTATGACATTTTCACCCCCTCCCCTTAAAATTGAAAATATTTTCATCAATTTTATTTTGAGAAAATGCATAAATTATCCCCTAAACTTGGACATGATTTGAAAGTGAACACCTAAAGTTTGTGGGGGTCCTATTACTCCACGTAACCATTTTAAAGTATCATATGTACCTTCTTTTTCGATCATGAAAAGCTAAGTGCAATTCACGCACCAATCTTAACTTGCCACGTGTCAATTCATTATTTAACTTTTAATTGCTTTCATTTTTACTTATTATTTTCTATTTTAATCCTTTTTCTTTTACTTTTTTTCTCTTATCCCTCTTTTCCTTAGCTTTGACTTCTTGAAAAATTTCTTTGAATCACACATCCACTGCAACAACACTTCATTGACACTATTTAATCATTGTTAAATTATCACTCAATCACCAAATAATCAAAATATAAAAATTACAGTTTTTATCAAATCAAAATCATAAATTAAATCACCATTTTCGCCCTAGATTGTCTTCTTCATCTGTTAGCCCCACTATTTCTGATCTCTAATTCTTAGGAAACAAACCACTTAATGCAAGCATGAAAAAAAAGAGAATGCAATAATATTGCATATCAAAAAAAAAAAACTGAGCAATAATGGTGATTTCTAATTTTTTGGTTGGCTGGAAAAGCTTCTTCAATGGCTATTAATAATGATTTGGGGAAGATGAGAAGATGGGTTTACTTTATAAAGAAAAAAAAATTAAAATTGACAATGTCACGTGGTTTTTTTACACTGGTTTGGAGTTGTATTATTACTCCTTCACGCGCCTAAATAATGTGAGATTACAATTGCAGTAGAAATGGGTCAAAATGATGTATTTATTTTGATTGAAAATAATTTCGTGAGGTGATAGGACCCCATAAACTTTAAGTGTCTACTTTCAAATCAGGTCCAAATTTAGGTGGTCGATTATGCATTTTCTCTTTTATTTTTAATATACACGAGGAAATGAATAGATTTTGGTAATTCCAATGTTCCCATGAATTACATACATGGGGAAAGAAATAATTCCTAGATTCCTATAATAATTTGCAAATTCCCATCAATATAGAATACTTGCCCAATACGTTAAGAAAACCAAAAAAAAGGTAAATAATTTGAGTATTATAAAAGCTCCTTTTAAAAAATTGTCCACATGTACAATACGAATAGAATTATATTTTTTTTCATGATTAATTTTTTTTCTTATTTTTTTATTGGCCAAGCTTTAACCACGCAATTTCCATAATTACTATTTCAATTTCTTTTAAGAATGCTCCTAAATAATCAAGTACGTATAGAATTATTTTTTGTCGGACTTTAACTCCATAATTCTAGTATGAATAATTTCAAGTATGTACAATAAAGTAATTAGTTTACAAAAAATATAGTCAAGTTTTCTTTACAAAAAAAATAGCCCAAAAATGAACTAGCCACAAAAAAAATAGCCGCATGTATATGTAATATATTGATAGTGTATAAAAGTTATGTAATGTATTAAAATTGTATAAATAGTGTATAAACGTGTATCGATATTGTATAAAAATTATGTAATGTATCAAAATTGTATAAATAATGTATAAACGTATATTAATATTGTATATATAATGCACAAATGTGTATCGATATTATATAAATGGTGTAGAAATGTGTATTAATATTGTATAAGTAGTGTATACAAGTGTATAAGTAATGTATCGATACTTTAGACTTTTGCATATCTAACTCCTCGTGCAGTCTTCTGCACTCATCCTCATGCTCAAGTCTCAGAGCTCTTAACCGATCTTCATGTTCATTCCTCATTGAATTATTTCTGAGGTAAATATCACACATCAGCGACTAAGGCAATATACAAGCAGAATAATTAGCTAAGACTCTAAAACTAAGCTTAAAAGAATTTACCTCTCTCAATTCATTTTCATACTGAAGACGGGCACGTTTTAGCTCTTCATGTGACTGCAACAAGACTCATTTCTTTTTTGCTGTGATCTTGCTGAATCCATCATACCTGCAGCAAAATGCTTCAGCTATAGGCTAAATGAAGTCTGTTTTCAACATATTCACAAGCTTCTGTCTTGAAGCCCAAGAAATGTTGGTCTTATCTGATTTACATAGTAAAGCAAACAGAAGGTTTTATGTTTCTTAGGCAGCATATTTAGCCTAACTGCCCGACCGGATACATAGTGGGCAAAATAGAATCCATAGATGTGATAAACGGAATTAGTATAATGATCTTTTAATTTGTTAGATGATCCTACTAACTTATTGTGTTTATCATATCCAACATAATTCTATAAATATTTTACATTCTATAGCATGAGAAAAGGTTATTTAGGAAATTAAACAGATTTTAATTTCGAAAAAAGTTGTCTTGAAGAAGGTAACTTCAACAAATGCGTGAAAAAATCACATTCGAGTTGCCCGCTCACAATCGTGATTCCAGTACAAACAACTCAAAAAATCACATTTGAGGCTTAAACATAATTTTAAGCCTTGAAAAGTTGTTGCTAAAAGGGTCTAAGTAAGATCTCAAATAAATAAATAAAAAGCAAGATCTCAAATTCATTTTCATAGAGAATCATGAGAAATTTGATAATTCATATAAATGATCACAAAACTCTTAGATATAGAATTAACCTATGAATTAGGAAAGCACGGACAAAAACAAGTCACATTTGGGAGAAGAAAGGTTTGGAACCTCAAATCTCAACAAATCTTTCCTCTTTATTGCTCATCGTTTTAATCTTCTCCTATCAAATTCATGTCATTATAGTCTTATCTTCTCCTATCAAATTCATGTCATTATGGTCTTCTTCGATCGAAGTCATGATTATTGTTCAGCTCGTTGAAAGAAGCAGTGAGGAAGAAGAAGAAGTGAAGAGGAAGATGAAGCGAGGAAGAAGAAGCAGCGAAGAAGAAGAAGAAGAAAACAAGGGCGAATTGTTATTTATGGTGTAAAGTAAAACTTGGCTATTTTTTTTGTAAATAATTTTTCCAATGGCATTTTGGCATAATTTTCCCTAAATCAAATTCAGGCTGAGGCGCGGATATCTCACTCTCTTTAAAAAGATTCAAGCCCACTGCGGCATAATCTACAGTGATCCAGCAGTATCATTCTTGACTTGTCCCCTCCAGGATACAACATCCCAACAACTTCGTACAACTCAAACAACTCTGAATTAGTTGAAGAGTCCAAAGCTCCACCATCAGAACACCTTCCTTCAACATAAAATTACTCTCTTTTGTATAGTGAATATAGTTGAAGACTTAGAAAATATTATTTGTCTCAACTCTCTCTTTCACTATTCTCACCTCACTAGTTACATACTACAATCTTTTCCCACACTTCACATATTTCATCTTCTTTTTTCACTATATTTTTTGTACATCTCCAACACAATGAAGAAGCCCTCCTTTATATAGGTATAGGATTTCTTTCACAAATAAATGTCAAGAATGTGGATATTCATTTGAGGATTAGTGGAGCAATTAGTAGGAGATAATGACATTGTGGTTACATGAGTTACAAGAAACTAATGACCATGAGAGTTACAAAAAACTAATGGCCATATGAGTTACAAGAAACTAATTACACCACTTTCTCCACTTTATGCCTACTAATTATCATGCACTTTAATATTTTTATTTTAATATTAAAATACACCAAAAAGGAGTATACACATGTGTAGACCAAGAGAGTCCAAGAATCAAGAGAGTCCAAGAAAGAAGAGAGTCCAAGAATCAAGAGAGTCCAAGAAAGAAGACAGTTCTTGTGGAATTAGAAGTCTACTTACGTAAGAACTCAAAGTCTGCACGAAGCATGAATGAGAGTTAGTATTTGACTACAACACTTAAGAAGGGAGTCCAAGAAGCGTGAAAATCCTTGTGGAGTTAAAAGTCTACTTGATTTTGAATAAATATACTCAAGGACTTTCAAAATGAAACTCATGCACTCATACTGAGACAAAAAAAAGGTAGAACACGAGCAAATAAGCAAGAACAATATTTGAGAGAGTTCTACCTACCTATCCAAGTGCTGGCAGTACGAAGAACCAGATCGAAGAACCAGATTGAAGAACATGTTCCACATGACTATGTTTTACAGTTCTTGAGTCTAGTTTTGAGTATTGAGTTGTAATCTTCATGTTGTCTTAGTACCAGTGTGTTATAAACTGGCTTAGGAGTTTAGTCTTCAAGTTGGGATAACTCGAAGACTTGGGAACACAAGTCTTGGGAGATTTGTGTGTTTTTAGGAATTAGAGTTAGTTCCTAGGATTGCAAGAGTTTTGTAATCTGATTTAGTTCCTAGGGTAGCAACAGTTTTGTAATCTGATTTTCAAGTCGGAGAACTTGAAGTGGGATTCAACAGTCTGAGAGATTGTTGAAAAATAGAAATTAGAATTTATAATTTCTTAGGTTACAGAGTTTGTAATCTTTTATTGAGAGGCTCATTGTGTTTAGT
The DNA here is from genome assembly GCA_003996215.1 of Jaltomata sinuosa. NCBI lineage: Eukaryota > Viridiplantae > Streptophyta > Magnoliopsida > Solanales > Solanaceae > Jaltomata > Jaltomata sinuosa. The sequence goes on from QJPP01001892.1 coordinate 46,903, forward strand.
GAAGTTGGGGTTAAATCCTGTAGAGGTACATGTCGTGATTTTTTACACCTTTTGTGAGCCGGGTATTTTTCACGTAAAACTATCGTGTTCATTACTTACTGTCTTTAATGCTTCTGTTAGAACACGTCAGGTAACCCGTTTCACTCATAGGTAACTCGTAAGTAAAATTCACTAAGACATCAGGTCGTGTAGAATATCAAGTTAGATTTGAAAAAAATAATTTTCTAAAAAGTTTTTGGAGTCAATTTTATATAAACTTTCATTTGACCTTTAATGAGAAGTTTTTATAATCACATAAATCACTTTTTATATTGAAATTTTTTACTGAAAAATATTTAGTGCTTATTTTTATAAATATTTTGATTAAATTGATGAGAAAAGAATATAAACATTTTCATATGAAAAAATTAGGAAGTTTCCCACTATATCGGTGAGAATTTATTTTTCAATATTTATTTTTCAGTGAGCTGGCTCAGTGAAAAGTGAGTAAAAAATTATGTTCAATAACACAATTTTCTCACTAATTGGTGGTAGAAAAAACCTTTATTTCTGAAAGCAAATGTTATGATATATTTAAGATTACCAGTTTCTTAAGTCTTATAAGCACACATATATTATAATATATTTAAAATCATAATTTATTTTAAAAAGCCTTATGTTTACCCTCAGTTTGATACAATTGAATTTGCAGGTGAGTCAAGTGCACGCGTTACGATCTAATCTCATTTATGTTATCAATTTATTAGTAGCTAGTTAGTGCGTTGATGATCAGAGAAAGACGATATTAATGAAAAGACAATAAACAATAGCAAATAGACGATGAAAAGCAAGTAAAGTGCATAAGCTAGACTAGCCGAGGTCGCTTCCGAGAGCAAAATTGAGCCTCCGACAGGTATCTAAGAACAACTAAGTATTGAACAGTTATGAGCAGTAATAAAAGCTTAAGGACCAAGAAACTAGTATTATATTGATATTCAGAAGGAGAAGAGAGGGCGGAGTCGGAAAGGTATCCATTTACAAGTGATTTCGGGTCACTATTTATAGTATACAAGTTAAGGCATTAGCCAGCTATGCTCTACGAGTTTCACCAATGTGAGAACGCCACATATATGATTCGTTAAAGGGCTCCTGTAGTTCAGCTCTGCAGGTGCTCGTCCGCGTCCCTGACACTTTTGTCTCTTGTTTGTCATTTTGTGTTATGTCACCGATGATGATGGGAGGAGAAAACTTCGTTGCCTTCGAGAGAATACTCGCGCTATAATGACCATGCGCCCGAACTATTCTTTATGCTTAATTAAATAGATTTACATAAACTAAAACACAAAAAATACTATTTACTCATCACTAATAAATCAACCGGCCATTGTTTGGTGGTTTGCAACATGTATAATTATTGCCTGTCCTTTCAACCGAGGAAATGAGGCAAAAAGATCACTTACAATTTGAAATTAAGTAAGTGACCTTTTCAGATCTCTTATGTGTAAAAATAGAATCTCTTATGTGTAAAAAATAAAATTCTCTCGTAAAAAAATCATAAAACTAAAAACAACTTTGTAATGGACTAAATCCGCATTTCCCCCTTTCAACCTCGTTATTCTGAAACGTTTTCATTTTAATAAACATTCTTAATCTTCAGACTTTCTTTTCAGGTGGTGGTCCCTGTTACACATATGACATATATTACTCTCTTTATTTTAATTTTTAAAGTTATCCACATATTTTACTTAATAAATATTTGGATATGTGATTTTATCTCATAGTTTGAAATTATAAGATAAAATTAATATTTGGACATATAATTTTATTTTACGATTTCAAATTATGAGATAAAATCTCAAATTTTTATAAAATAATAATTTTAGATTTTAAATAATGATTTTGATTTTTTAAAATACAATATTTGACTCATAAGTTTATCTTTTATAAAAAAAGTCATCATTGCTCGGCCTGGAGAGATTGTTTGTATCATTTGAAATGATTATATTAAAGAATAACTAGTTACTATTACTTTTGACTAGTAATGAATCTTTATAAATTGTGTGTACTTGAAAGTTTGTAATCACAAATATTTATTTATAAAAGAACATGGAGATTTATTTATATTTTGTACAAAAAGTTCATAAGTTGGTAGATATAACCATATTTATCTATTTATTTATGAACTTTTGCTTATTTGCATATTGTATAAGAATGAAGAAAATTTTGATGGTTTTCATAACTTATGGGGTTTTATGTTTATGAAAAAAAATATAACTTAAGAAATTCAAATTGCATATCCAACAGAAATATCAATTTTATGTCAAATGATTTCATATCATGATTTAAAATCATAATTTCATATTGCATGAGCAAACAAGCCCTTAAACACCTCAATTCAAACTTGTACATATCGAATACTTCAATATCTTATTTTTTTTTAGATTATAATTAATTTTCTTCTATTCCAATGGTAAATGACTGTATCCACACATTTTCTTGTGCAAAATGCCAATTTAACTCAACATTGAGTGACTTGCCAAATTATTTTTCCAGCTAAAATTATGGTTCTTTAAATAATTTTTAAAATTTTTATTGAATATTTTATATTATTAGTTATATTGACTTGTTATATTTGTTGTGGTATTTTTAAAATATATATTTTTTAATTTTTTTTTGAAGAATCTATACCTGAAGTTTTAATTAAGATTGAGTATTTTAACCCTTGTATTTTAAACTTCTTCACATAAATTAGTTCAAAAAATATAATTATTTTATAATATATAAAATATATATAATATAAAATAATGAGGACTTAAATTTGGGAGTTCTAAAGCAATAGCTTATTGACTTTCCCCTGGAGCCGGCCTTTGATTTTATTAATTTCACATTTTATTACTGAACTTTTGTCAGTAAAAATACATTTTATTTCTCTGTATTATTTTTTCCCAATATTTCCTCAAAGCAGGGGATTTGAATTTTTCACTACTTATTTCATTCTCTATTGAATATGTTTGCATATGTTAATATAATTTTAATATTCCTTAATTTAATTTATTTGTCCTACTTTTCTTTTTTTAGTCCATTTCAAAATGAATGTCTCTTTTCTTTTTTGACAATTCTTATTTAAGACCATAAAATTAAAAGACATTTTAGTACAATTAACCGGACAAAGTCTTGTATTAGCAGAAGGTGATACAAATGGCCTAAAAAGCGGAAGTGAGAGATTATTGCTAAGAGAGAGATATAGAGAGAAAGGGATGCCTTTGTTTATGTTTATCAGACCTCTATATATAGAAGTCGAAAACCCTTTACAGACGACTTTTACTGTTTATGAATAGTATATGTCATAATGACCTTTACTATTCATAAATAGTAAATACTATTCATGAACAGTTAATTTATTATTCATGAATATGACTCTTTTCCTACTTTACGACTTTTTACATATAAAAACAAAAGTTCGATTGTCAAGTCATCTAAGAATATGAAACTTGGCCATATATAGAAAAACGTGTAGAAAAAGAAGAAATATGCCAAGTTTCTCTATAACTAGCCTCCAAAACTTTAGTTGTTTAGGAAAGAACAAGGCACCAAAATTCATTATAGTCCTCACATAAAGTCTTCTTTGACATCAATTCAAGCTTTAATCAACATCCATTATTTATTAAATTTAAGGTCAAATTTTTAAACACGAATGTATGAAGTTATCAAGCTTCAAACGCGAGTGTCTGACTTTTTATCAAACAATATTAAACTTACAAAAAATAATTATTAAGCAAATATTGATTAAATGACAACATAAAAAACCACTATTCGTGCACTTCCCCCTCCAATCTCTTTATCCCGTATACCCTGAAAATTTATTGCAGCAGAATTCTGAAACGTTTTTATTTTAATAAACATTCTGTAACTTCAACTTTCTTCTCAATGATGGTCCCTATATTATCGTCCACATATATTACCCCCTTTGTTTTAATTCCTGTGTCTTATTTTATTTTTAGATTACTTGAAAAATATTATTTTTTATATTTTGTACCCCGTAACTTTTTAATTTTAATATTTCACATGATATTTTTAAAATTACAAAATCAAATATAATTCTAATACAATATAGTACATATTTAATTTAAAATTGTTCAAAAAATTTCATAACTTTCTTAAAAATTATACTGATCAAACTAAAACACCTAAAATGAAATCGAGGTGGGAGTACTATATATAAAGCTTCTCATCTCCCTTCATACAAACCCAAACTTCTTTTCAAAGTCTGTCTTCTTTAAACAACAAAATACAAAATGTTTTCATTATCAAAGATACTAAACTTGATACAATTTCAATGGGCTTGGGATTTCCTCCTCTTCAAATCTTTTTCTCATTTTTACAACACCAACACCTTTAATTCAGATAAATCTACTTCTCGTGATGAGGTTGGTGTTAGGCATTTTCGCGAGGTGGAATTGGGGAGTTCATCAGTAGAATGTGCAGTTTGTTTGTGTAAAATAGAACAAGGAGAAGAAGTTAGAGAGTTGAGATGTAATCATCTTTTTCACAGAGTTTGCCTTGATAGATGGCTTGGTTATGGACATAAGACATGTCCGTTATGCAGAAATTATATCAATAAACCGTCTTTTCTTTTCAAGGATATCTATCTAGAAGTTATCTTGTTTGATTTTATCACTGGAAGATCGCGAAATCACTGTCAATGGTGGCTGCGGTGAATAAAGCTTGCATGATATAAGTAGATATTAGTTTTGTTGGTTCAGACCATAAGGCTCTAGAGCTCGAATTAGCCTGTCACGGTGAATATAAATAGTGTAATATGTAACTTCACTTCTAAAGCGTGTTAGTTTATTGCAGCCGAAATAATTAAAGCTGATAGATAGAAACTGATGCAATGCTTATTAGGAATAATTAAATTAAGTTTTTAGATGAGATAATTGTAAGTTGTAATATAATGACAAAATCATATGGTGAAGGAAGAAAGTCCTTTAATTCGTTTTTTTTTTTGTGGAATCCCATGTTTAATATTTTAATTGTTACTTACTGATTAACTATTTACTTACCTTTTTATTAATTGTGTGCGTGCACAATATATGTACTTCTTTGTTCTTATTTTCTCTTTTTTTGTTTTGGGTGCAATATTCTAATTCAAATGAGACGTTCATATATCAAGTGCTAATTAACATGCTTCTTTTTTTTCTTCCCTGTATGACAGTTAGTTAGCATATATTTGTCTGTACTTCAAATTGTAGAACTTTTCATGCTCATGTAAGATCTCCTCCTCCTCCTCCTCATCCTCGTCCTCTTCTTCTCGGAGTCCCCTAAACTCCAATATTCCAAATGCAATCGACCACTGTTTTATTGAGGCTTTGTCAAATTAATTTTCACTCTGACTTAGGCTAGACTTATAAGTCTTGTTTTCAAAATAGTCACCAGATCCAGTAACAGGGTAATGCCTACTAGTTCAAGAATTTGCTTCATATAATGTCATGATTTGTGTAGGTAATAAGGGTAATATGGCAGCTGATCAACCCATACCAAAGTAAAAGGTACATCTTCCTCCGGCTTAAAATTTGGTGTCCATGGTTACACTCACATTTGCAACTCTTCCATCTCAATAACTCTCTTAAAATATACTATTTTAAATCTTCCTTATTCCTGAAATCAAATACAATTTTGTAATCAGACTCCAATTTGTACATTACCTCAAGTTGGGATTCGTTCAACATAAGCTGCCGGGATTACTTCAATTTTGAGGAATTTCCCCCACAATTGTGAGCTTTCACTCCTTTGTCACGATTCTATAGTAATCTATAGCTCTGAATGTAATTGTCTGCATGTTTTTGTGAGTAGTGATTCGTGCTTGGATTGAGCTAACCCTTCCAATATAATGTTGTTTCTAGATTTGAAATGTGTGCCAAAGTTGTCACATATGTTGATTTAGCAAAAATATGATCGTGCATGTTGAACAATGTTTATTTCCGATTGAACGTACCAGATTGACACCGTTCGAAGTGGTCAATAGCAGGGGTGTGTTTCTCCAAGAGGAATGAGGTTACCGTTAAGGCTAGTGACTGTAATTGTGTGGAGAGAGCATTATTCATTTAAACACTGACATTCTGAAATAATTACCTATGAAAAAGGATCACAATTACCCTTAAACTATTCGAAAAGACCAAATTGCCGATGTAAACAAAAGCTAATTTTTCAGGGAATTTTAGATCAGCCTTTTGATAAACTTTTACCTTCATTAAATTTTGGTATAAAAAATGTCCTCGTTGTTAGTTTTTTGGACCACACTTTCCCCTAAAAACTAACTGAGCATTAATTTTGATTTCTTATATCAGTATCTTAGCCATTGTCTTCTCCTTACAAAAATCACAAGAAAAAAGAAGCTCAATCTTCTTAATAAACTAATGAATAAAGAACTCCCCTTTAATTAGTACAAATCTTTCCCTCAATTTCATCGTCCACCACCACCGTTTTGTAATCAATTGTAGAGAAAAATCACCAACATCCATTGTCGTGTTTTTTCACCATTCACTTTCAGCGTCCTGTTGGGATCGAAATCGAAAGGGCGTCATGCGAAAGCTTATAATTGCAAACCTTGAAGGTGATAAATCAGATGACAAAGAAAAACATATTAAAAAGCATACTATATTAATATGGTTTGATCAAGTGACCTACATATTAAAAACTAAAATAAAAAAGCATAAGACTTATTGAGAGAATAATCTCTCCCTAAACGAAACTCTCTAAACGAGGATGCTATTGTGTCTTTTTTAGAAGAATATGTCTTCTATTTATAGAATTACAAAACTTCTCTTCCAAGAAAATGATAGATATTGTAGAGTTCTTTTTCACCAAAAAAATATTTTCCGTCAAGAAAACCTTTTTGAATTAGAACACAATTGTGTAGAATCCAAATAAGGTAGGAAATTCAGGGCAAACCCTAACAAATCTCCCCTTGGCCTGAATTTTCTGGTAAAATAATCTTAATCTTCCTTCTTCACACAATCTTCATATATCACTGCTGCTTACCATGATTAAAAATTGATATGGGTTAAAAATGGAGCCCTGTGCATTAAAGTAAGCACGGGTTAATAATATTGAAGCCATGTGTTAAAAGTGAGTAGGGTTGAAAATTGAAGCCTTGTGCATTAAAAGTAAGCACAGGTTAAAAGTGGAGCTCATGCGTTAAAAGTATATATGCATGAGTTGAAAGGAGCCCAAGCATTAAAAGTTAGCAAGAGTTGAAAGTTGGAGCCCATGCGTTAAAGTAAGCATGAGTTGAAAATTGATTTAGTTTTTTAAAGATGGATCAGCAGCAGGGTTGTTGAAATATGATTGATTTTTTTCTCTCTCCACACGTAGTACTTCAGACTATTTTCTTTTTGTTTTTTGACGAAAAACCTTCATTATCATCAAATTAGTTGTAACTTGATTTGAAACCGTCTTGAACCTGTCTTCAATCTCGTTGAACCATTGGCTCATTGAACCCATTGGATCATTGGATCGTTGGATCGTTGAACCCACTGGATCGTTGGCTCTTGGTACCACTTGTCGGGATCAAAATCGAGAGGGCGTCATGCGAAAGCTTATAATTGCAAACCTTGAAGGTGATAAATCAGATGACAAAGAAAAACATATTAAAAAGCATACTATATTAATATGGTTTGGTCAAGTGACCTACATATTAAAAACTAAAATAAAAAAGCATAAGACTTATTGAGAGAATAATCTCCCCCTAAACGGAACTCTCTAAACGACTACATTGTGGATGCTATTGTGTTTTTTTGAGAAGAACATGTCTTCTATTTATAAAATTACAAAACTTCTCTTCCAAGAAAATGATAGATATTGTAGAGTTCTTTTTCACCAAGAAAACATTTTCCGTGATGAAAACTTTTTTGAATTAGAACACAATTGTGTAGAATCCAAATAAGGTAGGAAATTCAGGGCAAACCCTAACACGCCGTTCATCAAATTCAACCACAAATAATCACTTGAAGTTTCAATATCAGGAAGATGGCATAGAGTACCATGATAACTTTAGTCATATTGGTGAAACCTATCACAATTATTAGAGTTGTTTTAACTTAGCTCTATCTAAAGGATGGTCTCTTCGCTAACTTGACGCTAATAATACATATTTATATGAGGAATTACAAGAAGATGTATATATGGCTCAACCTACTGAATTTATTAATCCATAGTTTCCAAATTATGTATGTCATTTATATAAGGCCTTGTATGGTCTAAACCAAGCTCAGTTCTAGCATTACTTTTGTGTTAGTTTACGTGGATGACCTTATATAGTCTTTGGAAGTTCTACTATATTCATCAATACTCACATTCAGAAGTTGTCATTTGACTTTGCTTTTACAGATCTAGGAGACTTGCATTATGTTTTACGTATGGAGGTTAATTTTGTTGGGAAAGGCAAGGCACTAACAAAGAATGCACAACAGGGTAGCAGCGGAAGAATACCCAAGTCTAAACTTTTCCTTTCAATTTGAACCAAGAGAAGACAAACAAACCAAGCACAATGGTAATAAGGCAGCAAGTATATCAACCAAAAAGAAATACGACAAGTCAAAATAAACCAATCACACGAGACACCAAGATTTACGTGGAAAACCCCTTCGGTGTGAAGAGTAAAAACCACGGGACCAAAACCTCCACTATAATCACCAAGAGTTACAATAATGTTCTCCAAAATGGCCACCAAAGAAGTGCCAACAAACGAGCAACACTACATAAATCACAACACCAAAAACAAGAGAATAAAAGGAGCAAAAGCACCGAAAAACGCAGCTACTGTTCACGGATGCAAAACTGGAGCTACGGGATACCAAATCCAACTCTGTCAGTTTCTAATCAAAGATTGAGATGAGAGGAACAAGCTGTCCAAAAATCAGATCAATCGGATAAGAAACGAAGCGGGAATCGCAATTTGAAGTTGGCAATTTAGGGCTGAAATTGGGTGCGAAAATCTGCTCTTTCTCTCTATGTGTGGCTGCTGAAAAATATTATGTGGATTATGAAATAAGACCTAAAAAAGGTCTATATATATGCCCCATAGAATTGGGCCTATGGGCAAAAGTGGGTTGGTCCAAATTGAGCTTTATTTATCCACATAGGAAGGGAAAAAGACCCATAACCCCAACAATTCTCCCCCTCACGACTATGTGGAGGAGACCGCCATCCCGGCGATCATGCAACAATCTTCAAATTTCCATCTTGGCAAAGCTTTAGTCATCATATCGGAACCATTATCATCCGTATGAATCTTCTCAAGTTCAAGCAACTTAGAATCCAACACATCTCGAATCCAATGGTATCTCACATCAATGTGTTTAGACCGACCATGGAATGTAGAATTCTTGCCAAGATGTATAGCACTTTGACTGTCGCAATAAAGCACATACCTCTCTTGAGCACAACCAAGTTCCCCCAAGAATCTCTTCATCCAGAGCAACTCTTTACAAGCTTCAACGGCAGCAATAAGCTCAGCTTCTGTAGTAGATAGAGCAACACATTTTTGCAACCTAGATTGCCAAGACACAGCTCCCCCTGCAAAAGTAACCAAGTACCCTGAAGTAGACTTGCGAGTATCAACATCACCAGCCATGTCTGAATCAGTATAACCATAAAGAATAGGCTTCCCTGTACCAAAACACAAACTCAGACTAGAAGTGCCACAAAGATATCTCATGATCCACTTCACAGCATTCCAATGTTCTCTTCCCGGATTAGAAAGAAAACGGCTAACAATACCAACAGCATGAGCAATATCTGGTCTTGTACAAATCATTGCATACATTAAACTACCAACAGCTGAAGCATAAGGAACTTTCTTCATATCTTCCTTCTCATCATCACTGGAAGGACACTCTTTCGTGCTCAACTTGAAGTGCATAGCTAAAGGTGTACTGACAACCTTAACATTATTCATGTTGAACCTTCGAAGTACTTTCTGAATGTACTTCTCCTGTGATAACCACAACTTCTTGGCCTTTCTTTCACGGACAATCTGCATGCCAAGAATCTGCCTTGCTGGTCCTAAGTCTTTCATAGCAAAAGACTTACTCAACTCTTGCTTCAACTTTTGAATCCTGCAAGCATTATAACCAACAAAAAGCATGTCATCAACATAAAGCAACACAATAATAAAGTCACCATCAGAGAATTTTTGCACAAAAACACAATGATCTGAAGAAGTCTTCTTGAAGCCCTGCTGACTCATAAAAGAACCAAACTTCATGTACCACTGTCTAGGAGCTTGTTTCAAGCCATACAAGCTCTTCTTCAATTTGCAAACATAATTCTCTTTTCCCTTGACTTCAAAACCTTCCGGCTGCTCCATATAAATTTCTTCATCTAAGTCACCATGGAGAAAAGCAGTTTTAACATCCATTTGTTCAATCTCTAAATCTAGACTTGCAGCTAAGCCTAGAACAACACGAATGGATGACATCTTCACAACTGGAGAGAATATCTCATCAAAATCAACTCCCTTTTTCTGGTTAAAACCCTTCACAACTAATCTAGCTTTGTACCGTGGAACTGGATTGCCATCTTCATGTTTCACCCTGAAAACCCACCTGTTTTTTAAAGCTTTTCTGTCTTTAGGTAACTTAACCAAATCAAAAGTATGATTATCATGTAAGGATTTAATCTCATCTTCCATAGCATCAAACCATCTTTCTTTTTCTTCACTATCCATGGCTTCATCAAGACTCTCAGGTTCTCCCCCATCAGTCAAGAGTACATACTCATTGGGAGAATAACGAGATGAAGGTAGTTTCTCTCTAGTAGATCTTCTGAGAGAACTCTCTGGAGCATCAATAGCAGCTGGTTGCTGGCCAACCACATCCTCTTGCACTGGAGCGTCAACAACATCCTGGTCATTCTGAACATGATCATCATCTTCATTATCAACTTGATTTTCATTATTATGAAGATTTTCTTCAGGTGCAGTAGTCAAAGGAACTGGATCAATATCAACTAGGCTCTCACTACTCTGAGAATCAACCTTCTCAGTTTTGTCAAAATCTTCAATTGTTTGGTCTTCAAAAAACACAACATCACGGCTTCTAACAAGTTTCTTCTCAACTGGATCATAGAAACGATAGCCAAATTCATCTTGACCATAACCAATGAAGATACACTGTCTAGTTTTAACATCCAGCTTTGACCTTTCATCCTTAGGAACATGAACAAAAGCTTTACACCCAAAGACTCTAAGATGATCATAAGAAACATTCTTACCAGACCAAACTCTGTCAGGGACATCACTATTCAAAGCAACAGCAGGAGATAAATTGATAACATAAGCAGCAGTATTAAGTGCTTCTGCCCAAAAGGAATCTGGCAGCTTAGCATCTGAAAGCATACATCTAACTCTCTCAACTAGAGTTCTGTTCATCCTCTCTGCTAAACCATTTAACTGAGGAGTCTTTGGAGGAGTTTTCTGATGCCGAATACCCTTCTCTCTGCAATATTTATCAAAAGGACCAATATACTCACCACCATTATCTGAGCGGATGCATTTCAATTTCTTCCCTGTCTGTCTCTCAACCAAGGCCTGAAAACCCTTGAACACATCAAGTACCTGATCCTTGGACTTCAAAGGAAATACCCAGAGTTTGCGAGAATGATCATCAATAAAAGTCACAAAGTAAAGTGCATCACCATGAGACCTTACCTTAAAAGGACCACACAAATCAGAATGTACCAACTCCAGCAAATCAAGCTTTCTTGAAGGCGGATGACTCTGAAAGGAAACTCTTTTCTGTTTACCGGCTAAGCAATGAACACATTTCTTCAACTTTGCTTGTTTCACTCCAGAAAGCAAATTTTTCTTAGCCAAATTGTCAATCCCCTTCTCACTCATATGACTTAGCCTTCTATGCCATAATTCTGATGAAGTATCATTCTCCACCAAGTTTACTAAGCCTCTAGAGATGGAGCCCTGAAATACGTACAAGTTAGACAACTTGTCACCACGAGCCACAACCATTGAACCTCTAGTAAGCTTCCACTGGCCAGCACCAAGGGTGTTAACATAACCCTCATCATCAAGGTTCCCCACAGAGATCAAATTCAGGCGAACATCTGGAGCATGCTTGACATTGTTGAGAACTAATCTCGAACCATTGTTACTTTCTAAGCAAACTGTTCCAATGCCAAGAACTTCAACTTCATCATTATTACCCATCTTCAACATCCCAAAATTACCTGGAGTATAAGAAGAAAATAATTCTTTCTTGGGCGTGACATGAGAAGTAGCACCAGAATCCACAAACCAGCTAGACTCATCACGAACAAGATTAATGGCATTCTCACCACAAGCAACAAGAAGATCATCATTAGCAACAACAGCAACACGATTCTCATTATCGCCTTCTTTCTTTTGTCGTCTCATATCTCTCTTGTGCTTGTGACAATATTTCATGATATGTCCATTCTTGTGGCAATAGTCACATGTAACATTCTTGTATCTGGACTTTGACTTGCTTCTACTTGTACCTCTATCATTCTGACCTCTGAACTTATTTCTCCCCTATCTTCAGTAACCAAAACATCGGAGTGTGAAGCTGAAGAAGATGAGGCCTGTGATCTTCTTCTCATCTCTTCATTCAAGACACCACTCTTAGCATATTCCATAGTTACAACACCACTGGGAGCAGAATTAGTCAAAGAAACTCGAAGAGTCTCCCAAGAGTCTGGCAGAGTATTGAGAAGCCAAAGTCCCTGAATTTCTTCATCAAACTTTACACCCATTCCGGACAGCTGGTCAAGGACACCCTGAAAATCATTTATATGATCAGAAATAGGACTACCCTCTTTGTACCTGATATTTATCAATTGTTTCAGCAGGAACAACTTGTTGTTGCCAGTCTTCGAAGCATAAAGTGTCTCAAGCTTATCCCACAAACTTCTGGCATGTGTCTCATTCACAATATGATTTCTAACATTATCTTCAACCCATTGTCTGATATAGCCACAAACCTGCAGATGCTCAAATTCCCAATCCTCATCATTCATATATTCAGGTTTGTTAGAAGCAAACACAGGTAAGTGCATCTTCTTGACAAATAGAAGATCTTTCATCTTGCCTTTCCAAGTATGATAATTACTACCATTCAAACACACCATCTTGCTCATATTTGCCTCCATCATTCAAATTGACTATCAACAACAACCAATGCTCTGATACCACTTTGTTGGGAAAGGCAAGGCACTAACAAAGAATGCACAACAGGGTATTCTTCCGCTGCTACCCTGTTGTGCATTCTTTGTTAGTGCCTTGCCTTTCCCAACAAATTCTTCTCCTACTGATTTAGTATTATCATAAATCAAATATATCAGAGACCTTTTGCAGAGGGCTCATATGGGATCTAAGTCCTCTCCAATCTCTATATTTAAATATAGTACTGTTGTATCATTGTAAATAATTATCGATAGGATATCCATTCAACCTTCTTTCAATACGAACTAGCTGAAAATCTAAAGTTTAAATCAATCACATAGCTTATATTTTATATTAAGCTAGTAAATTTCATTTTTATTTGTCACACAATTTTCTCACGTTTGAATCAACAAAAATTGCAAGGCTTATACAATCAATAAAATTGTATTTTACAATTTTTTTAAATATACTGTGACTTGTCAAAGAAAATTTCATCACATGTTTAGAGTATTTTTCATTCCAAGAGTGAAATTTATTTCACCAAAATATTTCATATCAAATGGTTACTCATCATATTTTATAGTTTCTTTGATAACATTCACATTAGAGCCAAAAATCATCAAATCATATGTAAATAATAACTGTGATCTATTCCAAGACTAATATATTTACTTGTAACCTTTTTTTGAAGCATTCTCAAAGATAATAGAAATCACATTTTTTCATGATGAATATTTTTCTCATATTAGCAAACCCCACTATTTTAAGAATTTGAATAGCACTTTATGTTCATGAAAGGTAGTATCACTTCATTCATGAAAAATGTTAGGTTAACAGTTTTTTTTTTACCTTTTCTCCGCTTGATTAGTTGAGAAAGTAGATAAATACTTTACCCTTCTCTCTCTTGAAGAGAGATCCGGTGGCGTTGAAGCAGAATGATATTGAGATCTCCTATCTTAATATCCGCAACTTTTTAAATTGTAAGAAAATTGAATATTCTTAAATATTCAGGCTGAATATCTCGCTTACTTTTAAGGAGATTCAAGTCCACTATGGTATAATCTATATTGATCCAACAATATAACTCTTGATTGTACGTCCCCTCCAGGATACAACAGCCTAACAACGTCGTATAACTCAAACGATTTCGGATTAGGTGAAGAGTCCGAAACTCCACCAAAAAAATATTTTCTTTTAACATAAAATTACTCTCTTTTGTTTAGTGAATAAGTTGGAGACTAGAATATGTTTGAGCTTCAACTCTCTCCTACACTAACCTCAAAATATAAAAACAATATAATACTTCTCAAAGTGCTTCTGAAGCCAATTCTCAAGTTACTGTGATTAAGTGAAATAATACAGTAAAATATAGATTAATTAATTATAATTAAATAATAATTATATACATATAAACATATATCATACATATATTGATTTAGAATAAACATGCAATGCAATATAATTTTTTTTTATCTCAAATTAAATATCCCCGAAGTGTTTCGCTTTTACGTCTCTATATATGATAATGTCATGCACCTGGTCAAGAAAAAAACTTGTTATAGAAAACAAAATCTATCCAATATCAAAAGTGAGAATTAATTAATTTGTTATTCCATTGCTCGACTACACCTTGTGTAGGATCGTGTATATATTGAGGAAGAACTCCTCTGTGAAATACAATCGAGTTTTATCATTTTCATAAAACCTTTACATGGTATCGGAGCCTTGCAAAGACTCACGTCTCACAATGGTACTTCCCTCAATTACCAGTATCACCTCGCAAACTCCTTCCCAGAATTTTTTGCCGCTCGCAACCAACGTTAATCAGTCCCATCTTCTCAAATTGGATCGTCATAACTATATTGTGTGGAAATCACAAATTCTCCCAGTTCTAAGGGGTCACGAACTCGAGGGATACGTAGATGGCACGCACAAGTGCCCTCCAAAGGTCATTCCAAATAGTTCTTCTCAAGCAACCTCAGCTGGCGCGGTTATCAATCCAGCGTACAGTTTATGGATCAAACAAGATCAACTTTTGTTGAGTTGGATTCTCTCAACCCTCAGCGAAGGGATTTTAGCCCAAGTAGTCGGTTGTACGACATCTCAAACTGTCTGGCACACTCTTGAGGCTATGTTTGCGTCGCAATCCAAGGCTAGGATAATGCAACTAAGACTGCAATTACAAATCACAAAGAAAGGTAACTCATCCATGGTAGAATACCTTCAAAAGATGAAGACTTGTGCCGATAATCTAGCAGTTGCGGCACACCCCGTCACTGATGATGATCTTGTCTTATATATTCTTGGAGGACTTGGACAAGAATATGATGCCGTGGTTGTCTCGGTCACTGCTAAGCCGGAATTAATTTCATTAGCCGATCTTCATGGCTTGCTTTTAAGTCATGAGTATCGTTTGGAACAAATGACAAGTTTGGAACAAGGATTAGGCCAAGCCAACTTGTCTGCCAAACAACCCAACAACACTTATAAGAATGATAATTCCTTTAAGAAGGCTACTAATATCAAATTATGGTGGCAGATCTGGACGAGGACGAGGACGGGGTCGGGGTCGCAACACCAACTCATCCAACCAAAATCAGTGTCAAGTTTGTGATAAGTTTGGTCACTCAGCCCTCAATTGCTACCATCGTTTCGATCATGCCTATCAAGCTCCATCCAAGCCGCACATGGCTGCTCTCATTGCACAACCTTCTATGGCTGGAGACCCGAATTGGTATCCGGATTCTGGAGCTACTCATCATTTAACTAATGATATGCAGAACATGGCGGTAAGAGGAGAGTACATGGGAAGTGATCAAATTCATATTGGTAATGGCACAGGTTTGACAATTTCTCATTTTGGTAATGCTACCTTACCTACAGTTAGTCGACCTTTACATCTATCTAATGTATTATTGGTGCCTGAAATTACCAAAATATTGCTTAGTGTCGCACAGTTCACTTCTGATAACGATGTTATATTTGAGTTTCACCCTCGTTTTTGTCTTGTGAAGGATCGGGCAATGGGGAAATTACTACTGCGCGGGACTCTTGAGCATGGCCTTTATCGACTCCTTGTTGCCCAGTTACTCGGCCATCCCTCTCCCTCAAATAAATCACAGGCTTTCCATGTCTCCAAGTCATCTTTTGATCTATGGCATAGTCGTTTAGGTCACTCGTCTCTACGAGCAGTCAATAGTATTGTTAGGAGTCTTTCTTTACCAGTCACATCGAGTTCTCGGTCTAATGTTTGTTCTTCTTGCCAATATGGCAAGAGTCACAAATTGCGATTTTTTAATTCTAGTTCTAGTACTAGTTTTCCTCTTGAATTGATCCACACTGATGTATGGGGTCCTGCTCCACATTTGGCTAGTAATAAATTCCGTTATTATGTTTCTTTTATTGATGACTTTAGCAAATTTACATGGTTATTTCCTATGAGTTCCAAAAACGAAGTTTATACCATATTTTTACGCTTTAAAACTCAAGTCGAAAAGTTCTTTGAGCGTCATATAAAAGTGGTACAATCTGATTGGAGTGGCGAATATAGGAAATTATCCACCTTTTTTGCTCGAGAGGGGATCATTCATCACTTATCTTGTCCCCATACTCATGAACAAAATGGTACTGCCGAAAGAAAACATCGTCATATTGTTGACATGGGCTTAACACTTCTCGCACATGCCTCTCTTCCTCTCACCTTTTGGGATCATGCTTTTGCTACATCAGTTTACACTATAAATCATATCCCTTCACCCTCGCTCAATAATGTTTCACCTTATGAAAAGTTGTTCAAAAAGGTTCCTGATTATCATTTCATGTAAGTTTTTGGCTGCGCGTGCTTTCCATTTCTTCGTCCCTATAACTCTCACAAACTAGCCTTTCGATCATTAAAATGCATTTTCTTGGGGCATAGTGAACATCATAAGGGCTATAAATGCTTACATGTCCCCAGTGGCCGAGTATATATCTCTCGGCATGTGATTTTTGACGAGTTACAATTTCCCTTTGCTAGTTCATCTTCGACTCCGAATAGAGCACCGACCTCCGACTCTACTGTCATGACCTTTTTGCCAGTCATTGCTCCTAGTAATTCTTCTTCACAACCCACTGCTGCCAGTGATCGTTCCATAGCAGTTGCTGCCTCGCCCATTCCATCATCAAACTCATCAGTTCCTTCGTCGCCAAGTCCATCGTCAAGCTCACCAATGTGTCATTCGGTCCCGTCTGATTTTTCTCCCTCTTCCATCCCTCCTATTAACCTTACTGTTGATCTTCCAGTAGCTATTGATACACCCATTGTTGCTAATAATTTTCAACCACCAGCCGCTCGAACCACAACCTTTGTACCTCATCATATGGTAACAAGGCGTAAGGCCAAATCTCAACTTCCACAAGCTCACATTGCCACGAAATACCCTTTGCCTCCATCTACCTTGCCACCTGAACCTACATGTTTTAACCAAGCCAACAAAGAACCAAAATGGAGAAAGGCTATGCAAGAAGAGTACAACGCCCTCCTGCAAAATGGTACTTGGTCCCTTGTCCCCTCCTTCGTGGCAAAGAATGTTGTGGGATGCAAATGGATTTTTAAGTTGAAACTCAATCCCAATGGCTCCATTGAGCGATACAAGGCTCGTTTAGTGGCAAAGGGATTTAGCCAAGAGGCTGGAGTGGACTATCATGAGACATTTAGTCCGGTGGTGAAGCCTACAACTACCGAGTGGTTTTGTCTCTAGCTCTTTCAAAAGGGTGGTCTCTACGGCAACTTGGCGTCAAAAATGCATTTTTGCATGGGCAACTACATGAAGAGGTATACATGTCTCAAACCTCTGGTTTTATTGATCCAAAATATCTAAACCATGTGTGCAAGCTTCACAAAGCCCTTTATGGCCTTAAACAGGCACCTCGGGAATGGTTTGAGAAGCTCAGCTCGAAATTGTTTGAACTCAATTTTGTACCTTCTAAATCTGATACGTCTCTGTTTATCCGCAATTATGAAGGTCACATTACTATTAGCTTGGTCTATGTAGATGATCTTATTGTTACAGGAAGCTCTAATGAGTTCATTGCAAGTCTTGTTCTTCTACTGTCTAATGCCTTTGCTATAAAGGATCTTGGTAAGCTACACTACTTTCTTGGTGTTGAGGTACATTATCAGACCACTGGATTGATCACCCTTACTCAGTCCAAATACATTAGAGAACTCCTTGCTCGTGCCAATATGGATGGTGCAAAGCCAATTGCCACACCTATGGTCACGGGACTTCAATTGTCTCAACATGGGAGTTCACCGTTTTCTGATCCGTCATTGTATCACAGCTTGATAGGAGCTCTTCAATATATAACCATCATGCGTTCGGATGTGTCGTATACTGTCAACAAATTATGCCAATAACCTATGGAATCTCATTTCACTGCTATGAAACGCTTGTTGCGCTATTTAAAGGCAACCATAGACCTCGGCTTACAATTGCGTTCAGCTAGCTCCTTACCACTTCAGGCCTTCTCAGATGTGGATTGGGCTGGTTGCCCAGATGATCGGCGATCTACCAATGGTTATTGTATTTTTCTTGGACCCAACTTAGTGTCATGGAGCTCAAAGAAGCAGCGAGTGGTTGCACGATCAAGTACCGAGGCTGAATATCGGGCCTTAGCTGCGGCTACTGCTGAAGTTACCTGGATGCAACATCTTCTTCAAGAGCTTCGTGTCTCTCTTCCTCAAGCTCCCACACTATGGTGTGATAATCTATCTGCTACCTACCTCACTGCCAATCCTATTTTTCATGCGCGAACTAAACATATTGAATTGGATTTTCATTTTGTTCGAGAGAAAGTGGCCTCGAAAGACCTGAACGTTCGCTACATTAATTCCCTGGATCAGTTAGCAGACATCTTCACCAAGAGCCTTCCTTCCCGTCGGTTCCATCTCTTGCGTTCCAAGCTTGCAGTTGCACAGCCACTGCTCCGCTTGCGGGGGCATGTTAGGACACCATAACAGTGAGGTTATCCTCACGTTTATGTAGTTGTATTCAATTAGAATTCATGTGTATAGTTTATCTAGAGGAAGGATAATATCATGTATAGTTATCTCTTGGAGAGTTTGTATTCGACTACACCTTGTGTAGGATCGTGTATATATTGAGGAAGAACTCCTCTGTGAAATACAATCGAGTTTTATCATTTTCATAAAACCTTTACAGCTCGATTTACAAGTTTCTCTAACCAATACTGATTTGTCAAAATCTCTTGGCATGATAAGGAAATAAATTTTATGAAGTATAACTTCTAGGGGAGGAATAATTATAAATTCAATCGTGTACCCTTCTTCTTGCTAGATCTCTTGATACTAACAATCAAATTGAAACAAAAAAGAAAACATAAAAAGATTTCCTCTATTACTCATTCATTACAATAATCTAGGGCGTGTACTAATTAAACAACAATTGTTTATTTATGTCTATATATATAGTTCACGTTGCTTCTTCATTTCACTCATTAATTTCTTGCACAAGCCAAGACAGCATTTTTTTTGTAAGCTCACACTACAAGTATATATCTTCCAAGTTGACAATCTTGCCAAAATCTATCATGGAATATGCAGATCAATTTGCTCTAAAATTCAAAAAGTGTTGGAAGTTCTTGATTGAATTGTCCAATTTCCCTTCTGAGAACATGGGATATGAATCAAATGGAGAAGCTACAAACCAAGAGATAGAATTATGTGCAGTGTGTTTTAGTAAAGTGGAAGAATTAACATGCCATCACATCTTTCATAGAGTTTGCTTGGACCGATGGATCGGATTTGGGCACGTAACATGTCCACTCTGCCGGCGTTCGTTGAAGTCGTCGGCAATCGAGCTCGAAAAATATGCGTTGATTTTCAAGTTCGATGATTTATGCTCTAGGGATCATCGGGATATATACATGGTGGCTGCGTTAATTCTCAAGTCTCAAGTCTTAATCAATGGTCTTTCATTTGAAAATTCAATGTACTAAAGGATTTGAGGAGTTTTTTTTTTTTTATCCCCACAACAGGTTTTTGTAAGAGCATTTCTTCTTTTATACAAACTAGTGTTAATGTATGTGCGTTGCACATGTTAATAAATTAAAAAAATTATATAAAATAAATAAATTATGTGAAAATAACAATTAACATTAATATAATTTTTTTTTTAAAAATATTCCAGATATTTAAAAATTATGTTATTTATATAAACGTGCATACTACTACAAAAAGTAGGGTAAAAAATATGATATATATATATATATATATATATATATATGCCAAAAATTAAGAAAAGGCCGTCGACTTTTTTTTTTGGAACTTTAGGAATTTTGCGGGAACTTTTAAGAGTATAAATATTATTAATATTTTAATATATATTAGTGTTTATGTGTAATTATAATTTATTTGAGAAAAATGGTGAAAAGACAACTTTGTCTAAAGCAAACCCTTTTAATGAAGGATAAAAAATTCAAATCACATTATAAGGTGCTTCACACTTTTAATATAGTATAGATTACAAAGAGTTATTTTGAACCATTTTCTTGGATTTATTTGAGTAGTCTATTCCACTTGGAAAAAGTTTGGTAACAAAACCCTTCAAAGTACATGTGTAATTGAAAATCCGAAACAAATCCTGAGAATACTGATGCCTTTTTCTCGAGAAATAAATGTTAGATTGCATATGCCTCCTTTGCTTATGCCACTATGATGAATTCACTATGATTATTCAATGTCAAATTCAGAAATTCTCTTATTACATAGATGGCTAACATTTTTAGTCATCTGATATTCGAACACATTAAAAGAAAAACATTTTCTATCAAAGTTTCTTCATTCCTAAAAATTCAATCCTGAAATCTCTGATGCCATTCACATCCCACCACAACCCCTCACAAGTATCCTACATTAGTTGTATAAGGCCTTCCAGAACAATTTATTAAGTTGTTGAACTAGTACTTAATTTATTGTTTTAAGGTTTTCAATTAAATATATTTCTCCCTACGTTTTAATTTATATGTCTTACTTTTCTTTTTAATTTATTTTTAAAAAAATGTTTCTTTCTTAGTTTGACAACTCTTTAATTTCAGTATCTTACCTGATATGCTTAAAATCATAAAATTAAAGATAAAAAACTTAAAAGGTTATTGGGGGTATTATTTATAATAACTTAATAAGTATATCTAGCCAGGGGATGCAGGAGTTCAACTCGAATGATAAGATAGCTATATAGAAGAATATTTTAAATTTTAGGTTCAATAACGTATGTTTTTCAATAATGAAATTCATGATTTGACAACATTAACTACTCCACTATTTTCTATATCATCTCTCAACAAAAAGAAAGAGTATTACTACAAATAAACTTATTAGAGAAAGGGTTCAATTAAAAAATAACAATTAACAATAGTATATGTATATAGTATAATGAGAAAAGACATCAAAATACCTCTAAACTTTTTCGCAAAATTTACTTTAATCTTTAACTATACGGATATTTATTTATCTCTTTTAATAATTTTTAAGTGATTAAATATCACCTTAAATGCTGACGTGATAAAAAAAAATTAAAAAAAATTAAAAGCGCGTATTATTTATATAAAAAAAATCTCACAAATATGTGAATTATATAATAAAAATAAAATTAAAAATTAAAAAAATCCTGATCACCCCTTTTTTCTTCTTGGCACCTCCCACTCCTTTTTTCTTTTTCTTCCCTCTACCTGCAACTCAACTCCATTTTTTTTTCTTTTTTTTTCTTATTAACCTTTTTGAGTTCACCACAATATTATTAAAATTCAAAGGATTTGTATTATTCACTTTATTAAAAGGATTTGTTTAAATTATTTAAACCAACTCACATCATCTCCCTTCACACTGAGCCGCCACCGCTATCGTCACTGACCACCACCATGACAACAATCTTCAACAATCATTGCTAAATAAATTATAATCTGAATTCAAATTTTGTTCGTTGAATTTACAAAATTCAAAGTTTTTTTTTCACCCAAAGGGGATTGGACAAAGTTAAAGAATTAGAAAGAGAGAAGGAGTGGAGGACAGGGGGGAGGGGGTGGCGTTGGAGAAGAAGAAGACAGGGTGTGTGTGTGTCACCGTGTTATTGACTGTCATCTTGTTCTCCGAGAAATCGATTGAGCTCTGTTATGTTTGACAAAATACAAGTAGACATTGTTAGTGAGAAAATTCTTTTTAAAATAAGGGAATTGGAAAATGAAGATAATAGAAATAGTAGCAGTAGAGTTGGGTTGTTTGGTGGTGGGGTTGCGTCGGAGAAGAAGATAGTTTTGGAGAAGGAGATTTTTGAAGAAGACGACAGAGGGGGAGAGGGGCGTGGTGTTGAAGAAGACGGGGGGGGGGGGGGGGGGGGAGGTGTGGGAGAAGGACAGGGGGTGAGGGTGGGTTGGCAGCTTAAATAAAGAGAAAGAGAAAGAGGGGAGGGGGAGGGGGGAGAGGGGTGGTGTTGGAAAAGAAGACAGCGGGGGATTATTCTTTTTCTTTTTCTTTTTATTACTCATATTAGTGGATTACTATTTTAAAAAAATAATTTTCAACGTGACTTTGATGTGGCTTTAATGTGGCATTGATATAGTGCGTGTGTAATACACTTTCCATTATGAGAGTGATATAATATTTTTAGGATGATATTAAATCACTTGAAAGTTGTTAAGGAGGTAAATAAATGTTCGTGTAGTTAAAGGGCTAAAGTAAGTTTTGCGGACAAGTTTAGGGGTGTTTCGATGTCTTTTCTCTAGTATAATATGTTAGGGTTTTCCTTGAATTTTTTATTTTATCTGGATTCTACCATAATTGTGTTTTACCTCGAAATAATTTTCTTGGTGAAAAAGATTTCCTTGTCAGAAAAGAATTCTTCCATATTTGGTTAATTCTTTCTTGGAGAAGAAGTTTTGAACTTCTATAAATATATATAATATATTTACTTCTCATAAACAACACAATAACATCCACAATATAGTAATTTAGAGAGTTTTATGTAGGGGGGATTATTCTCCCAATAAGTCTTATGCCTTTTAATAATTTTAGTTTTTAATAAGTAAGTCAATTGATCAAACCATATTAATATATTATGTTTTTTAGTATATTTTTCTTTGTTATTTGATTTATTGCCTAACTTTCACATGATACCCTACCGATTTCGATCCCAACATACTATTCCTTTTGAAAAGACTGTTGAGATTGACCACCCTAGAGTATTTATGAGGTTCAAATTAACAACTTCACGTGTTACATGATCTACCAAATCCTCAATACCCCATGTAAAAATGGGCTACAAGTTATGTATCCAGTTTACTAGTCAGATCTATGTTGCTTAATTCCATTGGTCGTTTAGACAACGGGAAAAAAATACATAAAAGATTACCCAATCACCTATTCATTACAATAATCTAGGGAGTGTATTAATTAAACAATACTTTCATCGGATCACTTTACTTATCATGTTTTTGATTTACACGTCTCTTAAAAAAATATTTATTAGAGTGTAATTTGACTAAACTATCATTATTTATTACTCCTCATAAGTCATACTTCTCTATTTTGGACTAAACAAATAACTAATTATACCTTGATTTTTTAAAATGACAACTATTTTGGGTATCTATTTTTAATAAGGACGACAAGTACTAGTAAACTGGTCCTGAGGGAGTAATTGTTTATGTCTATATATATAGTTGCCTCTTCATTCCTCTCATTACTTACCTGCACAAACAAAAAAGATTTAGAAATATTTTCTTTGTATGTAGCTCACTCACTCTAGACGTATCTTCCAAGTTGACATTAATCTTGCCAAATCAATTATGGAATATGCAGATCAATTTGCTCTAAAATTCAAACGGTGTTGGAACTTGTTGATTGAATTGTCCAATTTCCCTTGTGAAAACTTGGGATATGAATCAAATGGAGAAGTTACAAACCAAGAGGTAGAATTATGTGCAGTGTGTTTAAGTAAAGTGGAAGAAGGGGAAGAGGGAAGAGAATTAACATGCCATCACATATTTCATAGAGTTTGCTTGGACCGATGGATCGGATTTGGGCACGTAACATGTCCACTCTGCCGGCGTTCGTTGAAGTAGTCGGCGTTCGAGCTCGGAAAACATGTGTTGGTTTTCAAGTTTGATCACTTAAGCTCAAGGGATAAACGTGATTCATGGTGGCTACGATAGCTCTCAAGTGAGTTTGTCATATAGTCTGTTTGATCAAGTTTTTCAGAAGTCAAAAATATTTATTTTTTCGAAATGTTTGATCAAACAAGGCTATTAATCAGGGTGACAACAGTTCAACTCAAACGATTTATGCCAATATATCAAGAATATTAGGAAGTGCTTCAAATTCTCATGTTCCCAAGTACAAATGGGCAACAAGTTACTTATGTAGTGAAATTATCCAGTTTACTAGTTACATCAACGTTGCTTAATTCTATTGGTTAATTTTGTATTCCTATGTAGTAATTCTGTCTAACTGCTTGATGTCTTGATCATTGTAATGTAACTTGTTTTTTCTAAGGAAAAATAAAATAAAATTTGCCCTTTGAACATTGTGAAATGATTTGAATTTTCGTTTTTGGTTAATTATCGGGATAAATCTACCCTTGAGCATTGTTGACATGGCAACCACGAAAAAGACACTGGGAGTTGACGTCTATACAGATTTAGGTAATGGATTTAGACCTTTTAAATGGTTCAGGTGGTTGCATCTCGCCAAGAGATTTGACGGATTTAGAATTTTATTTTTATCGGTTCGATTTTTTGTTTTGAACCTATTATATTTTTAATATTATAATTTTTATCTACATAAATTATAATTCACACCAAAAATTAATACGAAGTTCACATGAATTCAATACCTCAAAGTTCCATCCACCCCTACATCAATGACGTTGACATTTCTATCACAAAATGCGTGTTAGAAAGGAACATGATGATGAATACAAAATTAAATTATTAAATTCGGTAGTAGTAGTTTTTATAAGTTTAATTTGGTAGCTCCCTTCGTTTATTTTTACTTGTCATATTTCACTTTCAAAAGTTAAACTGCATAAATTTTGATCAATATTTTAAGAGGTATTTCGTCATCAGATTAATATGAGAAAAATATAACTTATAATATTTTTTATAACTTGTGAACATCTAAGTTTTAAATTTTAAATATGACATTAATCTAATTCAATTTAGTTTCAAAATTAATCAAATTGCTTTTTATAAAACAAAACAGGACAAGTAAAAATAAAAGGAGAAAGTAGTAATATTTATAAAGTACTGTAGATTTTCATAAACCTCACAATTTCGATCCATTTTTATGTGTCACCATCGCTTAATTATGCAAAATCCGATGTTTCACCATCAACGAGTTGTTAAATCAATAAAGAAAACAAAGAAAATATTTAGTGGGCGTTTGGCTATGAAAATTTAAAAAATATTTAATTTATTTAAAATTTTCAAAGTTGGAGTTAAAGTTGTGTTTGATCATAGTTTTTGTGATAAATGTTTAGAATTTAAATGTATTTTTTAAACAAACATAAAATATGATTTAAATGGAGTTATTTTATGAAAATAAAAAATTTAGAATTTTTTGAAAAAAATAAATTAAAAAGTGAAAGCAGAGTTGTGATTGTTTTCTAAATTCTTACATATAATTTTAAGTTATATATAAAATTTTCATGATCAAACGCTAATTTTTAAATAAAATAAAAAGAATTTGAAAAAAAGTGAAAAAATTTCGTGACCAAACGAATCCTAATAAAGACTGCCGAAAGCTTCACCCACACAAAGAAATGGGATAATATAAAACATTGAAAGTGGAAACGAATTGTCTGCTTCTTATAAAGTTTTAGGAAAACATACGATATCATTTTAAAAAAAATTATTGTGACGGATCACAAATATTTGTTTGAAGTAAATAATGTCATTATTATACATATTTGAAGACATGCAAATAAACATGTAGATTTTTTGGCAAATAAAAAAGATATATAGATATGAAGAAAATTTGTTAATTTGGTAAGATTGCTCATGGAAATGGAGCTTTTACTTTTTGCGTATTAGTCTGTTTGGGCAAGCTTCTCCAAGGTTAATTTTTTTTTCTTTAAAAAAAAGTTTTTTTTTTCTTTAAAAAAAAGTTTTTTTTTTTCAAAGATGAAATATTTGGTCAAGTTTTTAGGAGAAGAAAAAGAACTTTTAAGTAGACGCACAAACTATTTTTGAAAAGCTAGAAAAGTAACTTCTCCCTAAAAGCATTTTTGAAAATATACATTTAAAAATAATTTTTTTAAAGTCTGATCAAACACTAATTGTTGCTCGAAAATATTTTTTAAATTGATTAATCAAATACAAATTACTTATTACTAAAAGTCCTTTTAAGAAAAACACTTATTAACAGACTTTGAGAAACGATTTTATCAAAATAGCTTTTGTATACTTTTGGAGAAAAAGAAATTTGTACTTGACCAGTTCATTTGTGAAGTGTTTCTTTCAGTAATTGATAAGTAAATTTTGTTTGATCAATTTTTTTCAAAAATAATTTGAGTGTTAAATTACAAAAAAGAACGAGTATCGTGACATGTTTGTTCGCAACAAATTTTCAAAGTGCTGAAAATTAACTGCAATCAAAATAAATAAATATAAAAAAATGATTTTTATATATGAATCTTGTGAGTACAATCCTGTTGGCTCTTGATTCTTCTTTCCTAAATGTCTCCGTGATTCGAAGGCCTTCAGTAGCATATTTTCGAATTGTTGAAAGATTTGGAACTCCTAAAGATGTACTTCGATCGCTAGGAATGTATGGAAGTGCTTCGTTGCTTTGGAAAGATCTCCGGGAAGAACTCCATTGATCACTCCTTAAAAGAACTTTTGTAGTCGATGCTTATGTTTCTCCAATACTTGTAGAATGCCAATGCTTGCAGAATTTCCTCTTGAATGTTGTAACTCCTCTATTTATAGTTGTAGGGAGTAAACCAGGCTGCTTGTGATTGGTCAAAGCATGTCATTTGGACACTTGTCGGCTTTTGACTGGTTATTGTAAATGACTTGGACTACCACCTCATTTGAACATGTGGCACCACTCTATTGATCTTGAACTTGACGGGGATGTCAAGTCATCTTGACACATGGCATGAGTTTGGGCTTAAGGTGAAATGGACCTTCGACTTTGATTTAATAAAATTGACTTATTTATTTGTAAAGCCCAAATTAATCATTCAATCCAAAATGAACATGGATTAAATTCAAATTTTGTATGAATTTAACCCGATAAAATTTACGTGTCTACAAATGCCCCTTACTTTGAGACTCATCGAGGTGTAGGCTTGCCGAAACTTTAGCGACGAGATTTAAAGTATTCATGAAGACACTTTCATCTTTGTGACTTTGAAAGTACTTGTTCTTGTCGGTGCACTCTAGCTAGACCACTACTCGAGAGTTTTCTGCTATTAGAATTTCTTCTATGCATTTTCACATAGTGAAAGTCCTCGCCAAAGCAACAAATGATTTGTTATAGTATTCGTGCTTTTCCTTCCACAATCAAGGCACAAATTTGATATTATTTCAAGTGTATGAAAAAGATGACCAACTTGATTTGTGTACTCATATTTTTCTTGTACAAGCATGAATATGACAATGATCAACTCCATATTGTTTCAAAACATTTGCACTTTGGTAAACATTGAAACACAAAAGAAAAAATGATTTGAACTTTGAACCAAAAATATTAACTTTCCTTTGGTGTCCAAAAATTAAAATTTTCACCAAAGGAAATCTCCTTCAATATGGTAGTCTTCCAGTTGCTTGGTTGGGAATTGGTATTCTGCCAGCGATTTTCTTTAATTACTATGGAAGAAAACTCCCTCAAAAATTCACCTCAATTCATAACCAAATTTAGCTCACATAAGCACTTCATACGTTCCAAATTAATGTTAGTTTTTA
This sequence comes from Jaltomata sinuosa, assembly GCA_003996215.1. Taxonomy (NCBI): domain Eukaryota; kingdom Viridiplantae; phylum Streptophyta; class Magnoliopsida; order Solanales; family Solanaceae; genus Jaltomata; species Jaltomata sinuosa. Next base: position 75,044 of record QJPP01001892.1, read on the forward strand.
ATAAGTCATGTTAGTAAATAAAGTTCCTATCTGTTAGGTTTGTCCTAGTCTTTAGGAAGTAGTTTAACGTGGGTTGATGTCTAGTTTTTAGGAGAAAATCTTGTGAGATAGTTCCAAAATTTTAGCTTAACGTTTGTTATGTATTTTGCTTATAAAAGGAGTACTGCAGTCGCAGCCTTGATTATCCAGTCAATAAAATTTCTTTAGCTTATACATACTCTCTTCTTCTTTATCTTTTTACTCACAGAACTATTATTTCTCGAATCTATTTTTTACCTATCAGTGGTATCAGCGCCAGGCTAGATTCAATAATAAAGAAAAACAGAGAGAGATAAGGTGAGATTATGGCTTCAGAGAGCAATTACGTGCAAGCAGCTATTCAGCGTTTTGATGGTCACTATGACCATTGGAGCATGCTGATGGAAAATTTTTTAAGGTCAAAGGAGTATTGATCAATTGTCGAGGATGGCATCGGCGCTCGGAAGGCGAAACCTTGATGAATGCTCAAATGGCAGAGTTCGAAGCAAGAAAGCTGAAAGATTTGAAGGCAAAAAATTACCTTTTTTAGGCTATTGAGCGTCCCATCTTAGAAACTATTCTTTGCAAAGAAACTTCTAAAGATATATGGGACTCCATGAAAAATAAATATCAAGGCACTGCTAGAGTGAAGCGCGCATAACTTCAAGCCTTGAGAAGGAATTTCGAGACTTTACAGATGAAGGAAGGAGAGTCTGTAATGAGTTACTTTGCTAGAACAATGGAGATCAGCAATAAAGTGCGATTCCATGGCGAGAAGATGAATGATGTCACAATTGTTGAGAAGATATTGCGCTCTTTGACGCCAAAGTATGATTATGTCGTTTGCTCCATTGAGGAGTCAAAAGATATAGATGAGTTATCGCTTAACGAATTGCAAAGCTCCTTATTGGTGCATGAACAGAAGATGAACCGCAATTCAACTTCTGATGAGCAGGCCTTGAAGGCTTCTACTTTTATTTTTTCCAATCCTAGAGGAAGGGGTAGAGGTGGAGGAAGAGGGAGAGGAGATCGAGAAATAGAGATGGAGGCAGCAAAGATGGTGGCAGAAACTTTAGAGCCAACGGTGACTACGACAAAGGCAAGAAGAAGAGATTTTGACAAATCCAAGGTAGAATGTTATCGTTGTCATAAATTTGGTCATTATCGTTCTGAATGTCGTACTAGGCTGCCTAATGAGAAGGAAGAAAAGTCAAATTTTACTGAGAACAAAGAAGGAGAAACCTTGTTAATGGCAGTCCATGTCAAAAACGAGCCCGAGGAGCAAGCTTTTTGGTATGTGGATACCGGCTGCAGCAACCACATGACCGGAAGTAAGTCTTCTTTTGCTTATTTAAACGAAAGCTTTTGTTTGACGGTTAGTTTTGGTGATCTCTCCACTGTGAATGTAATGGGGAAGGGTAATATCAATTTTAGAATCAAGAATGGGTGTGTGGAAACCATATCTAATGTGTTCTATGTTCCTTCCTTGAAAAACAATTTGTTGAGTGCCGGTCAATTGTTAGAAAAAGGATATGTCATCACCCTTAGGAATGATTCTTGAAAAATTTCTGATTCTTCCAGAGGGGTTATTGCTATTGTCAAAATGAGTCATAACAGGTTGTTCCCTTTGAAGATTGAAAATGTTCAATCTTGCTCTATGGCGGAAGTGAAAAATTCTTCATGGTTGTGGCATTTTCAATATGGTCACTTGAACTTTGGTGGCTTGAAGATCCTTCAACGGAAGAGTATGGTGACAGGGCTTCCTGAAATTGTTGTTCCCTCTCAAGTTTGTGAAGAATGTGTTGTTGGCAAACAACATCGTTCTCAGTTTCCTAAAAGTGAGTCATGGAGAGCCAAAAGGTATTGGGGCTGGTACACTCGGATATTTGTGGGGAAATAAATCCAATTTCTAATGGAGGTAAAAAATATTTTATCACCTTTATTGACGATTATTCCAGGAAGACTTGGGTGTATATTTTGCAAAAAAAGTCGGAGGCTTTTAATGTATTTAAAAGCTTCAAAGCTCGTGTGGAGAATGAGACTGGAAGGACTATTAAGAACTTTCGGACAGATCGCGGAGGAGAATATTGCTCTAAGGTATTTGATGATTTTTGTGAGACTTGTGGCATTTGAAAAGAGCTCACAACAACATATACACCGCAACAAAATAGTGTGGCAGAGAGGAAGAATAGAACCATTCTCAATATGGTTCGTAGCTTGCTGGCTCGAGGAAGAGTTCCAAAGCAATTTTGGCCGGAAGCAGTGAATTGGAGCATTCACATCTTGAATAGAAGTCTTACTTTTTCTCTTCAAGATGTGACACCTGAGGAAGCTTGGAGCGGAAGGAAACCGGCAGTAGACCACTTTAAATTTTTTGGGTCCATAGCTTATGCACATGTTCCAGAAGCAAAAAGAAAGAAGCTTGATGATAGAGGTGAGAAATGTGTTTTTCTTGGTGTTAGCGAGGCATCCAAGGCGTACAAGCTGTACAATCCATTGACAAAGAAGGTTGTGACCAGTAGAGATGTTGTTTTTGATGAAGAGAGTACTTGGGATTGGAATATACAACAATCTACTCCAATCTTAATTAATAATAAAGTCGAAGAAGCAGTTGCAGTACCCAAAATTTCTGAAATTTCTACTCAAGCATTGGCTGAAATTTTACCATTAGTTTTGGAAGAAACTGATGCAGCTGATCAGCCTCTTCGTCGTGCTCGCAGAAGGCCCGCGTGGATGATGGATTATAAGGTAACAAGAATTGATATTAATGAAGATGTTTCCCACTTTGCATTGTTTGCAGATTGCCATCCTACAACTTTTGAGGATGCTGTCAAAGAGGAGAAATGGAGGAAAGCTATTGATGATGAGATTGATGCTATTGAAAGAAATGGCACCTGGGAGTTATCAGATCTTCTGAAGGGGCACAAAACCATTGGTGTCAAGTGGGTCTATAAGACGAAACTGAAAGAAAATGGTGAAATTGACAAGTATAAGGCGCGATTGGTGGCTAAGGGATACAAGCAGGAGCACGGTGTGGACTACACTGAAGTTTTTGCTCCAGTTGCAAGGCATGACACCATCAGAATGGTAATTGCCTTGGTGGCACAAAATTCGTGGCCTATCTTTCAGTTGGATGTCAAATTATCTTTCCTACATGGATACTTGAAGGAAGAGGTATTTATCAAGCAACCTTCTGGTTATATTAAAATTGGAGATGAGCATAAGGTATACAAGTTGAAAAAGGCTCTTTACGGACTAAAACAAGCTCCGCGAGCTTGGTATAGTCACATTGAGGTTTACTTTCTAAAAGTTGGTTTCCTAAAATGTCCATATGAACACTCTCTTTTTGTTAAAATTGGAGAATCTGGGAAAATGCTCATTGTGTGTTTATATGTTGATGATCTTATATTTACGGGGAATGATAGTGCCTTGTTTTCTGATTTTAAGAGATCAATAGGGACCATCATTGAGAAGATTCACCTGCTAGCTGCCAAGAGAATCCTTCGCTACTTACAAGGAATTAAGGATTTTGATTTGTTCTACAAGAAGGGTGAAAAATTTGGTTTGATTGGTTTTGCTGACATCGATTACGCAGGAGATCAAGACGACAGAAAGAGCACTTCAGGCTATGTTTTTGTGCTAGGCACAGGGGTTGTTTCGTGGTCTTCCAGGAAGCAAAAAATTATCACTTTATCAAGTACTGAAGCGGAATTTATTGCTGCTACAGCTTGTGCTTGCCAAGCTGTTTGGTTGAGGAGAATTCTTGAAGAACTACAATTCAAACAAGAAAGAGCAACTATAATTTTCTGCGACCACAACTCTGCCATTAAGCTATCAAAAAATCATGTGTTACATGGAAGAAGCAAGCACATTGATGTGAAGTATTATTTCTTGCGAGATCTCAATAATGAAGGAATAATAGAGCTGCAATACTACCGAAGTGAAGATCAGCTAGCGGACAGTTTTACTAAACCTCTCAGGTTTCTCCCTTTCCGAAATCTGAGGTGGTTGATGGGTATCGGCACTATGAAAGAGTTCAAGAAGCTAAAGTTAACCTGAAGCTTGAAAGCTTTCAGTTTAAGGGAGGGTGTTAGTTTTTAATAAGTCATGTTAGTAAATAAAGTTCCTATCTGTTAGGTTTGTCCTAATCTTTAGGAAGTAGTTTAACGTGGGTTGATGTCTAGTTTTTAGGAGAAAATCTTGTGAGATAGTTTCAAAATTTTAGCTTAATGTTTGTTATGTATTTTGCTTATAAAAGGAGTACTGCAGTCGCAGCCTTGATTATCCCGTCAATAAAATTTCTTTCGCTTATACAGACTCTCTTCTTCTCTATCATTTTTACTCACAGAACTATTATTTCTCGAATCTATTTTTTTACCTATAAATTAAGGCCTTCTTCTTTCCTTAAGTTGTTGGTAATTTCTTTCCATACTGATATGATTTTACCTCCTTCAATATGGTAGTTTTTCAGTTGCTTGGAAATCGGTATTCTGCGAGTGATTTTCTTAAGTTGAAAATGGGTGGTATTTTCAATCACCCCAAATCAGATCTCCTCCTTCTAATTTCACCACACTTTTCCTTGTAGAAGGAATGAAAATGGTTCATAAGAACCTCTATATAGGCTTCTTCCATGTATAAAGGATTTATCAAAGAATTAAGCCATAAAGAAAAGCTTCCGGAGTATCTTTGATAAGCTGCAACGTCATTTGATTCGATCGAATCCAGAGACGTAGCATCGTATACCAAAAACTTAGAGCAAAATACACTTTGAACCTTGTCAGGTAATTTTAAGCTTCCTCTGGCAGTATGATGTTTGCATCTCTCAAATTCATATCTCACGATAGAAAAATCAAAATCGCAAGCCGTTTGATTTTTTTTTTTTGAAATTAGAAACTGGGAACTGTAATATAGCAGAGACTTTGCAGCCAAATTACTCCTGGATTGCCACAGTTTTTTTTTTTTTTTTAAAAAAACTCAACTTTCAGATTTTTTTTTCAGTTTCTAATTTCTCCAGTTTGTGTTTTCACCAAGGTAATTTTCTTTTTCTCAGAACAACGTTGTGCGATCTTGATTCCAACAATGACAATATGCTTTAGTGACCATGACACGCCGTACCCTTGCCTTGAGATCGTGGATAATAAGCAGAATTCACGACTCAAAGTTCTCACCTTAAAAGTTTATCCTTCGGTGATTGGCGGCTTCCCGCTTATTAGAAAGCTACCGGACACTCCGCTCCACCTCCCAGAATGGTTAAAGATAGAAACGAAGGACGTCATGGACACCTTCTCTGGAAATGTCATGACTGAAAAAGTTCCCCTCTTAAAGTCTTCCACTCATCAAAATATTATCGTTGCTAATTTTCCTCGCCGTGATGAGAGCCTTAGCAGTTGGCGTGTTCTCCTTCCGGATTTGGTGAAGTTCGCTATACGTCCTGCTATTGGGAGTGGGTACAAGATGTGCTTGCCCGCAACAAGGAGACTTTGGACCACATCAAGACTTTTGATGCTATCTTTGCTTCGATGTTCACCTATGACCATAACGAGAATGTGCTCCAGGCCTTTTGTGAAAACTGGCGTCCATCCACCAACACAGTTTCTACTTTCATAGGAGTGTTATCCATATCTTTATGGGACTTGAGAACTATTGGAGGCCTTCATGTTCACGGTTCCTTTTATGACGAAGTTATACCCTCGGCTAAGGAGTTGACACATGTAGATGACCAAGGGAAGCCTTTTCTCCCTAGAAGCTGTTCATACTTATTTTCAGCTTTCTATAGACTTACAAAAGGTACCATCGATGAAATCTTCCTTTCATGACTGGATAAAATTCTGATTTCGAGGATCAAAAAGATATGTTGAGCCTTCGCCAAAAGTGTCTAAGAGCCGGACGAAGTCAAGGATGAATCATGATCCTTTGGAAAACATTGACATGAGTTTCTTACCACGAACCAAAGAGGAGAATGCCCCTTTTGTCGAGCTAGGTGTGGAAGACTCGCTCAGAGATGAGACTTATTTGGCGGCGTTCCTTGCATGTTGGCTCTGCAAATTTGTGCTTCCCAATAAGAAGGTCGATTGTGTCCGTGCTAGTGTCTTCAAAGTTGCGAGCTTGATGGCTCATGGAGAGAAATTTTCTTTGGCAGTTCTGGACCTTGCAAGCATATATCGCGGTCTTAGGGAGATCTCCACCTCTTCAAACTTGGATACTTGCAACATACTCCTTCCCATTCATTATGTATATGGATGGATAGGTGAGTATATTGAAACTTATTTTCGCATTACCGCCCGCAACGAGGGGTGCAAATGTGGCATTTTTCTAGAGAAAAGAAGGCAAAATATTTTGACCTTGTTGACGCTCGCAAGTTATTTCAACAAGTGAACGTGCATAACCTTCACCATTTGGCCCTGCTACACGGAAAAGAGTTGTATCTTGATGATAAAGGTAAACTGTCTAATTCCTGGAGCGATTTCTTCATAGGTCTTCGTTCAAGTTTTATCACTTTGCGGCATGATGATGACCTGATTGTGGAAACTTATAGCCCTCATCGATTTAGTCGACCATTTGGGTTTTGTCAAGATGTTCCCGGTGTTCTCATAGAGAACCATTATGATGGTTCGCTGCTAGCTTTGGTGCAGCTCTGGGATTCTTGCATTCTCCTTGGAAGCTTGTCGAAACATATCATACCAATGCGTCCATCAAACGAGGGGCCTTTAATGACTCGTGAGTGTTCTGACTGGTGGTCAACCCATCGAGAAAGTGTGTTGAGAATAAGTACCCATATTATTTTGAGGGGTCCGAGGAAGGATGATGCTCCCTTGTCAACCAAAGGAGACCAACGTCCGCTGAATATTTAAGAAAAACCTTCTCATTCTTCCAAGTCCAAGGTGACAGCTAGCAATGCTCCGCAAACTGCCAAAGTTTCTTTCAAGTCTAAAACTTTGAAGGGCAAGGATACACAAGTGGAAAAAGAAGCTAAGGGTCTTTCATCGACCTCCAAGGCAGCAGCTACCACTGCTTCTGATGCGATCGACGTTGCTCACAAAAGAAAGAAACCTTCTAGCTCATTGAACAAAGGTGTTGAAAAATCATCACGCATTGTGTCACCCAATGGAGCGGGGCTCAATGGTGCAGCCTCAAGCTCGAGTGAGAGCAATGTTAGTCAAGAACAATATTGGAAGCGTCTGAAGAAAAAGCCCAAGGATTTAACCGATCAACATTGTGAGTTTGTTGATTTGGACTCCATTAGCATTGATACCACGATATTTGAAGATGGTGCCGCTGGTTCGACAATGCCACTAAATGAATTGGCATACCAAGTAAATTTTATTTCTTTAATATTTCATGTTGCTTGCTTCTTTACTTGGATATTAACCTCAAAAATTATTTTATTTTTCAGTTGGGTCTTGGGGATATTTCTAGTGATGTATTTGGTGATGACATGTTCGAGGATTGTATCACAAGTCCGAATCCCTCCAACGTGATAAAGAGTTCTCACCTCTCGCTTGATGGCGTCAAGGATCAAGCTACAAATGAGGTTCCCTCGACAAAGTTGACCCCCACTATTGCAGAAAATATGGGCTCTTCCCAACCTGCTTTAACTACTGAGGTGGAGGCTGGAGCGAATCAGATTAAGTTTTTTAACGTCTCCAAGAATTTGGTCCATCCTCTGCAGCATGTTGCTTCAAATTTTGAACCACAAGAGGCTATTTCCAACTTCAAACTTTCTTATGTCTCTGGGATGTGGCGTACCTTGTGTGAATGTACTACACAATTCTCTGTAGAATCTTCAGAAAGCTTCAAAGAGTTGGAGAAAGGTGTTGCCTTGATTCTTAAAGGGATTCGGGAGGCTAACGTCGTCGGCCTTTCTCCTATGGAGATTCTGGTTGAAGATTTCTTCAAAAAGCATGGAGATTATTATGTCGTGAGGTTGTCTACATCTCAAAAGATAACTAGAGATTCTCACCAAGAGTTACTTTCTGCCGCACAACAACGCCTTCATACTGTGAACGAGGAAAAATTCAAGGCAGACAAGCACCTAGGAGAGCTTTAAACAGTCCTAGCAAGAACTGAAAAAAACTAGAGGCCTGGACTGCTAAAAAGAAACAGACTGCAATACTTATTGAGGAGCATAAGAAGAAACTGTCCAAGAATCAGGGGAGGATCATCACCACTGAAGATGAGATTCATGCCATTGAGAAAATTAATTCACTGTCTGAAACAGAAATAGAAGAACGAGCGAAGCTAAAGGAGGACGTTGAGACAAGTCGCCGACAGATCCTTAGCTTTAAGCTTTTTCCATAATTTTCATTTCTGCATATGAATGTTATCCTTCCTTTTTTGTTCTACTTTTTTTTGCATTGTCAGATGTAGTGATAGTTCTACTTGGAGAAATAAAAGCGACATCTTTTCTTTAAATGTCTTTTTTCTTATTTCTGATTCAAATGCTTGCTGTGCTACTCGTAATTTATTTTCGAATCCGGCATGTCGGCCAGATTTTGCCTTCCCTAACCCTTCCGCTTTGAGCATTTGTGGCAGGAGATTAACAATTCGAGATCATGAGCCACTTGTTCCATTGGAAATATAACTCATAGGACTACAAGAAATGTAAAAATCACGGCCAAAAGATCTCCATATTTGTACAGATATTGTTTTCAAAATCAGCTCGAACTCTGCTCCGCTCAGCTTCTCAGCTTTGCGCGTTTGTAGTATAAAATTCATAACTCAGAGTAGGAGTATCGAAATCAAGAGCTTCTTTTTTTGTTGGAAAGGTAACTCACAGAACTACATTGTGTGTAAAAATCACGGCCAGGCGATCCCTAGATTGGTATAGATCTTATTTTCAAACTCAGCTCGAAGTCTGTGTCACTCAACTTCTCAGCTTTGCACGTTTGTGGTATCAAAATTCATAATTTGAAGTAGGAGTGCCTAAATCACGAGCTTCTTCTTTTTTGTTGGAAAGATAACTCACAAAACTAAAATTATGTGTAAAAATCATGTCCAGGCGATCTGCGGATTGGTACAGATATTGTTTTCAAACTCGTATCAAAGTCTCCCTCACTCAACTTCTTAGCTTTGCGCGTTTGTGATATCAAAATTCATAACTCGGAGTAGCAGTGCCAAAATCACGAGCTTCTTTTTTTGTTGGGAAGATAACCCACAGGGATATGATACATGAAAAAATCACGACCATACAATCTCTGGATTTGTACAAATATCATTTTCAAAATCAGTCTGAATTTTACCGCGCTCAATTTGTTTCAGCTTTACGCGTCTGTGGGAGAAGATTCATAACTCGGAGTAGGAGTGCCAAAATCACGAGATTCTTTTTTCATAGGAAAGATAACCCACAGAGTTATGATACATGAAAAAAGCACAGCCATACGATCTCTGGATTTGTACAGATATCATTTTTCAAAGTCAGCTTGAATTTTGCTGCGCGCTCAACTTTTCAGCTTTGGCGTCCGTGGGAGAAGATTCATAACTCAGAGTAGGAGTGCCGAAGTCACGAGCTTCTTTTCTCGTAGGAAAGATAACCCACAGAGCTACGATATGTGAAAAAATCATGGCCAGACGATCTCCGGATTTGTACAGATATCATTTTTTCAAAGTCAGCTTGAATTTTGCCGCGCGCTCGACTTTTCAGCTTTGCGCATCTGTGGGAGAAGATTCATAACTCGGAGTAGGAGTGCCGAAGTCACGAGATTCTTTTTTCGTAGGAAAGGTAACCCACAGAGCTATGACATGTGAAAAAATCATGGCTAGACGATCTCTGGATTTGTACAAATATTATTTTTCAAAGTCAGCTTGAATTTTGTCGCACGCTCAACTTTTCAGCTTTGCGCGTCCGTGGGAGAAGATTCATAACTCGGCGACGAAATACCCGACTCACATGCTATCTATGCTACTCCAAAGAGCTATTGTGATGATCAAGTAATGACGCACCCCACTCTTTTTTTTAACTCATGTGACTGAACTTAGAATAAATATTCTAAGCATCCTACGTACCTCGGTGAAGAGGACCAAGTCATAACTAGTTCAGGAGGATGAGTTATTATTGTTTTTTTTTGTATCCTAATATTTTCCTAGGCCACCTGTTTCGAGGTTTTTCAACCTAGCAGAGTCTTTTTTTTTTTTTTTTTGGTCCTAATTTTTGTCTAGGCCTCCTCTTTCGAGGTTTTCAACCTAGCGGACTCTTTTTTTTGGGCCGTACACAGTTTAAACTCATCCGGTCCAGGAGTAACATGCAGTTTATGCTCGTACGGTAAGGAGCGTAGGCAAATTTTTTGAAAAGTACTGCTTCAGAAATTTGTCGTTGATTGGACCAACGCTCAAACCATCTTTATCAATAATTTTATATGCGCCACTTGAATGTGCTGCTTTGATAATATATGGCCCATCTCATTTTGATATGAACTTGTCGCCGATGCGTCTGTTTAGGATTATGAGTCTTCGAACTGCAAAGACAACGTCTCGCACTTGAAACGCTCGTGGCCGCACCTTCTTAGTGAAAGCTCTAGCTAGTCGAGCTTGATAACACTCCAATCTTTGTTGTGCTTCCAATCTTTTCTCATCCAATGCCTCCAACTCTGCTAGACGAAGTTGAGCATTATTTTTTATCGTAAGTCCTTCTTGGATTGCTATTTGCAATGATATAATTTATTGCTCCAACGGAATGACTGCTTCTACGCCATACATCAAGGAATGAGGAGTCGCTTGTGTAGCAGTTCTGAAGGTTGTACGATATGCCCACAAAGCTTCACCGATTTTCTCATGCCAGTCCCTTTTATTCTTTGTAACGACTTTCTTCAACAGGTTACCAAGAGTCTTGTTAAAAACTTTAGCAAGGCCATTGGCAGGTGCATTGTACATTGAAGACTTATGTTGCTTAAAATTGAACTTCTCGCACAAACTAACCATAAGCTTGTTGTTGAAAGGCGTTCCATTATCAGTGATTATGTATCTTGGTATGCCATACCGAAAAATTATGTTTGACTTGATAAAATCAACAACATTTTCCTTCTTCACTTCTTTTTATAGTACAGCTTCAGCCCACCTCGAGAAGTAGTCCGTAGCAGCCAAGATGTATATTTGCCCTTTTGATGACTTTGGAAGAGGTCGAACAACATCAAGTCGCCATGCATCAAAAGGCCATGAAGCTATAGTTGGATGAAGAGGCTCTAGAGGTTGATGGATGTAATTAGCATGAAATTGATATGCTTGACACCTTTTGGCATGCTCTAGAAAATCTATCACCATTGTTGGCCAGTATTATCCCATCCTCTTGATGCGGAAATGAAGTTTGGGTCCTGATTGGTGTGCTCCACAAGTTCCAGAATGGGTTTCCTCCATGGTTTGTCGAGCTTCTTCTTTGTCAAGACATCGTAAGAATAGATCCTCATAAGAAAGACAAAACAATATTCCCTCATAGAAGATGAATCGTGGTGCCCTTCTCTTAATGTCGGCTCTTTTTCGTGGATCCTCGGGTACCCTTCCATGTTCGAGGTATTCAATCAGTGGTTGCCTCCAATCTTCTTTTTCGATTACTCGAACAGATGTATGGTAGCTTTCATTGATTTGAAGATCAAGACATCCAGGAAGACCTATCGATGGTATACACACATTTTTGTTGACTCATTCTCCCCAAGTGCCATTGTTGTAGCTAAGTTAGCCAAGGCATCAGCCATGCGGTTTTCTTCCCTTGGGATATGGTTTAAGAACACTTGATCAAACCTTTCAAGCAAAAAAGTGGCATATTGGTGATACGGCAAAAGATCTTTCTTCTTCACCTTGTAACTCTCCAAGAGTTGATTGATGATCAACTTAGAGTCACAGTAGATATACAATTGTGGAATCTTTATATTTGATGCCATTTCCAGGCCAACAATTAGAGCTTGATACTCTGCGGCATTGTTGGAACATGTTTCACCCAAAACAAAGGAAAATGGTAAGATTAGTCTTTCTGGGGATATCAACACAACCCCCGCCCCTGCACCATCTTGACGTGCAGACCTATCAAAGAGCATCATCCATGCTGACAACTCTTCAATAAATAATGCATCCTCATCTGGAAACTCATCTGAGACCTCTCATTCAGCTGGAAGAGGGTGATCAGCAAGGAAATTTGCAAGTGCTTGTCCTTTCACAACATTTTGAGGTGTGTATATAATCTCATATTGGTTAAACAATATAGACCATCTTGCTAGACGTCCTGAGAGAACTGGTCGAGTCATTCCGAACTTTACGGGATTAGCTCGAGAAATCAGCTTGATGGTGTATGCTTTAAAATAATGCCTTAGTTTCTTTATTGCATAAAGCAAAGCTAAGCACATTTTCTCAACGGGCGTGTAGTTCAACTCAGCCTCTATTAAGGTTCGACTTAGATAGTACAATGCTTGTTCCTTTTTAGCTTCATTCTCTTGATCAAGCAATGCCCCAAGTGATCGCTCTTGTGATGCGATATAGAGTATTAATGGCCTCCCAAGTGTTGGTTCCCCTAATACAGGTGGATTCAACAAGTATGTTTTGATGCTTTCAAAAGCATTTTGACATGATTGGTCCCAGTGAAAAGGGGTATCCTTCTTCATTAGATGGTTAAACGGTTGACACCGTCCGGCTAGGTTAGAGATGAACCTCCGAATGAATGCCAAATTTCCTTGTAGACTGCGAAGCTCTCTGAAGTTTCTTGGCTCAGATATTTTCTATATGGCATCAATCTTTGAAGGATCAACTTCAATTCCACGGTGCCGCACAATAAAGCCGAGAAACTTTCTTGAGGTAACCCCAAATGCGCACTTGAGTGGATTCATCTTCAAGTCAAATTTCCTTAACCTCTCAAAAACAATTCGAAGATCTTCAAGATGGTTGTGTCTATGCTTTGTCTTTACCACCAAGTCATCAACGTAACATTCAACCCTTCTATGAAGCATGTCATCAAAAATGTTTTGCATTGCACATTGGTAGGTGGCACCAGCATTCTTCAGGCCAAAAGACATCACCTTGTAACAATATATCCCTTTTGGAGTTCGGAATATAGTGCATTCTTCATCTTTTGGAGACATTCTGGTTTGATTATATCCAGAAGACCAATCCATAAATGACATAGCTTCATGCCCAGTTGTAGCATCAACCATGAGCTCAATGATTGGTAGTGGGAGGTCGTCTTTGGACATGCCTTGCTCAAGTCTCAAAAATCAATGCATACACATATTTGACCATTCTTTCTCTTAACATGTACAATGTTTGAGATCCATTATGGGTACTTCACTTCTCGAATAAATCCAGCTTTGATGAGCTTGTTGACTTCTACTTCAATCTGTATCACCAACTCAGGGCGAAACATGCATTCTGATTGCTTTACAGGACGTTCTCCACTTTTGATCCCAAGTGATGAATAGCCACCCTAGGACTAAGACCTGGCATTTCTTTGTACGACCAAGCAAATACGTCTTTGTACTCGACCAATAGCTTGAAGTATTCCCTCTCTTCTTGATGTGTAAGAAGCGCACTAATGAAGGTTGGGCGTGGATCTTCCAGAGTGCCTAGATTTATTTCCTTCAGTTCATCTACAGCTGATTGAGCACCATCTTCTAGTTGAAGGGGGGTATCTTGAACATCATCATCCATATCATTGAGGAATGGACCTTCTTCCACTGTTATGTGATAGGATGCTTGCACAAAGTTTGAATCTTCCTTTCGACTTCCTTCGAAGGCTGTGATGGCTTCTTCTTTCTCCTTCTTTGTTTCTCCACAAAACTGGTTGGTGAAAACAATAGTTTTTTTAACCTTTAATGAACCATCTGTTGTGATTGACAATACAATCTTTATCTTCATACGTGATGGGAAAGCACTATGAATTTCTTTGTCATTGATTCCTTCACAAAAATCTTGCTTTTCATGCTCCAATAATCTCTTTCCTGATAATGACTTCCTTGTGGTTCCCAATTGATGAAAGACAGAGGTCTTTGAGGTGGTGACATCTCCTTCCATCTGTTCAGAGGCTTCATTTTCATACTTGCGGCCCAGTCTTTCAAATACAGAGACACGAGGTGTCAATCTTCCTACGCGTTCAACACTAAAGTCCGTTGTGGTGTTATCTTGTCCTCAGCTTCCTTGGTCTTTTCTACCGATGTGTGGTGTGATGAAGTCATTTCCTTTCCCTTCTTAGATGAAATCCGAAGAGGCTCCGCCAAGCTGAATCCTGACCCAAATCTAGGAGTGGCAACATAATGCCCTTGTTTTCTCAACCTCATTTGAGACTCTGTAAGCCCATGAATCTTTTCTCCAATGACTTTATCTTTGAGTTCTCCTAGTCTCGCTGGATTGGAGAAGTCATAACCTGATTTTTCAAGTAGTGTGAAGCCATTTTGATCAAAGTGACCTTTTATCTTATTAACCTGTGTATTGCCTTTAGAAGACTCGGAAAGGATAGATGGAATGTGTGTAACAGGGACAACCATATTATTTTTTAAATCTTGGAATGCTTTTATGATCGATTCCTTTCCTTGAAGGGTGAACTTGATGAGCACATTCCTCTAGCAGGGGTTGCCCCTCCCTTCGACGCTCACGTGGAACATAGCAAAAAATCAGATGCTCCTTAGCAATCTTTGTCTGCATGTATCCTTCAGGTGATGAAATCTTGATAGAGATTTCTTCAGTTCTCTTCTTATACATCTTGACAGCGGCCCATTGAACTTCATTCTCTTCTTTTGAATCGACATCAGTTGGGTCAGCTTGTGCGGGTTCTTCCACATTTGATCTACAAAAATCAAAATAGAATTTTGCAACTGCAAAGTATGACTCTGTCTCAGTGAAAGGATTGATGTTTACATCAATTTTGACTACTTCACCGTCTTTCATATACTTCATGCATTGATGCAAAGTAGATGGCACCACTCCATTTTCATGAACCCAAGTACGTCCAAGCAACAAGTTGTATGATGTTTTGGCATCTATAACATGGATCAAAGTGTTCGATTTCATGTCACCAATGGACAATCCCACACGAATCTTCCCTATGGCTCGTTGTCCTCCTTGGTTGAAACCTTGGATTGTTAGGTTACTTTTGGACAATTCATCCATAGATATTCCAAGCTTTTTCAGCACCACTTTTGGCATGATATTAACTGTCGAACCACCATCAATTAGTATGCGATTGAGATGTTATTCTCGAATATCTCCTACAACGAACAACGACCTATTATGTAGCTTACATCCTAGCAACAGATCATCACTTGTGAAGGCAATTATGGCAAAACAGGGGGCAATATTCCCGTTAACATGATTTCCTTCTTCTATTGTTGGATCATGCTCACCTTCTCTTTCCTTTGTTTCATATATGCTTGAAACTACATGTGTCGCATTAATCTTACTTCCTTAAAGAAATCTTCTAGGAAAGAATTCATGCAGTGTAATAGGACTTCAGACCTTCTGCGACAAGGAATTATTGATCTTCTGGCCGGAACAAGCTTTGATGTCCTTTAATTGTTGTAGTTTATTCATATCACTCCTCGTTGCTCTTGTCTTAGGAAGTCGTATTCTTAGAACTGCTTGATGTCTCCTCTTCTTATGAGTAACAGAGTCCAACCATTATCTTCATCCTCTTTGGGGTTGTCGTCTATCTCTAGTGAACCTTCATGAGTTTTTCTTGGAAGATCAACTTCAATAGGCTTAAAACTCCTGAATTGCAAGAAGATGGTGTTTGGCATCGTCTGCGACCTCGAGAACCTCTTTTGCTTGGGGTACTACACTAGCATGATTTGTTTCCACTGTTTCATCCATGTCAATGACGATTTTCCCTTCACTTACTAGCATTATGATTTTCTCCTTCAAGACAAAGCATTTACTTGTCGGGTGGCCAATGACGCAATGGAACTTGCAGTATTTGGGATCACAAACTTTATTGTTTCTTTGGGCCTCTTTGATACAAGAAGATCAATGACTTTCTTGGATAGAAATTCATCAAGTATCATAGGTACATCCGAGTCTGGAAATGGGTAAACCTTTACCTCAAACTCCTTCAAGGTTGGGCGACGTTTCTCCTCTCTTGGATATTGACTTGAGGCTTCCTGTTCTTTCAGCTTTTTCTTGGTTGTGACCTTTACAGAAGTTGCTTTCACCGCCATGGATTCTTTAGTTTAGATCTTTGAGGTCGTATCTTTCTTGAACTCATTCTTTTCTCTTGTCACATCAACAAAAGAAGATGTCTTCCCACGACTTGTGATGCTCAACTCCATGTCATGTGCTCGTGTAGCAAGTTCTTCAAAAGTTCGCGGCTTGATTCCCTACAGTATGTATAGAAGTCCCCAATGCATCCCTTGAATGCACATTTCCACGACAGATATTTCAGAAAGGTGGCCTTTACAATCCAAACTCAACGCCTTCCAATGATTGATGTAATCCACCACAGGTTCGCCCTTTCTTTGCTCAATGCTCGTCAACTCTGTCATGCTTACGATTCGACGAGTGTAGTATAAATGATTGAGGAATTCCTTCTCAAGTTGCTCCCAACTATCAATGAACTCATGTTCCAGGTCAATGTACCAGTTGAATGCATTCCCCTCAAAGAACGAACAAACTGCTTTACCAAAAGGTCACCGTGTGTTCTAGCATTGCTATAAGTTTCCACAAAGTGGGCAATGTGTTGCCTCAGTGTCACGACCTAACTACTAGGCCGTGCGGTCACCTACTCTATTCCACCTAGATAGAAGAACCCTTACCACTGGAACCAACAGGAAATGCGGAAAAAGAAGTAAAATCATGAGGTAAACCTTTTTGAAATACAAGAAACATCTTTTACAATAATTAAAGAATAAACCATTACAATTTGAAAACTGCCCTCCCCAGAACCTAGTCTAAGCCAGTACAAGAGCTACTACAAGAGTGATACCAAAATAAAAGAGGACACAATCCCACCATAAAAGCAAGGAGTAGGAGCTGCTGGAGATCAACATCATCATGTACCTATGAAACATCACCAACCCTGCAACCAGACTATACCCAAAAAGGTATAACAAGAGTAGAATCAGTACAAACACACATACTGATATGCATCATCGGTCGACTCGAATCTACTCATACCATCATATAAGAAATCAAGGGAATGCACAATTAATTACAATACTCAACCCTTCAACATTCACCTTACCAAAACCCGATGTCACCCCAAGCCTGCCTATCCCTTAGACATCCCTAGTCACCTTTACACCTAGACTTCCCAAGTCACCTTGTCACCTAGACTTCCCAAGTCACCTTGACACCTAGACTTCCCAAGTCACCTTGTCACCTAGACTTCTCAAGTCACCTTGACACCTAGACTTCTCAAGTTACCTTTTCACCTAGACTTCTCAAGTCACCTTGACACCTATACTTCCCAAGTCACCATGTCCATTGCCAACATCTGTGTCCATAACCGGACTATCATTTCCTTACCCAAGTCAACCACTATGACTCAACAACATGGAGTAAACCCCATTACTTAGTGACGTAGACCGCACCCGTCGTACCGCTACCTACTAGTACAAAATAATTCCCATGACCCCAAGGGTGATACTCGGCAAATGACAACAACCAATGCTAGAACAAGACCATAAGTCTCTCCCTTAGCTTATCAAACGTACGCAACAAGTCTAACTGACATTGACAATTCCCAGTGAGAACAAACATATATCTTTTTTATGAAACTCGGACCCAACAAGGATCCCTAGGACAATAACATATGACCCTGGTTCACAGAAGAACCACCTTGTCACTTAAGCACACTAACCCGGCCCTTCAAGGACCAACTATATACAAAATAATAATAAATCCCGGCCCTCTCAGGAACCCAATATATAAAGAACAAATGGTACACCCGCACTGAGTAGAGCAGTACAACATAAAATAACAACCAATAGTATAACTCCAGACTCTCAGTTTACCTTTTGACTTGCCAACCACAGGGTATAGGTTCAACAATCATTCAACCATAATAATAAACATGACCTTTACCCCTTTTCATTACCCAGACCAATCAAGGATCCCTAGACCAACACCTAAGTGTTTACATGCGATGCCCGGTCTACCCCAAGACCATCCCCCACATTAAGTGTAACAACCCGGCCTCTCAAGGACCAATGCAATCAATCACAGATTTAACACTCAACCCGGTCCACTCATGGAACAATCGAAAGAAATACCACCAAAACAATAAACAATCTCATACCAGGCATGGTACCCGAGCCAACCAAATAGTAACCTGTACTAGGCGTGGTACCCGAGCCCACCAAATAGTAACCTGACCAGGTGTGGTACCCAAGCCAACCAAATAGCAACTTGTACCATGCGTGGTACCCGAGCCAATGAATGTCAAACAAGTCCAAACAATCACAACCAATGAACACACACACTTGTAAAACCAACAAGCAAACAAAAGCAGTTCATTTCACAAGACTGATTACCGGACAACTAGACATTGACAAAACATTCCCTAAACATACAAATCATACACTACTACAAAATAGTACGTGAACACATAATGCATATTAGAAATCAATAACAATCACCTACCCTCATTCCGGGTACATAAACTTAACCTTGAAATCCCGTCCAAAGACTAACCCCAATTCACTCCTTAACATATACTAGTAGGTACATCCAATCTTGACCCTCCTTCTAATACCGAATTACAACATGGGGAAGACATTTCCTAACCCCGAAAATTTAACCATTTAGCACATTTCAGTTTTCTTTATAACCACATTTCAGAGAAATCCTTTTTTAACCTGGGGTGTAATTATCCAAATTCTTGATTCCCCGAACCTTTCTGACATCCCAGCCTCTGAATTCTATCATTTTTCCATGCCTAAATAGACATGTACAGCCCAAAACAGGACCCCATGAAAATCCTTTCCAATCAAAACCTAGATCACACATAACCAACACCACAATCCACCAGACTCCATGCCCGAAGGCCTAAGCATGGATTCTCCTTTTCAACTATACAATAAGTATAAAATGTAAATATGTCAATCTACTCAATAAGAAAACCTAGCCTACCTCGACGCCAAGCAGCTGCATGATGCAATTTCTTGATGGATGACAGGCCCGAAATCCATGATTTCGCATTCTTTTAGCCGGAATCTCCCCTCCACATGGCTCCCAAGCCTTGGCGCAGCCAAAGAGGGTTCTTAGAGTAACCCTCGTCTGTTTTGGGGCTGAATGGGAAAGAATGAAAATATAAAACCAATTTTTGAGTTTTCTGATCCCGTCGCTCCGTTATAGTGGTCCACGCTCTGCTATAGTAGTATCGCCATAGCGAAACCTACCGCTATAGCGGTGTTGATCGGTGTTGACTTCCGCTATAGCGGTAATTTTTCTGCTATAGTGGAGGTCTCTACGGCGGTACAACAACGGTTGACACGGGACAGAATGTCGTAAAATCCCTCAAAAATGCCTATTTTACAACACACATAATTTCCCAACATTTTGGAATGACCCCTTCACGTCAACCTCGATACCGGGAGTTCTACTTACCCGAATTCACCTTTGAAAAGTCCTCCGGACTCCTTTATGTCTTAGCTACAAGGAAAACTAGCTCAAATCATGATACATTTCCCAATCCTTACCCGAATTACCCTAGACCACACCTTTCTCTAAAACCGGCCGAGACTAGCCTAGCCCAGAACTTTGAACTCCCAAACCCACAAGTTTTCTGACTCAAAAATTGGCATGAAAAGTTTACTCATAACGATGAACCCGATCGTGACAATAGATACCAATTTATCCATCGTTCATCTCCAAACAATCTCTAAGGCAGAAGGAGCCTGCCCCGTGAACTTTAACGCTCCACCATGACAGCGTAAATATAACCTTACGCAAACCATCGAAACTTCCCAACTTGGTGTACCCATCTCAATCAAAATTTAACTCACTCCTGCTCTATCAAGGAATTTCTTCCTTCGAGCTGCACAAGGCTAACTAGATTACCCCTCCCCGAGTACCCAAGAAATCTAGGGCCTCATCAAAACACCAGAGCAAAATAAACTCAACTAACGAACAACAACAATTTTTCCATACCAAGGGAACTAGATCCCACCATGGAGACCCCTTTCCCGCTATACCCGGAGTTCTACTAAGCAGAACTCCATTCCGAAAGCTTACTATGGGGTACTATGCCCCTCACATATCATAGTATCACCTTATTCCTGTCAATACTGTGCCCTGAGACACCACGTATCTCTAAACCATGCAACAACGAAAATTCCATTGGAACTCAGCCTAGCTTGAGGTTTTAGTCAACTATCGTCTTAGGGAGGAATTCTACCCGGGCACTTACACCCTAACCAATGCTATGACGAGCATACCTCCACCACTCAATGAGCAGTACTACTAGTATTATCATGACCAACAAGAGGAATAACAATGTTAAAAAATCCATTTAGTAACTCCACTCCCTCAACTGACCCTACCACTAAGGATCGTCAATAATAAACCAGCTAATAATCAACCTCATGACATGCCTATGAGCAATGTCCAACACTACTCAGTCAATTACGGGTCATTTTACCAAATTCTACATGGGTGACTATTCCCACCAATGGTCAAACATAATTTTACCAATACCCCGAGCTACCATATCTACCCTTTTCCTTTTATCGTGCATGGGTGCTAAATAGATCATGCAATAGCTCACCGCTCAATTAGAGGTCTAAAATGTCCTGAGAATGAAAGCAAGACAGGGGAAAATAGGACATGCATTTTGTCCCACCCCTTTCCGCTATAGCGGTTGTCACTCCGTTACAGCGGTACCACCGTAGCGGGAAAATTCCCGCTATAGTGAGATCATTGTGGCAATACCATTCCGCTATGGCGGTCCCGACGATAACAGCCCAGAAAATTTTACCATTTTTCTGCAAAAATTCCCTTATTCCCCTTCCCTGTTCTCAACGCTAACACCGAAAACGTGTTACAGTCTTAAAACATAACCTCAAGACCAACCTCAACTATGCATAATTGAGAATTTAGCACCCCATTATCATAAAATTAGACATAAAACACACCAGAACCGCGCACAATAACACATTCCCGCTATCGTACACTACTAGTCCCACTTTTTTTTTACTTTCTATGATTTCCAACCAATCCTGACTGTCCCAAAACCGGAGATTCACCACAGTCATTAAACCCTTTTTGTTCCCTTACCATCTATACCAATGGTAAGTCTATACCCGAATATAATGCAAACCATTCCAATTGGGGCATACCGCAATTTATCACTAAAACAAATCACAAATTTTAAAAAGTCAAAATAAATTTACTGAAGTCACGATCATGAGTTATCACAAAAACTTCCTTACCAAAATTCCCGCTATCAAGCACTAATAGCCCCTTTTTTCCCCATGGTTCTCAACCCATCCCGACTGTCCTGAAACTGATGTTTCCCTACAGTCATAAGCCTTGTTCCCTTACCATTTTTACCAATGGCAAGTCCATTTCTGAATTGTAATACCATTTTACTGATCAATTCAAGTACACGCAGAAAGTTATTATCAACCCAAGCACACAAAATCAAGTTATGACCTTTCCCTGACCATAATATTCACAGTAATTCAAACAATTGCACATCACACATTTGTAGTCATTCAAAAAACATCAATACAAATAAGCACAATCTCAAGTCTCAAGCTTCAGCACTCAAACATATCAGTTTCATTACCTTTTATTCGCTTCATGAATGACCGTTAGCTGATTCATCCATCCTTTATATAGCCTCCCCGGCCAGATACCAATTGGAACCTTCCTGGTTCTAATTTCCCTTGCTTGTCTTATCGCAACCGGAGTCCAATGATATCTTTCACTTTGTTAAGATACCAATTGGAATCGAGAGATATCAATTGGACTCAACCCATATAAGCAATTGAATGAAACGGACGAAAAGGAATGAAAGAAGAGAGATGTTTCCTAGAATGCTTCATAGCTTCCCAGGGATTAGATGTGGACGTCAACACACCAATCCGCAGGACTCTATTCGACATTTTGCTCTTGTACTGGGAGACTGGTAACCTGGGCTCTGATACCATTTGTCACGATCCAACTACAGGGCCGTGCGAGCATCTACTCTATTCCACCTAGATAGAAAAACCCTTACCACCCGAACCAACAGGAAATGCAGAAAAAGAAGTAAAACCACGAGGTAAACCTTTTTGAAATACAAGAAACATCCTTTATAATAATTAAAGAATAAACCATTACAATTTAAAAACTGCCCTCCGTAGAACCTAATCTAAGCTGGTACAAGAGCTACTACAAGAGTGATACCAAAATAAAAGAGGACACAACTCCCACCATAAAAGCAAGGAGTAGGAGCTGCTGGAGATCAACATCGTCATGTACCTATGAAACATCACCAACCCTGCAACCAGACTGTACCCAAAAAGGTATAGCAAGAGTAGAATCAGTACAAACACACGTACTGGTAGGCATCATTGGTCGACTCGAATCCACTCATACCATCATATAAGAAATCAAGGGAATGCACAATTAATTACAATACTCAACCCTTCAACATTCACCTTACCAAAACCCGATGTCACCCCAAGCCTCGAAGCTCAGGTGGTACTGCAAGTGCGCAATGAGCGAGTAGCCCCCTAGGGAATGCTCTTTGTACAAGCAAGCAAAGAGCTAGTGAGGGCCGGAATGGAATATCGTATGTAGTGTTGAATCCAATCTGAAGCTCTTTCGAACAAGTGAGGAATGAGTGACCACAAGCTCCACTTAAGCGCTCGACATTTAATGTCAAAGCCGATGATGGAAGCTCAGGACGGAGCCGTATGAGGCGAAAGTCTCACGTACAGTTCTCTGAGAAGAGAGTGGATACCTACTGGAGCTTCGACCAAGCACGATCGTTCAATTCCTCTTTGGGGCCACCCCTGACTCTACCATTATTATAGGGGTATGGGGTTTGCCTATCCCTTAGACATCCCAAGTTACCTTGACACATAGACTTCCCAAGTCACCTTGTCACCTAGACTTCCCAAGTCACCTTGACACCTAGACTTCCCAAGTCACCTGTCACCTAGACTTCCCAAGTCACCTTGTCACCTAGACTTCCCAAGTCACCTTGACACTTAGACTTCCCAAGTCACCTTGTCACCTAGACTTCCCAAGTCACCTTGATACCTAGACTTCCCAAGTCACCATGTCCATTGCCAACATCTATGTCCATTCCCGGACTACCATTTTCTTACCTAGGTCAACCACTATGACTAAACAACACGGAGTAAACCCCACTACTTAGTGATGTACACCGCACCCGTCGTACCGCCACCTACTAGTACAAAACTATTCCTATGACCCTCAGGGCCATACTCGGCAAGTGACAACAGCCAATGCTATAACCAGACCACAAGTCTCTCCCTTAGCTTATCAAACGTACGCAATAAGTCTAACTGACATTGACAATTCCCAGTGACAATAAACATATATCTTTTTTACGACACTCAGACCCAATAAGGATCCCTAGGACAATAACATACGACCCTGGTTCACAGAAGAACCACCTTGTCACTTAAGCACACTAACCCGGCTCTTCAAGGACCAACTATACGCAAAATAATAATAAATCTCGGCCCTCTCAGGAACCCAATATATAAAGAACAAATGGTATACCTGCACTGAGTAGAGCAGTATAACATCAGTAGTATAACTCCAGACTCTCAGTCTACCTTTTGACTTGCCAACCACAGGGGACAGTTTCAACAATCATTCAACAATAATAATAAATATGACCTTTAACCCTTTTCATTACCCGGACCAATCAAGGATCCCTAGACCAACACCTAAGTGTTTACATGCGATGCATGATCTACCCCAAGACCATCCCCCACATTAAGTGTAACAACCCGGCCTCTCAAGGACCAATGAAATCAATCACAGATTTAACACTCAACCCGGTCCACTCATGGAACCGTCGAAAAAAATACCACCAAAATAATAAACAATCTCGTACCAGGCATGGTACCCGAGCCAACCAAATAGAAACCTGTACCAGGCGTGGTACCTGAGCTAACCAAATAGTAACCTGTACCAGGCATGGTACCCGAGCCAACCAAATAGTAACCTATACCAGGTGTGGTACCCGAGCCAACCAAATAGTAACCTGTACCAAATGTGGTACCTGAGCTAACCAAATAGTAACATGTACCAGACGTGGTACCCAAGCCAACTAATGTCAAACAAGTCCAATCAATCACAACCAATGAACACACATACTTGTAAAACCAACAAGAAAACAAAAGCAGTTCATTTCACAAGACTGATTACCGGACAACTAGACATTCATAAAACATTCCCTAAACATACAACTCATACACTACTATGAAATAGTACGTAAACACATAATGCATATTAGAAATCAATAACCATCACCTAATCCCATTTCGGGTACATAAACTTAACCTTGAAATCCTGTTTGAAGACTAACCCCAATTCACCCCTTAATACATACTAGTAGATATATCAAATTCTGACCCTCCTTCTAGTACCAAAATACAACATGGGGGAGACCTTCCCTAACCTCGAAAATTTAACCATTTAGCACATTCCAGTTTTCTTTATAACCATATTTCAGAGAAATCCTTTCTGTAACCTAGGGTGTAATTATCCAAATTTCTGATTCCCCGAACCTTCCCGACATCCCAGTCTCTGAATTCTATCATTTTTCCATGCCTAAATAAACATGTACAACCTGAAAAGGACCCCACAAAAATCCTTTCCAATCAAAACCTAGATCACACATAACCAACACCATAATTCACCAGACTCCGTGCCCGAAGGCCTAAGCATAGATTCTCCTTTTCAACTATACAATAAGTATAAAATGTAAACAGGTCAATCTACTCAATAAGAAAACCTAGCCTACCTAGATGCCAAGCAGCTGCATAATGCAATTTTTGGCTTCGTGAAGGCATTCCTTGATGGATGACAGGCCCAAAATCCATGGTTTAGCATCATTTTAGCTAGAATCTCCCCTCCCCATAGCTCCCAAGCCTTGGAGCAGCCAATGAGGGTTCTTGGAGTAACCTTCGTCTGTTTTGGGGCTGAATGGGAGAGAATAAAAATATAAAACCCATTTTTGAGTTTTCTGATCCCGTCGCTCCACTATAGCAGTCCACGCTCCGCTATAGCGATACCGCCATAGCGAAACCTACCGCTATAACAGTGCTGATCAACGTTGACTTCCACTATAGCAGTAATTTCTTCGCTATAGCAGAGGTTACTATGGCGGTATGGCAGCGGTTGACATAGGATAGAATGTCATAAAATCCCCCAAAAATTCCTATTTTACAACATACTTAATTTCTCAATGTTTCGAAATAACCCCTTTACGTTAACCTCGATACTGGGAGTTCTACTTACCCGAATTCACCTCCAAAAAGTCCTCCAGACTCCTTTATGTCTTAGCTACAAGAAAAACTAGTTCAAATCATGATACGTTTACCAATCCTTACTTGGATTACCCTAGACCACACCTCTCTCCAAAACCAGTCGAGACTAGCTTAGCCCAAAACTTTCAACTCCCAAACCCAGAGGTTTTCTGACTCGAAAATTGGCACAAAAAGTTTACTCATAACGATGAATCCGGTCGTTACACTTGGGTTTATTTTGCCATCAAATTGCTGCAACTTTGGTGGTTGATAGATTGTTGGCATGGGTAGACAATTAATCCGTCTAGTATATGGCTTGGAGTAATACAACGAACTTTGTGGCGCTTTGCCATATTGAGCCATGATGGTGTTTGTTATCATATCTTGCAACTGTTGGATAGATAATGCTGCAACTGAAGCAAATTATTTCTCTCTTTGAAATTTGGACTTAGCAAGTGACTCCTCCACGTCCTTGTTTTGTGGAGTGAAGCCAGACGAATAAGTAGGGATGTGACTTGACTCTCCATGTTCGAAGGCCTCCAATTTGTTCATTAGTTGAGCGATATGCAGATTTTATCATCAATGGACTTCTTCAGGGCTTCAATAGTTTGCTCCATTATTGCGAACTTCTCGTCCATTTTCAATTGCTCCAGCCATCAAAGCGTTAACCTTTGTCAAAATTGAAGAATCCATTAAATCCTCAAATTCACAAAAGTTGAAACAAATTTGAGGAAATTCGCCAAAGAACATGGATGCAAGGTTGTTCCAAGGGGTTGCAGTTACAATCTCCATATTAGATTTGTTGTTTTTTGCTATCTCCAAAGAGGTGAAGTATTCAGATCCATTCAAGCCACTAGTCTTGAACTTGCGTCGAGTGATTGGGCCAATATGGCTGAGATCCACAGATGTGGCAGCAATAGCATTTTTGCATGAAGCATCACGGGTCTTTTCGAAGGCCATTGCAGTATCTGAACTTGTGGCTTCTGATTTGCAAGAGGAAGAAATGAAGAACATAATTGGTCCCACTGGGCGTGCCAAATTTGTTCGCAACAAATTTTCAAAGTGCTGAAAATTAACTACAATCAAAATAAATATATGTAAAAAAGTGATTTTTATATATGAATCTTGTGAGTACAATCTTGTTGCTCTCTTGATTCTTCTCTCCTAAATGTCTTCGTGATTCGAGTGCCTTCAGTAGCGTATTCTCGAATTGTTGAAAGATTTGGAACTCCTAAAGATGTACTTCGATTGCTAGAAATGTATGGAAGTGCTTCGTCACTTTGGAAAGATATCCGGGAAGAACTCTGTTGATCACTCCTTGGAAGAAATTTTATAGTCGATGCCTATGTTGCTCCAATGCTTGTAGAATGTCAATGCTTGCAGAATTCCCTCTTGAATGTTATGTAACTCCCCTATTTATAGTTGTAGGGAGTAAACCAGGCTACTTGTGATTGGTCAAAGCATGTCATTTGGACACTTGGTGGTTTTTGACTGATTATTGTAAATGACTTGGACTACCACCTCATTAAAACACGTGACGCCACCCTATTGGTCTTGAACTTGACGGGAATGCCAAGTCATCTTGACACATGACATGAGTTTGGGCTTAAGGTGAAATGGACCTTCGACTTTGATTTAATAAAATGGACTTATTTATTTGTAAAGCCCAAATTAATCATTCAACCCAAAATAAACATGGATTAAATTCAAATTTTGTATGAATTTAACCCGATAAAATTTACGTGTCTACAACATTTCCCTATTAGGTTTATTTACACAAAGAAATAGTTTTAAATATTTATCATGAAAGCCTTAAAAGTTATGTCAAAAAAAAAAATTAACTCATATTTCTAGCAATACTTGGTTATTCCAGAAAGGAAAAGGAGAAATAGAGGAATAGAACGATATATGTTTTTCAGGTTCATCATTCGACGTCTGCGATTCCAACTCCAGATGAGGTAGATGAGGATAACATTGAGTCAAAGTAAATTACATTGATCAGTCAGAAAAGTGTTCGCAGAAAGTCCATACTTAATGCAACAATAAAGAAAAAGAAAAAGGGAAAGAGTCGTAACGAAGTGGATGATCAAGGCATGGAGCATCCTCCTATTAAGAAGAAGAAAGAGGGGGATGGAGATGATCATAGCTGTTACGACCCAAATTCAAGGGTCCTAATTGGCACTTCGCAACAACTGACAATGCCACGTTCAATAAAATTCATCTTAGTCAAATATCAAAACAACCATTAAATTTTGACAAAGTTTTTCCTATAACAGGAGCATCTCAATAATCCTGGTAGTCAACATAGCAACAATCCAACAAATAAAAAATATCCCCCACCATAAAAATAATAATATGATAATGATTCAAAGCCCCAAAACGCTCAAGTATCAACATCCACCACCCACATACTAGATAAGGAGAATCTAATATGAATATGAATACAAGAATCTCGGGACACAACCCGATAATGACAAAAAAAAAAGAATATGGATAGAGTAAAGGGGCCACCACGATCAGAATGTGGTTGGTTCACATCAAGTGAACACAACAACTGCCTCAAACCAGATCATCGAGGACCCACTGCAGTACTAGAGCTAGCATGTGTACACACAAAAACAATAACAAGGGTGAGCATAAAGCCTAGCAAGATCATCGACCCACCCCACTGTTATATCCCGTAGAGCAAGTCTTAAGAATATACAATGCATGAACGCAACAAAGAATATACATATTTATGTTTCTGGTACTATATTGTAGCAACATGAAAAACATACAACATGCAGGTACAAGTCAATCACATCATGTCCGAATCATAAGCCCTCGAGAGTCAATTTTCCTAGACTAATCATCCTGAACTATAGGCCCTCGGGAGTCAATTTCCCTAGACCAATCATCCGAATCATAGGCCCTTGGGAGTCAATTTCTCTAAACCAATCATCCTGAACCATAGGCCCTCGGGAGTCAATTTTCCTAGACCAAACATCGTGAACCATAGGCCCTCGAGAGTCAAACTCTCTAGACCAATCATCTTTAACCATATATAGGCTCTCGAGAGCCAAGTTCCCTAGATCAATCATCATAAACCATGGCCCCTGGTGGATTCCAAGTGATTCACTAGACCAATCCATATAGGCCCCTTATTTCTCGAAAACCGTTAGACCAGACATATATAAGCCTTTACGGATACTAGAGATCTGATAGACCAAGCAACGAGAATATCGATATCTAGGCTATCAACTGACATGTACAATATATGGTACAAGTACTCATGTCATCAATTAATGTCATAAATAACCAGTCAAAAAATGCATATAAGAATGCCAAAATGTCCCTAGCATGATATAACAGTTAAATCTCTAGGATTTCATGCTCAGTTTATAAGAAATCATTTAGAAGCCATGCTTGAATTTCATAAAGTTCACTATATCAAATATTGAAAGCAAGCGAAATGGTTCCATAGAACAAGCAACTCAAAACCATTTTATTCATCATATAATAAAATACATGGCCTAGTACGCGCTCGCCCTACAATGTACTAGGTGGTTGAAAGCCAAATAATACATGTTCAAAATCTTGACATTGAAAAAGAAAGTATTCAAGAAATTTTAAGTCTCACTTACCTTGTAAAAGTGTAAAACTTTACTTCAAACCTTCGCTTGAAACCTCAATGTGCCCTAAAAATCTTCAATGGCCTCAACCTTTTATGTAGTTGCTGAAATTTCAGATTAGCAGGTTCTTTACTCTGCTTATTTTTTCTCGGATCCTGCATAAGTAGAGTATTCTCTTTGTAGCTTTCTCCAAAGTCCTCAAGCAATGCTTTTCATAGTGAAAGAAGTGAACTAGCAGTAGTGTAATTCTTCTTGTTAAATACCGCAGCCAAACTTGCTAAAATTACTCCCTGTAAACTTTCTCTTAGGACCAAAACCTATACCATTTCTCATTCATTTCTTTTAATATAAATTCTTGGAACACCTATGTGCAAAAATTACATGGGTTGGCCACTCCTTTTACCACGCATTTATCAACCAAAGTAAATAAACCATTAAGTGCACAGTGAATTTGGCCAATAAAATATTTATTTTTTCGAAGTCTCGTTCATTTTCTTTTGAGGAACTTTCAAAAAATGACTATACTTTGGGCTTAATTGGGAAATTCACAGCTATAGTTTGATATTTACAATCCATAGCTACTATTTGAGATACTAAGTAAAAAAAAAAGAAACTCTCTCCCCCTCTCTCCTCAATCTCGTCCTCCTCTCTCCCTATCTCTCTCTCTCTCTTCGTCTCTTCTCTCTCTCTCTCTCTCTATATATATATATATATATTTTGTATTTCATCTCTTTCTCTCTTTCTCTCACTCTTTGTATTTTATATTTTTACCCCTCTCTCTCTCTTTCTCTTCCTCTTTATATCTTGTATTTTCACCCCCCTCTCTCTCTCTCTCTTTGTATTTTATTTTTTCACCTCTCTTTTTTTCTTTGTATTTTTCTTTTCACCTCTCTCTTTTCTCTCCTTCTTATATTTTGTATTTTTACCTCTTTCTCTCTTTCTCTCCCTCTTTGTCTTTTGTATTTTCAGCTCTCTCTCTCTCTCTTTGTATTTTGTATTTTCACCTCTATCTCTTTATCTCCCTCTTTGTAATTATATTTTCACCTCTCTCTCTCTTTTTCTTCGTCTTGTATTTTGTATTTTTACCTCTTTCTCTCCCTCTTTGTATTTTATATTTTCAACTCTCTCTCTTTATCTTTGTATTTTGTATTTTATATTTTGTATTTTATATTTTTCACCTCTGTTCTCTCCCTCTTTGTATTTTATATTTCGTATTTTTCACCTTTGTATTTGTATTTTTCACCTCTCTCTTCCCTCTTTGTATTTTATATTTGTATCACTTGTTTTATATTTAGATTTTCACTTATATTTTATATTATATTTTGTATTTGCACCTCTCTTTCTCTCTCTCTCTCTCCTTCTTTGTATTATGTATTTTCACCTCCTTTCTCTCCCTCTTTGTATTTTGTATTTTTAACTCTCTCTCTCTTTCTCTTCCTCTTTGCATTTTGTATTTTCACCTCTCTGCATTTGTGTACACTTACTGGAGAACCATATATTTGTATTTGTATATGATAGACTCAAGTAAATACAAATAATGCATATATTTATTTTATATATAAATACAAATGATGCAGTTGTATTCTTGAAAAATTATGCCTTCCTTTTCATGCCAATGGAACCTTAATTTATATGTATACACATACACGGTACTCAATTATGTTGTATACACATGCAATTGAAGTTTTTTCGAGAGTGGAAGAATGTAAAGCAATGGCAATGATAAGAGAATGAATAATGGTGAAGATAATGGGAAGAGGTAGAGATTGTCCTTCTGGGAGTCATTGAAATCATATGGTACTGAGCCTTGTGAAAATTGGTCACCACCTGGTAATGTGAAGAGACAAAGGCACGGATGAGAGTTTTGGAGAGAAGAGTAGGTGTATGTGTGGGGAGGGGGGGAGATAATGGAAGAAGCAGGAACTGTAGCAATTTGAATTAAGGCAATTTGAATAAAACTGTCAATTTGCTATAAAATTCAAAGGTTAGTTATGTATCATAATTTTTTTAAATTGTAGCTATGTATAGTAAATACATAGCACATGTTTGGCATTTTTTTATAATTTCCCCTTTTCTTTTTGCTAATTATCTTTATTAGCTTTCCATAAAATGGGTTATTACAATAGCGAGGGTGGTCGAGGAGAAGTGAGTGGTATAATCCGTGGGCCAAAAGTTAGTCTAAGGTCTCCGCCATGTGAAACCCATTGATTTATATATATAATTATTATATATAATTTAAGTATATATTATATTTTTTGCTTATCTATTTCTTAATAACAAATATTATCTTAATTCTTATTACTCATTTTTTTACTAATTACTTGTATGACATTTTTTTATTTTTTATTTTTAAATTAAAGTCGGGTTTTTAGCCCTTATTATTACCGAAATAAAATAATTGTTATGTACAAATCAGGCCCAAAAGTGGTCTGGCCCATCTAAGAAGGATCTCAGAACTCACCCAACCATCTCAATTAGGAAAGTGTGTAGACGTTTCCACCTACCCATCTTCCCCAAAACTCTTCGTCGCTCATTTGGGGTGTCCTCTGTCGATGATGAGACTGCCATAGTTGTTCTTGTGCTTGCTACTCTTATTCCTCAGCTGAAGCTTCCATCCACGAACCACAAATCAGTTCTGAGCTATGCAGATCTGGATAGAGCTTCTTTTGTTCATTTGCAGGTATGATGCTCCTTTTCCACTTTCAAAGGTTAGTCCGCTTACTTTCTTGAATCTAGGTTTCGATGGGTTGAATCTCAATGAGGTTAATACCACCATCATTACTCAGACTCTCAAAAGCTTACGACTTGTTTCTATGAAGGTGCTCTCTCATTGGTAGCTGTGTTGTATTTGTCGCTTCATCTACCCTGGTTTTTCGATCAACTCAGGTATCTATTCTCTTCGATTTGTTGTTGCTAGTATATACAAAATGTTGGTGGGAACAAAGTGTTGTGTGTTGTTGTTGGATTCTTTAAACATCTGTAGATGATTTTTGATTACTAGTCTTAATGTGTCCTGGTTTTATACCATTTGAAACGCCTTATACTCTCACCAGGCGCATGATACATAACTAACAAAACTTAGTTCAGACACCATTAAGTACTTAGTAATAAATTTCATCCAACAGACAGTTTAAGTATCCAAAGCAAAATCCTGGGATTGACTCGAACTCCTGTGATTAGCTTGTAGTGCAGTTCTTTATCCTCATGTTATGAATACCCTGCTTGTCCAAATTAATAATCTTCCTTCCTGTGCTTGGCATTTCCTGAAATGATCTAATTTCATAGTTACCTGCAAAATAAAAAACCATGTTAGCTAAAAAATCAGGAAGAGTATTTCCCTCCCGACGGGAGTGTTGTACTCTTGCTGTGGTAGAACCTATCATCCTCCTAATGGAGTTGACCTCCAATGTCACACTCCAAGGAACTTCCCAAACACCACTGATAATATTCACACTTGCCAGGGAGTCAGATTCAACAATTAGGTTTGTAATTTGATTTTCCAAACAGAATTGTAACCCTGCTCTTATAGCAATCACCTCAGCAATCAAATTAGTAAATCAGGAATCAGAATTCCTTTTGCACACACCAAATCTCCTTGATCATTTCTGATACAAAATGCAGCAGAGCTAGGGCCTGGATTGCCTCTAATGCCCCATCGGTGTTGCATTTCCACCATCCAGGAGGTGGAGGATACCATCTGACCCATTGAGCCTTACGGGTTGGTCTGAAACCATCCATCAGAGTAACCAAAAGGGGCCAAGAGGTTGGGATATGCTTTAGACCAAAATTTCTTGTCATAACTTTCTGTACCATGCTGCTGATGTCCCATATCACCTTACTAGTGGTATAGGATCCTCCATGAAGAACTGAATTTCTTCTCTTTCAAAGGAACCATAATGCAAGACTAGGAATGGCTTGGAATGAAACCTTTTTCATGGTATTGACCTTAGCTTCCCACCACTTTACCATTGTTTGCTTGATCTGAATCCATGGCCCTAATAAGCCTGCAACAGATGCAAAATGCCGCCACACCTCTTGAGCTATTTCCCCCTCAATGAAAATATGCTCCGAAGTCTCTCTTTATGGTGAAGCACAACAGTAGCACAATTGAGACACATTTGAGTTCCAGTTAGCTAAAACAACTGCTATTGGAACTCTGTTTGACCACACCCTCCAAGAAAAAAAAGCAATTTTAAATGGGAGTTCCTTCATCCAGATTTTCTGAAAAACAACTTGAACTTCTTTTCTTGTTCTCAACACCTCCCAAACACTCTTAACAGAGAACTTCCTGGAGCTGGTTTTAGTCCACCAAGGCTTATCACCCTCATCAGATAGTCTCACAAAGCTCAGGTGATTCCTAACATGATCAATGATGTTATTGGGAAGGTGGTGCTGCATAGTCTCAAAGTCCCACCCTGCATCTTGCAAAAAGGCTGCAGAATCTATCAATGGATGACAAGAAGGAACTTCTGTTTGGTTTTTATATAATGGACCAAGTTGGGTACAATTATCATACCAAACTTAAGAGGTACCACTTCTAGGTTCCCACCACAAGTATTGTTCTACCACCTCCCTATTCTGTAACATATGCTTCCACAACTGAGATCCTCCTTTCCATTGAACAAGGGATGGAATATGCTTCTTACAATACTTGTTCCACATAAAATTAGCCCAAGTAGAGTTTTGAATCCTGAATTTCCACCACAGTTTAGCATGCATAGCTTTGGAAACTTCAAACATAGACCTGAAACCCAGTCCCCCTTCTTGCTTTGGTAAGCAATTTTTTTCCCAGGCAGCCCAATGTTTACTTCTACCATCCACCTTATTGCTCCAGAAGAACTTAGAAAAAATTCTATGAAGCTCCTTGATCACACAAATAGGAGGGACTACAGCAGACATGATATGTATAGGGACACTCTGAAGGACACTAGAGATTAAAACCTCTTTGCCCCCATAAGAGAGCATGTTTCCTTTCCAGGCTTGTAGCTTTGACTTCACCTTCTTAATTAGATCTTCATAATGTGCCTTTCTTTTCCTAGCATGGGTAATGGGACAGCTAAGATACTTCAGTGGGAATTGGCCTCTAGGAATACCAGTGCAGTCTTCTACTAGTTGTTTATCATTAGCTGCTGCATTCTGATGCAAATACAAGGCACTCTTTTCCTTATCGATTTTCTGTCCTGATTGTGTTTCATAAGCCTGCAAAACTGAGACAATCTTCTTCAAAGAATATTTGTTAGCTGAAGCAAAAATAATGGTATTATCTGCATATACAAGATGATTTATGGGAGTACTCCACTTAGGCATGCCATATCCCACATGCAAACCATCTTCAAATAGAGTATTTAGAGATCTGGATAGTACTTCAGCTGACAGGATAAATAAAGCAGGAGAAAGGGGATCTCCCTACTTAACCCCTCTGGTGGAATGAAAGAATCCATGAGATTGTCCATTAATCAGTACAGAGTACCAATTGTTAGACAGAAGTCTCCAGATCAAATCCACAAATAGTTCTGAGAAGCCCATTCTCCTTAGTACTTTCATCAGAAAAAACCATGACACCCTGTCATAGGCCTTTGTCATGTCAAGTTTTATCACCACATTAGCAGGTTTTCCTCTTTTTCTAATATCAGTAATGATTTCTTGATCTAGTAGAACATTATCAATGATACTTCTACCCTTCACAAAACCAAATTGATTATAGGAAATCAATTTAGGTAAGAAGATCTCCATTCTATCATGCACCACCCTTGAAAATATCTTATTGATGAAATTACTAAGACTAATTGGTCTCAAATCAGTGAAAGACTGGATAAGCTCCTTTTTGGGTAGCAAGACCAAATTAGTGTGAGTAATGGATTTAGGGAGGGAGTTACCTTTGAAGAACTCTAGCACTAGATTAAGGACATCCTTCCCCACCACTTCCCAGCAAGATTGGTAGAAACGACCAGTCAATCCATCTGGACCACTTGAACTATCCCCATTCATATTAAGCACTGCAGTCTTGACTTCTTCAATATCTGGGGGTCTGCATAGAGAAGCATTGTCTTCCTCATTTAGTAACTTAGGGATTTCTCTCAACAGGTGGAAATCAGTAGTATCTCTTTCCTTCTTGAACTGATTATGATAGAAATTGGCAGCCTCATTAGCTATAACATTCTCCTCTTCTATCCAGTCACCCTGGATGTTTTGGATCCTCTTTAATTGTAACTTTTTCCTTCTACCCTTCACAGTGCTATGAAAAAATCTGGTGTTTCTGTCCCCACTCTCAAACCAATCATAGCCTGCTTTCTGCTGCCAAAAAATCTTCTTCAAAGTGTAGATACCTCTTGTACTCAGCCTGAGCTCTCTGCAACACCTCTCTATTTTCAGAATTAGGAAATTCTTCAAACAACTTTTCTTTAATCTTGACAATGTCTTCCTTAATAATTAATTATTTAAAGATATCCCCATAATTGTCCTTGCTCCACTTAGTTAAGGCAGTCTTCACTCTCTTAATGTTGGCTTTAAATTCCAGGAAAGGATCCTGGATCCCTGTAGAAAACCAATTCATTCTTACCACCTCAAGAAAAGTAGGATCTTCAGTCCAGAAGTTAAGAAATCTGAAGGGTTTTCTCTGCCTAGAGACCCTATTTTGATAGGTTAGCAACATTGGGGCATGGTCAGAGCCTGTTCTAGCAAGGTGATCCACTTTCATGTCATTAAACTTCTCATACATGTCCTGATTAACTAGCACCCTATCTAATCTTTCAAAAATGCAATCCTCCTCTGCTCTACCATTCCACCATGTGAAAGGACTGCCTTTGAAAGGGATCTCCAGTAGATCACAAGAAGAGATGAAGGTCTCAAAGTCCTCATGATCAGCATCAAGGACTGGTAAACCACCAATCTTTTCCTTTGAGTTCAACACCACATTAAAATCTCCTCCTATCAACCATGGTTTTGTCATACCAGATGAGGCAAGGTAAATATCCTCCCATAATCTTAATCTCTCTTCAGCAGAACACTTAGCATACACAATTGTGCCCACAAAGCTGCACTCCTGATTAAGATCTTTAAGTTGTACAGTAAGATGTTGGGCAGCATCATGCAACACAGTAATTGAGACATTGTGGTTAGTAAATAACCAAATCTTGCCATTACAATTTGACAAAGCAGACTGCATCTTTAATCTTCCCTTGTATTTGTGAATGTATCTAGAGTTCTGAAATGGTTCCACTAACCCAATGAAAGTGAATTTGTGAAAATTATGAAGCATCTGAACTCTCTGAAATGTTTGTTGAGACTTCACTGATCTAATATTCCAGATAAGAGCTTTCATTAGCTATTAGTATTTGATGTAGATCTTTTGGGCTGAATTCTGGTGGGCTGTGAGTTCTCTCCATTCCCCTGCTTTTTTTCCTTTTCTAGCACTCTTAAACAGCTTTGGGGGTAGGTCTGCTTCAACTGTAATGTTGTCCCATAGCTCATCAACTTCCTCTGATTCCCTAACCCCTTTAGCTATAGGCTTAAAATCAGTAATATACTGCTCCACTTCTCTCAAGTTATGAGAAACAATGTCATGCAAAATTTTATTAGGAGATTGAACCATCAGAGACTCATCAGTGCAAACTGGCTTAGGAAATTCCATGATTGTCAGTTCATTGTTCTGAGCCACCTCCTTTGCACCCTTCCCTTCATCTTGCTTGATTGCCTCAGAATTAGATTTTAGGATTTCTAGAGCAATCCCTGGCCTGTTATTACTTTCCTTATCTACCAGACTTCTTTGATTCCCACTAGGAGAGACTCTATTTTATCATCTTGCTTTCTATGCCTGCCCTTCTTATTCTCTCCTTCCTTCTTTTTCCCTTGGTTTTCTTCAGAGAGTTCAATTGTGCCATTAGTATCATCAGTAACAATGTAATCAACCTACTGCCTTGGATCTTCTTTACTTTGACCATGTGATTGATTTTGTGTTACTTGTGCAGGAGTGGAATTGCTTGGAGCTTCATTTTTCTTCCCAAATGTTCTGGACACCCATTCTTTGGAGGATTCAACATGTTGCTGCCCAACTTCATGCTCATGTTTACTGCTATTAGTTTTTCCCACGTCTGTATAAGCCATAAGGCTTAAATTATTGTTATCTTCCTTTGGAATATTGTCTGCTGCAGTTGTGTCTTCCTGAATGTCTGCTAGTATATCAAAGCTATTCTCCAACGTTGGTGGTTGAGGGGTTGTAGGCCATAGCTTTTCATCGTTCACCACCTTCCAGTTCCCTGGATCTCCCACTACTATGCCGCTTGAAAGTATCCTTGCTTTTCCTTTTTGAAATTTGTGAACAAAGGTATTAGCGGGTTTTTGCTGTCTCTCAACCTTCTTCTCTTCTTTAGCACTGGCCCCTGCATCTGCATTCTTATTGTTGAGTTTACACTCCTCCATATTGTGGCCTTGCATTTTGCATTTATTACAGTATTTGGGGACGTAGTCATATTTGATGTGCACTACTTCTTTCCTGGTTTCCCCGTTAGCTCCATTAGAAATGTCCATAACCACAGACTTGGGGAACTCTCCCTTTAGGTCCACTAAAACTTTAACTCTTGCACAACTTGGTCTAGTTTTATTAATAGTGGCTAGATTCAGTTGCACAGGTTTACCCACTGCAGCAGCTAATGAAAATAAGCATTCCTTGACAAAGAACGTGGGTAGCAGATTAGGAAAAGATATCCAAGCAACGGTCTTAGTGGTTCCTCATTCATCTTAAATCGTGGATCATAAATCAATGTTCTCATTAAGTAAAAGTATTCATCCTTGCATAGTAAATAAAAAGCACCTTTGGAAATAAGATTTATGAAATCTGTCTGTTGCTTCAATTTAATTAGAATATGTTTATTTCGGAATAGTCCAATCTGACAGTCCCCTTTGATGTCGCATTGTTGCGGTATGATCCTTCTTAGTTCTTCAAGATCCGCCCATTCGTAGGTAAATTTGCCTACGACTGCGAATTGAAGATTCTCCATTCTATTCATTGTGTTGACTTCCTCTTCCGTCCAACTGATATGTGGTACACCTTCCACCATAATCACTTCTTTATGGGATATAGATTCAATATTAGAGGCACTTGTTTCAACCAGTGAGTCAGCAAAGGATTTCTCCAGATTAGGGTTCTAAGGTTCATCATGGGTATTTGAAATTGCGAGTGGGGGAAAATTGATCGAATTGAGATGCTGACCAGCCACCAAATGTGATTGGCCGGCGAGTAGGTTAATCATTGGATTAGGCTTGAGGGTTCATCTTTTAGGAGAGAGAAGAGAGGAAACGAACAAGTTTTCTAGTGTATCAGTCAATCCTTATAAGAAAGGTTCATCAAAGTTACCTATAATTTTCATCTTTTTTTTTCTTCTCGAATAAGAAAATCAACTCTAAATTGAAATGCCAAGTTCTACTTGTATGACATTATCCTAAATTAATAGTAAAAAAAAATAAAGATATTCACATATTTGAAATAACTAACTAGTAATTGGCAAAGTTCATTTGGATCTTCACATATTCATTTGGCAATTTCACAATTATATTATTTAAAATAACTAACTAACAATTATCGAGTTAAAGTATCAAAATAAAATAGAATGAACGAATAAATTATTTAACACACTTAAACCTAACTTACAAAAAATAATCTAAATGTTGGAGTCCCATATATTTTTTTCGTATAGCACACTTATTTAGTATATTATATAAGATTCATTGACATAAACGCGCCAAATGTAGAATTGTAATCATTGGTTTTACAAGTTATTTTGGTTAACTTTATCTTTTTTGTCCATCATTTGAGTTCCGTATTCTCTTCTTCATATCCCTTCCCTCATTCTCCTCTCCTTCTTTCGAGTAAT
Organism: Jaltomata sinuosa; assembly: GCA_003996215.1. Classification (NCBI taxonomy): domain Eukaryota; kingdom Viridiplantae; phylum Streptophyta; class Magnoliopsida; order Solanales; family Solanaceae; genus Jaltomata; species Jaltomata sinuosa. The sequence goes on from QJPP01001892.1 coordinate 113,939, forward strand.
TTTTTTCCAAATTTTCTTGTTCTAATTTTTCATTTGCTGGATCTTTAAATTGCGTTTTCAATTTAGAATAGGGTAAGTTTTTTTTTTCTTAGATTCCTAATTATTTTATTATTGGTTTTTTTATGAATGGATAATTTTCCTAGAAAGAGAAGCAAGAGTGAGATTATAAGAAAGAAGAGTTTTTTTTTCCACCCGATGTCTGGTAACTATATTGGAGCCCGACTATATTCGAATTCGCGTCGAAAAGTCTCACATTTGGGGGTAAAGCGCTCCCTAAATATATGCGACTTCGTACCCAGGGGGACTCAAACCCGTAACCTTTGATTAAGGATGAAGGAGTATTTACCACTCCATCATAACCCTTGTTGGTATAAGAAAGAAGAGTTGATATTGGAGATGGTAGTGACTAGTGTTCGTGGTAGAGAAGTCATGGCGACTCTTTCATTTTAATTTTTTGCTTTTCTTTTTTTCTATTTTAGTTATGATTCTAGAATCTTATTAAATAATTATTTTGGCATTAGTCTAATGTGGATGTTGATTTGTCATCCACGTCAAGCAAGTGAGCATCATATGAATTTCGGAGGGGGTTTAAAATACTTATTTAACACTTTCAGGGGTTCAGATGAAACTTCGTGTAGTACAAGAATTAGATTGACCATTCAGAACAAGTACAAGGGTCTCCCAGACCATTTCACCAATTACAATTAATTTCAAAGAGCACTAAGTTCATACTTCAAGTCTAATCTTCAAAATTTTCTTTAAAAAAAACTCATTAAAAATTTCAACTAAAGATCCATTGACAGCTACTAAAGAGTTTCAAAGTTTTAAACTTAAAAATTGACTTTTGCGAAATTATTATTTATTTGGATTGGAATTATTGCAAACGATTGAAAATATTCTTCGGAGTATATATATTAATTTTGAGGAAGTTTGATGAAGATTCGAATTGATTTTGGTTGGAATTTCATATTGAAACTCGAAAAGAAAGACATAAATAAGTGTATATGATTTGTATGTCGAATGTACCAACAATATACAAAATATATACAAAAAACATATTGTATGCGAATTGTATGTTAGTTGTATACTTTAATCAGGTCCTATACGAAAAAAATTATATGCAAGTTGTCTGTTTTGATCGAATTCTATATAACATAAAATTATATATAAGTTAAAAAACCGAATTTAAATATATTTTGTAAAAAACTTTAACTATATTTTGGAAATTCGAAAATCTAGCTAAAGTGGATAAATATTATTCTATTTTTGTACCTATAAAATAAAAATCCCTCTAGAAATTGACTCTCAAACCTCTCTGAATTGACTCAAAATCACAGATGGGCAAGGATTATTTTGGGCCTTTGGGCCTTCTACTGATTTTCCGTACAAATACAGACCACCGGTCCATTGCCAGTAAGCCCATGTTCTTTTCTCGTTGGAAAATGAAACTGAAATGACCCAAATTCGTCTGATTCATTTGTTACTCCTTAGTCTGGATCTAACTAAAATCAGTTTTATGAGTTGCTAAAATTGGTTGGAGTAGTCGACTTGAAGAAAAGGATTACATAAATTATTCCCCTTTTCAATAAATATTTTATCTTTTATTCTAAAGTTTATTTATTAGGTCAATCAATTAAATTGCATATAACAAGATCACGCGCAACGAATTAATCCAAATTGAGTTAATCTCTTCAGAGTGTAAATACAAAGAAAATATATGATATGAATAGCAATACGGATAAATAAAGCAAAATAATTGATAAAGAAAAAGAGAGATTCTTATTGATTCTCCTAGATCAGATGATGAACAATCTCTGAAGATCAGTGATAATCCAGTGGAAATTAGATGGATACAATCGTGGGGAAGTGAGGAATATATAGAATTGTCCCCCTATTCAGTTGTTACATGGCTAAGATCCTGAGTGTTACATGGGATTAAATGAAATCCCAGGCATCTTGGGGCTTGGCTGTTATCTAGGCTATTCCTTGCCTCGGTATTCTGAATCTTCCTATTCGGATTGTTCTGGGCTTCTACTATTCGGTGCTAATGAGACGCATCTGTGTGATAATTTCGGATGATTGAATAAATCTTTGGTTTGACTTGCATCGGACAATTCAATAGTTAACTGTGGTCTCTCCTACGCTTGTCACGTGTTCGATCTAATAAATTTCACTTTGAGCATATTTTTACCAATACATTCTAGACATTTGATAATAGAAATAATAGAAAGACTCCAATTGAATTGAATATCAAAGAACTCCCTTCACATTTGTTTCTAACAATTACTTAAGACTCAAATCCTCGTCTCTATTTAAATATTGACAAAATATTTGAAGACCATGCTAAAATAGATTTTTGTGTCATTAGGCACTTCTTTTATGCCCAAAAATATAGAAGAAATGAACAGGATATTGATCAAATTCTTCATGGAAACGAAGAAATCAAGCACATTATACATAGTGATCTAATTTTAGATAGGGTGTACATAAATATAGTGTCGAATCTCTATATATACCATTTCAAAAAAGAAGAGAACAACAATCTACCTCCTCGTAGCCTACCTAAATTGCTTTCAGGCTATAAATTATTTTTCTAAGAAACTGATCAAAGTGATTGATGACCACTTCAATCTGTCGAATTGAAATAACATGGCCTGTACCAAAATTAAAGACTTGGATCAAATTAATAGATTACGACCCTTTGAACAAACTTGGTTAACGAACATAGTTTATGCGACACTATAGGATTTAGAATTAGTAGTACAGTTTGAGCTAGATGCAGGGAGATTTTTCAGACATATCCGAACTATTTGCTGTGGGATTTTCACACATATAATCCGAGTTAGACGTGGGTCGATACACAACAACATAAATGTATAATCAAAGCTGATAAAAAAAGTGAGGGAAGAAATTAACCCTAATATAGAAAGAAAAATCTTCTATATATAATAATAAAAAGATCCATTTATTTTGCTTCGTTTGTTTTTTAATCCACAACCACAATGTGTTGAGAAAAAGGGTACAGATGAGATGAAGAAGAAGAAAAATTCAAAGCAAAAATAGGAAACTCTATATTTACTGTCCAAAGTGACTCTCTAAACCCACAGCTAAGGGGGGCAGATATATCATATATCAACAAAAAACAAAAAGATCATAACAAATCTTTCTTATTCAACAAAAATTCAAGATTTGAGGATGTCATTTTCATCTCTGTTAATGCTTGTACTCTTCCTCCCAGTACTTTGCCTGAAAATCCATTTCCACACTTTGTTCCCTTTGCCACCACCACTCCTTTTCATCTCTCTTTCATATTCATTCACTGTCATCCTACAAGAACCACTATGCCCAAATGCCCCATTTCCATGACCTCTCAACCCGCTCAAATCCAACCCAACCCGTCCATTATCCGAAGCATTACTGAGCCTTGTCATAGCAATAGGGGGGAAATCTGTTTTAGTCTCTGATGACAAATCCAATTTTAAGTCGATGAAAGCTGAATCATCCATTGAAGTAAAATCACTTTCTTTAACAGGGAATATGCATCTATTTGGAACACTATGGATCCTTCCAAATTCACTTTTTCTTGGTTCATCAGAATCCATAAGTATACCACCAGTAACATCAGAGATTTTAGCGCTTGAGTATCTACAATCACTTCCTTCATCAGTATCATTGAATCCACCTCCACGAAAACTGCAAACCGATCTTGATCTTGATACTGCGAGAGCATCAGATACCCAAATGTCACTGTTCTCATCCATATCATTACCATTCTCAACACCCTTTTTCTTCTTCTTCCTGAAAAGCCTCTTGATTTTCCAGAAACCATTGCTACTTTTCTTGATCTCAACACAGCTACTGTTGCTTCTCCTCAAGAAAATGACTTGCTCTGTTTTCTCCCTTTTGATCTGTTTCTTTGGTTGTAAATGATCGGTTTTCTCATTTTCCAACAGAAATGAAATCCTCCCAATACTGCCAACTTCAGCAGTGGATGATTTTCGATTAGAGGAAGATGAATCAGAGCAAGAACAAGAAGAGAGTCTCTGTTCACCACACTCTGAGCAAACTAAGTTCACTAATTTCTCTTTAAGGCAATAAGAACATATACCAACAGAAGATGAAGAAGGGTGTTTCTTACATGGCATATCTGATGAAACAGAGTAGTTGAAATCTGAAAAGTTATCAGTTTCTATAGCAGCTTTGCCTCTCTCTTTCATGGCTCTCTCACTTGTTGATTCTGCTGTGAGAAAAAACACTGGCTTTTCCTATAAAAAGAGGGAAAAGAGAAAGAATGAAACACAAGAAAGAGAGTGACAGATGCAATATGTAAAAGAATGAAGCTGGGGGGTTGAGTGTGTGAGGTATAGGAAATTGAAATGAACAGGGCCCGGCAGCGCCGAGGATTTAAGGGTGATTTGGTAGGGTGTATTAAGAATATTGTTGAATATGGTGTATTAGTAATGCTCATATTAATTATGCTTGAGATTATTTTTTATGCAGTATTTGGTGTGGTGTATTAAAAATAATATGTATTGTATGATTTTTTTTAAAAAAATTAATTATTTATAAAAATACTCTCCACAAATACGATTGAAAGGACGTGAAAAAAGTTTTAAAGGACAATTGTGTTTTTAACTATGCTAATGCATGCATTAAACCTTTTGCATTACTAATATTATGAATTTCCATGTATTAATTATACATATCTGAATACCAAATAGAGTGTTAATTATACATAGGTTGAAAAAAGCGTATCAAATAAGATATTTAATAATATACAAAGCTAATACATGCATTATTTTTTCTAATGCATTCTATCAAACGAATCTATAGTTTATGGGTACAAAATTCTAGTTATTATATTCTAAATTACTCACTCCGGCTATTTCTATGTTTACTTGTTTATATTTGACTTAGCACACCGTTTAAGAGTAAAATGTTAGTACATATAATAAAAATAAAATATATATAAAATGGTAAATTATTTCTTGATTTTTCAAATTAGACAAGTAAAAATGAACATCTATTTTAGTATAGTAGACAAGTAAAAGTGAACAAGGGAGTAATAAATTTGTACTTTCTCTATTTCAATTTGCGTACTCCTATTTTTCATTTTTCGAGATTCAAATTTTATAAATTTTGATCAGCATTCTAAAATGTGTTTTTTTAGTCATACTGATATGACAAGAATTATATTGAGTTAATTTAATCTAATTTAACTTTAAAGATTAATCAAATTATGTAATCTTTAAAGAAATGTATGTTCTGTGAAATTTTTATGACAAATACAAAATTTAAAATAGAATTCAATTAAACTCATAACTTCGTCTCTGCCTCCGAAAGGGGAATGAGCTATAAAGTGTAGGTTATTTTTCGAGGGTGGATGACTTTTTAGAGCAATAAAGAGGAATTGAAGGATGAAGACGTCCACTTTACGTTATCTTTACAAGAAACAGTAGTTATTGCAAAAGGAAGTGTGATGGAAATTGGAAAGACCTGTCTACTGATGGTATGATTGTGTGTGGGGGAAAGAAGTGAATCTAGACATTAAATAAATTGAGTGAAGAGATGAAACAGCTTGTCTAGTAGTACTAAATTCTTTTTATTATCATGTAACATAGTGTATGTTCTTTTATTAAAGTATTTATAGGGAAAATACTTTGTCATAAAGTTAATTTAGTTAAATGTTTTAGCAGCATGTTTTGCTTTTCACTCAAGATCTAGTTCAATTTCTTGTTACAATTACAAAAACTATAACTAGGGGTGGGAACATTCCGGAGTCTTTTGGTTAGTGGATAAGAGATTATAATTTTGGTACAATTCTTATTTGTCTTTGTTGCTTTATAGACGTAACTCAAAAGCACGTGAATTAAAACGATCGATAATGTGTAATTAAAATAGTTTAACTTACTTTAATGTATGTATACAAAGCTAATAATGAGTAAGGGATGAAATGTAATTAAATAATTGAGTAATAGAATGAGAACAACCTAGGATCTGGTGTCAAAATTAGCTGATAGTATTGCCGAACAAGCTTGGTGTTGTTATAATATCAAACAAAGTAATGAACAAACAAACTTGAGAGCTTAAGAACATAAGTATAACAATGTATTGTTAGTGAATGAGCGAATTCCTAGATGATCTACAATGAATAATGGAAGGACTATCTATAGTCAAACCCTAGCTAGGGAGAAACTTTAATTTGGTTGAACTCGGCTTTCATCGAGACTCCCACAGACTCATGTCAGTGATTGTTGCGTAATGAGTGGGTAGATGAATCGTGATTTTTTTTGGTGACAGTTGAATCTTATCCTTATTTGATCCAGCGAAGACTCGTGTTGGGCCTTGCAACTCCGGAGCTAGACAAGCTCACAGGTCCAACACCGGGCTTGAGCATTATGGTAAGGCTACTCTTCTCGATTAAGTTCACGAGTATGAACCATATCTACGCGGTATAAGAGCCGACGTATCACTTGCCCCACATGTCCTTCCCAAATTCGACTATGTGTCTAGTCAGACTTTTACTCATACATTTATATGATAATTATGGTATTACTTTTATATTATACTTTATGTGAAATAATAATTTCAAAATTACTAATATCGAGATAAAATAATGAACTATCTTACAAACTTTTTTAAAAAAATCATTAATTAAATTATATATGTTAATGGTTAACTAATTGACGGACTAGGAGAGTTGTTAAAACCATATCCAATCAGAAAAGGATGTTATTTAAATACATTTCAAGTAATTAGAGTAAAACTTAACATATTAAGTAACCCCTTAGGTTTTCTAGACAACCGCATCTAATAGAGTTGACTTAACACCAAACAAATCTCCTTTCTAGTTTAGGACTTATAGCTTTGAAAATTATTGATAAGACTAATTGAAAATAAAAGTTTATCTTATTTAAATTAACCTTAAATTAAACATATTTTATGTTGTACCTAGTATATCCCTATTTAGTGTAGTGAACTGAATATCTACCAATAAAAATATATCTACTAAATAATTTCATTAGTATTTAATCGTATTATGATTGAGATAACTTGTTCGAAATCAAACAATCCCTCAAAGTAGTCATTAATTGATTATTAATCATAGTCAACGGTGTTATTAGGTTGAATGCTTGAACCCCAACATGATTTCCCTTTACATACCCCTAATTTCAAAAGAAGAAAAAGAAATAGTATCACAACTCAAAAAGGATTTTCTGACAAATGTAATGGAGTAATTGTGCATCATATCAATAGCCTTTTCTTTGTTTGATCACATCCCTCTGTAAAAGGAATAGTGTAAAAGTTAAGATTTCGTATTGCATCAATCAACCTATCATAGACCTCATGCATGCCGATTTTCCAATTACCAAACAACTTTTTGCAACATTTTCTCTTTTCTTTCCCATACCGTATTCATATTGAGGCCCCGATCGATCTCAATATCCCGTAAAGCTAAGATCTATTAAAAGAGAAATGTTCTCTACCAAAAAAATTATATTTAGAATTCAAACTCAAAATTTGAAAGTGTAAAGAAATTTAATTCATCCAATCATATTTCGACATCCATGATACTAAATTATACTTATGTGATGGAATATTAGATTCTTATTTTCACATTTAATTAAAGATTTTAAGTATGAACGGAGAATTAAAATCTTTTAGTAAAAGTTATTTTAATCCCCCTAATTGATCCACCAGAGTGAATTAAAATTAATCAAAAATTGATTTCACACACGAAATGTCTAGAGAAGAAGAATTTTTTGTATACGGTAGACATCGAAATTTTGTATGACTCTATAAGACGAGTCTAATCCTGCTAGATTTTTTTGAAAGCTACTCTACCTTAAACCCTCCCTAGCTTGAAAGCTACTCAATCATTAACCCTAAATCACGCTTATATAAAGAAAAATATATTCTCTTGAAAAGACATCTCGAAATCTCACAAACTCATGGGCTATTCATAAAGAGATTAAGGCATCAAACATTGTCTTTGTCAAAGCTGTCGCCCGATGTTCCTAGCATCAAATACATCACAAGGAGATCCATACCCTATATTTGAGAAATACGCTATTAACAACCCTTGAATCACGAAAAAAATTCAGAAAGAGGAATCAAAAGAACAAACAGAATTGTATCTATATTGCTTATCAATAAATTATGTTTCTTCATATATTATTTGTGATTGTAGTTTATTTTCTATCATTTTAAAATTTATTGCAAGCAAATTGGCACGCCCAATGAGATCAAATCTTCTCTTCATCTCTTCTCTCACAAATTAAATCTGCAAATCTGGAGTCACAAAACGCAAAAATTAGAGCTTCATGTTTATGGGTATTTAAAGTCTAGACTATGAATTTCATCAAGTCTACACTCCGTCAAGCCTTGAAGTAAGGAGCATTTTGGATAAGATAAATTGTTAGAGAAATAGAGTGTGTTTGCGGTGAAAAATTCGAATATGTTTCAAGTCGCATACCTTATTTGTATCATTTTTCAAAGAGAATTATTTGTTCCTTACAAATACTCTCCTCGGATAGAATGAAGCAAAGCCAAAAAATAAGAAAATAAATCTCTAAACACACAAGGAATGGCCCTGCAGCCACCAAACTTATGCAAATTTCTATTGAAGAATGTTGGTACTAGATATATATTCTGATTCAAATATGCTAAGGATGTTCCCCGATTTATAGAGGACCCAAGTGATTCTGAAATGACACATTTATTTTTGAAAAGACATATTTTTTTCCAAAAGACACATCTTGTCATGACTCAAAATTAAAGAGTGTGATAGCACCTATCTCATCCAATCGTGGTAGGTAAGTCAAGCCAAATCATGAAATAAATACAATGATAAAAGAGAAAATAATGCAATAAATGAATATAAAGTCTCAACTACCATAAATAGATGCAAACACAATACAATTCATTCCAGAAATTCAGAAGTCATAAGTACATGAGCGACTCTAATATAATGTCCAATGTACCAATATTCAAACTGTCTAAGAAGTGAGAAAAGACAGAAATAAGTGATAGAGAAAATCGAAAAAGTCTCCAAAGGCGGGAGCTCACCGAAGCTTCGAATTTGCAAAGTTCGCACGAATCAAGGTCCGCGCTATCTACTCGTGCTAGGATCTGCATCAGAAGGATGCAAAAAAGTAGGGTTGAGTACGGTCCACTTGTACTTAGTAGGCATCATAGGCCAACTAAGCCTAAACAATTACTATACCAAATAAAAAATATTAAAATAACGTTGCACACAAAAAAAATTCAGAAGTTCAACAACAATAATAATACAGTAAAACTCAATCAAAGCAACAATTAAAATAATGATGCAATGCAATGATATGGAATGATATGCAATGATCAATGCCTACCGATATACACCTTTCGAGCATATATTGCTCCAAGATAGGACCTATGGGGGACTCGCAAGGTTCGTGTATAAAATAAGTCGTATCTTTGCCCACAATTTTGTTAGCTGGATCTTTACCCACGACGAGATTCAAGTAATAACCAAAAGAAGCCTTTCAAACCATTTCTTTCAAAACCAGATCATTTCTTGTTTTCATGAACCATGAGATATATGCATATGCATGAGCACGATAAAATAATAAGAATCGGTATAACCACCATACATGAAATCTCAGTATCATAATCATATTATCATTATTGGCTATAATCTCAATACCAAACCAAGAGTCCACGTTCTTAATCGTCAAACAATATAAGTCTCTATCAAGTTCACCATCAAAATTAACACAAACCCCCACAAGGGCCTCACAACAACACGATTCAATTCGAAAGCTAAGATAATTACTAACTTCACCCCACCATAGCATGCTTTACACGATAAGTCCCCATCCAAACAAAGTCTAAAATAAGTTAAGTTATAACCAATCTCAAAGCCAAACTGCAAAATCTACAAGGTCATACCTGAGCCTTTCCTTTATGAAGAGCTTCTGAACACAATCACTTTATCAAAAATAAGTTCTATACATAACACGAATTCAACGATATCTATATAGCTAAAGTTCTAAATCGGGTCCAAAAAGTCAATCCAATAGTCAACCCCAAACTCAAAAAGGCAAAACTAGAAATTTATTGAAAATTCAGTTTATCCATAGCTTAAGGAGTTCAAATATAAAATTTCATAAAAAATAATATTAAAATCAAGCTTAAAATTATCAATTTATCAAACTTTAACTTTACCGGAAAAACTTCAAAATTTTAAGTTGAAAAACAAAGATTGAAAGGTAAATTCATGAATTAAACATTGGGGAATATGCAAAAGTAGTTTAGAAATGTACCCAAATGAAGAAATCTTGAATTCCCTCTTTGAAATCGCCCAAAATCGAGTTCTAGAGCTTCAAAAATGAGGTAGAGAAGAAATGAAGAGAAAATAAAATATTGACTGGTAAGTAGCAGCGATCTCCGGCCCAATGGGGATCTGGCCGCAGGTGCGACGAATTTTCCGCCCGGCAAAATTCACTTAGTATCGAGGACTATTGCAGGAGTGGTAATTCTCCGCTGGAGCGAGCCCACAGGCGCGATGGAAAGTCACAGTTGCGGCTCCGCTGTTGTGGAGAAAGCTCCACAGGAGTGGCCCAGCCCCAGCTGGTCAACTCCCGCAGGAGTGGCTCCACCAGTGCGGGCCAAAGGTCCATGTGCGACACACTAGAATCAGCAGACACCGACAATATTTTACAACTAAAAGCACTCGAAATTGACCCTCAAAACACATCCAGAATCCCACAGAAACTAACACAATCATGCTTCTAGATCAAATTCGACATTTTGGACTCATCAAAATTATCGGATTCATCAACGGAGGTCATTTTCAAAGAATGTTGACCCAAGTCAACTCTAAGCCATTATTTTTAACTTTCCTACCAACGATCCAAAACGCCATTGAAAGCCTCGAAACTCGATCAACAATGCTACTAGCCTAAAAATGACATTTCAGAGCTAACAAAATTGAAGGAATTCTCATACGATGCTTCAAACTTCAAATATTGATCAAAGTCAATCATATCAACTTTAAAGTCTTTCAAAGTAAAAAAACTCACTTAAAAACTAAATAAGCAACTCGAGAGTCGTGTCACCCACTCCCGCAGACCACCAATACCAAAATACAACTATGGAGAGGGGCAAAATAGTCAAAATATAAGAAAATCTAAAAATTACAATGAGGGTTGTTACACATCTTTATCGAAAAGACATATATTTTTTCAAAAAAACACATCTTTTCTAAAATGACACATCATTTCTCAAATGACATATCGTTTCGCAAAGCAAAGTGTTGTTTCAGAATTTTGTGCCTATAATCATTTTTTTTGCTTATTTTTAATTTTTTCTCTTGAAATTTTCAATAATTCCTACCATTTTTAAGTGAAAATACCAACTCAATAATTCTTCTAAAAAATAAGAGATAAGTGAATTTATGCATCAATAAAGTATTTAGCAATTGAACTTCAAATTAACAAAATACAATTTCTATTAAACTGAATAATCAAGTAAGACAAGTCTTCTGAACTGATCACCATATTGTAAAATAGGATGTATCTCACACATGAATTCTATTACATTATTTCTTTATAACCAACACTATAAGGCCTTGTGTCTCAATCCTCGCGAATGCATAAACATCAAACTCGAGTTTTTTGAAGTGGCCTAATTCGCATTCACATAAATAGACTCTTATTATTGTGCTCCTACGAGAACACCCACCAGTAAGTCTATTAAAAATTTATAGATTTAACCTTTTTTTTAACAAATTGTAGGACAAAAAACTTATTTTGGGATGGTAATACCAAGTGCTATCAACCAATAAAGAATGTTGTCACTCATTGAACTCGAGACTGGACGTTGTATCAAGCGCCAAGTTGAGACTTCACCCTTAATGATTTTTTTTATGAGTTTTAATCAGATTCACCTTGCTGTCATTAATACCAAGTCCCTTGCTAATTTCTTAGTTAATGGGTCAGTAAGATTATTGAGTGAGCGTAAATAGTCAAACGTGATTATTTTATTTTTAATTAATTTATTTATATAATCATATCACAGATTAATATGCCTAGACTTTTTGTCATATATATGACTATATTTTTCATTTAAGATGACCTCACTATCATAATAAATAAAAATCGATGGCATGGGCTTAGGTTATAATAGAATATCAAAAAGTAAATTTCTTAACCATTTTTCTTCCTTAGAAGTAGATGACAAGGCCACAAATTCAGCATCCATAGTTGAGTCTGTAAAACACGTTTGCTTCTTAGATTCTCAAGATATTGCACCCCCACCATAGAGGTATATCAATCCACTTGTTGAGAAATAATTCTCTTGATTAGTGATTCAAATTGCATCTGAATACCTTTTTAATATGACATGATCACCACTATAATAGATGCCATAATCTTAAATTTTCTTGAGATATGTTAATACTCTTTTTATAGAATGTTAATTATGCTCACACAGATTACAAGTATATCTATTCAACTTATCCTCTGCATATGCACTGTCAGGTCTCGTACTATTCCTAACGTACATCAAGCACCCGATCAATTTAGCATACTCTAGTTGAGCAATTAGCCTGCCGTGGTTTCTTTTCAATTTAAAACATGAATCATACAGTGTAGAGACAGAAATACAATCAAAATGATTGAATTTCTTTAATACTTTCTCAATATATGAAAATTGTGTTAAGGAGAAACCCCACCATTCTTAATAATTCTTATACCAAGAATGACATTCGCTTCTCCCATGTCTTTCGTGGAGAACTGAACCGACAAGAATATTTTAGTGATCTCGAACCTGCTTAATGTCGATCCCAAAGATCAATATATCATCTACATACAAGTAAATGAGAACTTCATTTGCGTTTTCAAATTTTAAATAGAAATACTTATCTGATTCATTAATTTTAAAGTCATTAAAAAGAACTACTTCATCAATTTTTAATGCCATTGCCAAAAACTTGTTGCGTCCTAACGCACACGCAAGTGTACGCGGTCGTACAAGTAATATAGGATTGTAAGTCCAGATATCGTACCCACAGGGACTTGTCAATCAACTATTTTACTAAATTAAACTAGTTCTAATTATTTATTCAAGCGTAAAAATTCTAAGGAATATTTATTAACCAAAGTAAAAAGAAGAAGTTAACTAATGAATAATTAACCAAACAAAGAGAAGATTTTTGCGTAATCAATATGATGAAATCGATCTAGGATTATGGATTCGCTAACAATCATGTTAAGTAAGAAATTTTATTGATTTGTTTGTTTATCTAGTTGCTGATTTCGGAGTTGATTTTACAACTATGGTCTTCCGAGCCTCTAATTGCCTGTCCAGAATAGCATCACAACTACATCATTGAGTGGGAATGTGACATCTTATTCCGAACGCATTTATATATCTTCTCATATAAATCAAATAAGGCATTCTAGGTATATTACTATTCTAGTCGTGAACGTACCCTTTACGTTACAAAAGAGAGGTCTTGCTCCCTATATTCTTCATTCTATCCCAATGATTCTTCTTCCGAGTTCACAAAGAGATTATAGATTTATTTTAATGGTCGCGAAGCATTAAAATAGTAAGCACAAGAATATAAGAACAACTAATATGATAATCAAATAATCGAATCAATCGTCTACTTCAACAATCATGTAATTAGCTTTCACAATCCTAGAATGAGAAGTATAACTCCACATAGACATGGAGTAATTACAACAATTCATCCAAAGAAAAATGTAAAATAAATAATAAAGGAGAAGAAAAGATGAAACCAATATTCTCCGGCCTCCACGACGGCTCCTAGCTCTTCGTGGGTCAAAAGTTGAGTAAAAATCGTGATTTGAGATGTATTTATAGAGTAGGAGGAAAATAATTCCTTTTCCTACTTGGATTTGGAGTAGAAAAAAGTTGGAAAATTTCCGGGTTTGGGGCTAGGGCGACGCACCACCGATGCGCCAGACTTGGCCTTCTGAAGTTTAGGGCCTGGGGCGACGCGCCACCAACGTGCCAGCCACACCCATCAGTAGTTTGGGGGCTGGGGTGGCGCGCCAGCAATACGCCACAGCCCAGATTTTCTTCTTTTGCTCTCTTTTTTTTTCCGAAACTTTGCTAACTCCTTTCCAATGCTTTTATGCTTCCATTTTAGCTCTTATGGATTATTTTTCTCCATATTTTCTCTGCAAAGTATCTAATCATATATATTAGCTCATAATCAAGAATATGCAAATAATCATAGGAAAATACATTATTTTTGCCCTCAAAACAAGGCTAAAACATGGGTAAATGAGGCAAGCGGGCATATAAATACGCCCAAGATCACCACACCACACTTAAACCTTTGTTCGTCCTCGAACAAATCACTACACACCCTACAAAATTTCACATATGAAGATATCAATTGAACATGTCTACTCACACCCAAGTTAACTAGACAGTTTAATCATGACCCATAATCCACTCAATATGCATACATCAATCATATTTTTATAGACCATTCATTGAAACCACACAACCTCTAAAACTGACTCTTCATGAAAAATAAGGCCAACATGATCATGTGTGAATATAGCCATCATTAGTACACCAAATTATCGCTATTTTGTGCCCTCACATTTAAGAGAGATGCCCATTGCTCACATCATGCATACATATTCGAATTGAGGCATATAGATAAGAAATTCGCTCACTCTCTCAAAGAAAGTTCATGCATACAAGACATACCATAGGCTTGCCCTTAGTGTAATACTCTATTAACAAAGTATCAAAATTGTAGGATCAAAAGGACTTTTTCAGGTTGTAATATCGGCTAAGGGGCGAGTAGGAACACTTTGGCCAATAGTGACTACTTTCCCTATGCACTTTAAGACACCCACTTTAAACTTTTTCACTCTTTTCCTTATATCACCTCAACTTCAACTTATGTTCATGTTTCCCTTCAAACTCCCCGTTTTCTTTTGGTTTATTGCCCTTAACCTTCATTCACTCATTGGTATCAAGGAGATTTTTTTTAACTTTTCTTTTATTTGTTTTTCCTCTCCTTACTACCAATATACAAATTATTTTTCACAAGGGAACTACATCTAATTCTTATTCTTACCACAACAACCTCCTTCTATCTCTTTACCTTTTATCTTTTGTTCCCTTCTTCCTTTAAGTCTTTCAACTACAAAGTACCTTAGGGACTCTTTGGATCAAATTAATGCAGGGTAATAAAACAAAGGTAATAGGCTAAACGTGCGGCTAGTCAAAGAAATAAGCTCAAAGCTCAAAGGGGCTTAACTAAGAATAATATAAAGGGTGGCACAAACAATAGTAAAAAAGAAGTGGCTTACAAAGAAATGCCTTGATCATGTCCCACAAGTCAACACTATGTTTTATTTCATACACACACGGGGCAAGTTCTAGATATCAAGATATGCAAAAAATACAACAAACACTCACCACACATGGCACAATGGTTCAAAACTGGCTTCCTAAGACTTCATATTCACAACACAATCAAATTGAATGAATTAACATTACTAAGCCCATCTCTAGATTTTTTTTTGAGTCAAATTAAAGAGCTTATGCGTCTTTAAATGAAGTTTCCTACTTTTTATGCTTTTTTTGAGTGAATTATCCATGACGTCTAGTGTATATTTAGGCGAAGCACCTAGCATTCAAAAGTCTATGGTTTCTAATCTTTCTCCTTCCTATGACTAATTTTCTCTCAAGACGGTCGTCATCCATCCATCGTCGAGAAAATTTCTCTATCTATGACTAAAAAAATTAAAAAACTACTCCTAAAAAATAAAAACTACCCGGTTCAAAGGGCACCCCCTCAGAAAAGAACCAAAAAGAAAAACCAAGGGGTGAATGAGATATGCCTCTAAAAAAACTAAAAAATCTTTTTGTATTTATTTATTTTATTTTATTTTTAAATAAAATAAACTCCTATGACATACTCACCCTAAAACTCACAATTATCGGAAGAATCCCCACTCCACACTTAAAAACATGCTTTGTCGCCAAAGCAATTTATAGAAGAAGATGAAGAAGAAGGGTGAGAAATACTCCTTGAGACCCATTAGGGCCGAGCTGACAGTATGTTTCTTCAATTTTGATCAAAAGGGCGAAGGACCCCACACTTAAGCTTAAACCATGCTCCTTAGATTTCAAATCTGGGTACTCATACTTTCCCAAACCTGCAAAATCAAAACAAAAACAAAAATATGAAACTATAAAAAATAAGAAGCTACACTACTAGTTGGGTTGCCTCCCAATAAACGCCTGATTTAACGTCGCGGCACGACGCTATCACTACACCACTTTTCTTTCAACTTAGAACTTATGAATTGCACCCCTAACTTTGCATCAAACTTTCTGCTCCTCTCAAGGGGTGGCGGTATAAAGATGAAGAAACCAAGTAAATGATGTCGCATCTTGTACTTCTTGACCCTTAAGTGAGGAATGTCGTTTTGTCTTTTTGGTGTGGAAAATTTTAGAATGTAAGAACATTATTTCTCATCTACACACTTCTCCACTAGCTCAAATGACTCAATTTTCATGTCATCATCCAAACATAATGTAGAAAAGTGATTAGAATGAGGTCCATTAGTACTTAATCCCAAACTTGCATTGTTTATGACATGCTCACTTTCATACATCTCCTCAACATCAGCACTAATGAATAAAGCATAGTTGAATGGATGAAATTCTTCTTTCTTCTCCACTAGTTGGCCAGTATCCATAACAATTGATGATTGGGTATCAGATACCTCAACTTTTTTCTTCAAGTGATCGTCCAAGTAATGAATATCTGAGCCAAATTAGTCTATATCTTGTCTGAGATCACCTCTACCTTCTATCAGCTGTGTCGTCATGTTTGTGAGGTTATCACGGAGAAACTCATGGAATTTAATCTTTTCCTCTTGTTCCCTTAGCCAAGATTGGCTCATTATGTCTGCTTCCTCACAACTCTCTCCTAGTAGGGATTCATTTTTTTCTTCTACTAAGGGTTCATCTTGGATATTGGCTAAGACTGTAACTTGCTGATCAATAAAAGTTTTAGCCATAGCCTGTATCTCTGTGAGTTGGGAACCTATCCTCTCCGTGTATTTCCTCAATTTGATTGCGTCTTTCCTCAATTCTTCTTGCTTATCCAGTATTTGCTTCAGCATATCAATGAGATGAGCCTCATGATTCACATCCTCCACTTCATTATCCATGTTAATATCATAAACAACATAAGAATCATAATAGGGGTCCAGGGAAGGGAAATAAGAGTTAGGACAACCATTCAAATGATCATCCTGACCACCACACATACGACATACATTAAATTCAAAATGTTGGGTAGGTGCGCACCACCCGCCCTCTTGAATATAATGGCAATTGATACCCAGGTGGGGTCTTCCACAGTATTGACAAGGATTACCAACATATGAATAGTACTTATCATTCAACCAATATTTATCCCTAGATGTCATGTTAAGAAGAGTAGTAGAAAAAAAACTATCTATAAAAGAAAATAAAATATATACAAAAACTTAAATAAATAAATAAAAAATTCTAATATAGATAAATAATTAATTTTTAAGTCCCCGGCAACGGCGCCAAAAACTTGTTGCGTCCTAATGCACACACAAGTATACGTAGTGGTACAAGTAATATAGGATTATAAGTTCAGATATCGTACCCACAGGGACTTGTCGATCAACTATTTTACTAAATTAAATTAGTTCTAATTATTTATTCAAGCGTAAAAACTCAAAGGAATATTTATTAACCAAAGTAAAAAGAAGAAGTTAACTAATGAACAATTAACCAAACAAAGAGCAGGTTTTGCGTAATCAATATGATGCAATCGATCTAGGATTACGGATTCGCTAACAATCATGTTAAGTAAGAAATTTCATTGATTTGTTTGTTTATCTAGTTGCTGATTTCGGGGTTGATTTTACAACTATGGTTTTCCGAGCCTCTAATTGCCTATCCAGAATAGCATCACAACTACATCATTGAGCGGGGATGTGACATCTTATTCTGAACGCATTTATATATCTTCCTGTATAAATCAAACAAGGCGTTCTAGGTATATTCCTATCCTAGTCGCGAACCTACCCTTTACGTTACAAAAGAGAGGTCTTGCTCCCTATATTCTTCGTTCTATCTCAATGATTCTTCTTTTGAGTTCACAAAGAGATTATAGATTTATTTTAATGGTCGCGAAGCATTAAAATAGTAAGCACAAGAATATAAGAACAACTAATATGATAATTAAATAATCAAATCAATCATCTATTTCAACAATCATGTAATTAGCTTCCAAAATCCTAGAACGAGCAGTTTAACTCCATATAGATATGGAGTAATTACAACAATTCATCCAAAGAAAAACATAAAATAAATAATAAAAGAGAAGAAAAGATGAAACTAATATTCTCCATCCTCTACGGCGGCTCCTAGCTCTTCGTGGGTCAAAAGTTGAGTAAAAATCGTGATTTGAGATGTATTTATAGAGTAGGAGGAAAATAACCCCTTTTCCTACTTGAATTTGGAGTAGAAAAAAGTTGAAAAATTTCTGGGTTTGGGGCTGGGGCGACGCGCCACCGATGCGCCAGACTTGGCCTTCTGAAGTTTGGGGCCTAGGGCGACGCACCACCAATGCGCCAGCCACACCCATCAGTAGTTTGGGGGCTGGGGTAGTGCACCAGTAGTACGCCACAGGCCACATTTTCTTCTTTTGCTCTCTTTTTTTCCCGAAATTTTGCTAACTCCTTTCCAATACTTTTATGTTTCCATTTTAGCTCTCATGGATTGGTTTTCTCCATATTTTCCCTGCAAAGTATCTAATCACATATATTATCTCATAATCAAGAATATGCAAATAATCATAGGGATATACATCACTTTTGCCCTCAAAACAAGGATAAAACATGGGTAAATGAAGCAAGCGGGTGTATAAATACGCCCAAGGGCTTATTTTAGCCCATATAATAATCTTACAAATTTGTAAACTTTTTTCTCTTGTCCTTTAATCACAAACCCCTCAGGTTATCTCATATAAACTTTCACTTTCAATTCACGATTCAAAAATACAGTTTTAACATTCATTTGATGAATTACTAAATTGTAAATGAAGGCTAGTGCAATAAGCACCCTTATAGTGGTTATTCTAGTCACGAGAGAATAAGTACCAAAGTAATTAATGTTGTGCTTTTGGATAAAATTCTTAATCACAAAACAAGCCTTGTATTTATCCATGATACCATTTACTTTTTACTTTTTTTTGAATAATTATTTACCATCAATGAGTTTACAATCTGGTGAAAGGTTTATTAGAACTCAGATATTATTTTTTATAACGAAATCTATCTCATCTTGGATAGTCTCCTTCAATAATGGTGAATCTAGAGATTTCATGACCTTACTAAAAGTATTGGGATCATTTTTCATATTATAACTAGAAGAAATTTTATTTTTAATTTTATCAAGTGAACCTTCTACTATTTTATAATTATTAAATTGAGAGACAAGAAATTTCTTACTAGATGCATCTTTGGATATGTACTTGTTCTCCAGAGAATTTCACAGTTTTTTAGTGATCTCCATGTGTTGATAAAGGTCAAATAAAACATCTGACATTTTATTCAATATATGTCCGTGACAAATGTAGTTATCATTGTCTCATTTCATCCTTGCCCTTGAGATTTTCAGTGATTCATCTTCGCTTTCATTGGCCTCTAATGAACTAGCGGTAAAAATCACATACACAACCTGGAGCATTGCCAGGAGTAAATGCATCTTTTTTTTTCAGCAACAAAAATCAGCTTCACTTAACTTGTCAAGTTTGACAAAGTTGATGGTGAGATCTTTCATGGAAGACATAATAATAATTTTTTTTGATTGTTGGATAAAATAAAATTATTAGAGAAATAGAGTATTTTTTCGGTGAAAGATCCGGATAAGCTTTAAGCCGTATACCATACTTGGATCACTTTTCAAAGAGAATTATTTGTTCCTTATAAATACTCTTACAGGATAGAATGAAGCAAAACCAAGAACTAGTGAAACAAGTCTCTAAACACACAAGGAATGATCCTGCAATCACCAAATTTATGCAGATTTTTATTGAAGAATGTTAGTACTTGATATGTATTTTGATTCAAATATGCTAAGGATGTTCCACTATTTATAGAGGACCCAAATAATTTTGAAATGACACATCATTTTTGAAATGACATACTCCCTCCATTCCATTTTATGTGACAATATTTGACTTGGCACGATATTTAAGAAAAAAAAGAAGACTTTTAAAATTTGTGTTCTAAAATAATTCTTAGATTTTTATGTGATTGTAATTCATTTCATTAAGGGCAAAAGTAGAATTTTAAAATTAAATTATTTCTAATTATAAAAAGGTGACATTCTTTTAGGGACGGACTAAAAAGGAAAGTGTGCCACATAAAATGGGTCGGAGGGAGTATTAATTTCAAAAAGACACATCTTTTCTCAAAAGACACATCTTTATCAAAAAGACACATCTTTACCCAAAAAAATACATCTTTTTTGAAATAACACATCATTTTTCAAAGGCTTAAGTCATTGGCGGCCCCTTAAAGTTATCCGAATTATTCACTTGGATACCTCAACTCACACTTGTACCTATTGAACACTTTATCTATTCAATAATCATTTCTATTAGACACAAAATATTGACATGACAAAAAATGTGTGTCTCATGCTCTTTAAGCGCGTAAAACAAATTTAAATAATATTTTTTCATTTTTTAAATCAAATCTTACACCTAAATTAATTTTAAAAAAAAGATTAACAAATAAAATAAGAAAAGAGGACCACCGTCCTATCCAAATCTATCCTCCCCTGCAACTTAATCTTTTCCCACCCCATTCCCTCATCTTCCCCACCCACGCACCCCTCTCTCTCCTTTTGTGTTCTATTCTTCTTCTGCCTTTTTTTTAAATTTGTTTGCAGATCCTGGTTCCATCAAACCAGCTTCTTCAATCCTGGTGTGAACTTCTTCCTGCCTTCTTACCCAAGAGCTCTGATTCCGCTTAAATAAAAGCAGCTCTTCTTCCTTACTCTTTCGAGTAAGCAATTTGTTCATCAAAAAAAGTAGATATAAGTCTTAAAAAGAATTTTGGTGAAGTTTCATTTTTTTCGGTAAGAGATAAACATTAATTTTTTTTCGATGAAAGTTTGTTGTTGATTTTTGTAACTGTGGTAAATGGTTATTAATCAAGAAGAAGGTGAAAGTAGCAGGTAAAAGTTTGTGTGCTATCAAAACGAAAGGAAAAATGATGGTGTACTGCCAACATTGATACCGACGAAAAAGGGAGCGGGTTCGATGGAGAAGAAGAAGAAGGTGGGGGTGGGGTTGCAATGTTTTTCTTTTCTTTTCTAATTAATTAAATAAAGTTATATTCTTTAAAAAAATTGTTAAATCCAATTGCCATGTGGCATTATTTCATTGGTTCATCTATTAAAAATTTGACGTGTGAGTTACACTCGCTTTTAATTTTTAACAAATTTTCAGTTGTGTCAAATAGGTACAAATTTGTTAAGATTGAAGTGTTCAATAGGTACAAGTGTGGATTGAGGTGTTCAAGTGAATAATCCGAACAAGTTTAGGGGACAGTCGATGACTTAAGCCTTTTTCAAATGACACATCATTTTGCAAAGCAACATGTTGTTTCAAGATTTTATGCCTATAATCGTTTTTTCTTTTGCTTATTTATGTTATTTTTTCTTGAAAATTTTAATAGGTCATTTATAAACATCGAAATTTGTGAGACTTTATGTTACAAACCTAAATTCTCAACACAAATCCTCAAATATTATATAATCATTGATAGTCAAATTACAAACGCTACACTCAAAGTACTTAATTACAATGGAAGATATTGAAATAACAAGTAACTAAGATATAGATAGAATGGAGATGAGAAATTTAGACTCTAGAAAGAAGATGAGGAACAAGACATTTTCTTCTTCAGGTTAAGCGTAACCTCCCTTTCTAACTCCTAGTCCTTTTAACTACTTGCTAAATGGGCCTGGATTCTAAATCAGCCTTTGTAAAAGCCTTTTGACCCTGTTGCCTCTTCTCGGCCCAATAGTTATTAGTGTGGGTTGGGAATGATTCATAACAATACTCCCGTCCTCAATAAGAACCTTGTCCTCAAGGTTCGAGTCAAGAATAGAAATTTTAGTGAGCTCCCAACCAAGTATCTCAATTCCAAGGCAGTGACTCCGGTAAGTCCACACAGTGCGCAAAGTGTTAGTCAGTATTCGTTGCTTATCCACCTTAGGGAACATATGAGATATCTTTATAGCATTTTCCAAAATAGAAGTTGTGGTTTGTGAATTATAACCTGCATCTGCAAGACTCACCTTGGAAGCACTGTCCATAGTCCAACCCAAACTAAACATTCCACCATTATTTGTTGATAATAAAAGAGGTAGGTCATCAATGTATATCCCCAAAGAAGGGATCTGGACAAATATCACAACACCAACCTCCTCATTGATCTCATCCAAGCGACTTAGGATAGACTGATAACATGTAACAACTGGAAAACAGCTTACGTCATGGCTAAAATCTGCCAATCTAATGGTATGATATAGTAAATGAGCAGTTCCAGTATCATTAGTATTCAGACCTCCCCTAATGCAAATAATAGGCATGTTTTCACAATGTGAACCGGCAATGGAAGAATATGTCAGTATCAGGGCTCTTCCGATTGAAGTTGCACCAATGAAGTGATCATCTCTGACTTTAGAATTGTTTGGTTCAGTGTCAATGACTCTGGTTGTTCCAATAAGCGAGGACTAAATTCCAAAAGCTTTATAAACATTGAATATCAAATTCATTGTATGCTCAAGTTCTCTTGTAAATGTAATAAGGTCCTTCCAATTATCTAAATGCACACAAGTTAAATTCCGGGCACCATTCGAGTAAGACATCCACTGAAGTGGAGAAAATTTCAGCATCATGCCCTTGGAAGCTGCTTTTCCAAGCATAGTTTCGGTATAATCAGTGTTCATGTTAACCTTCAGTTTCATCATGTCAATAAACAATCGCCCCACTAGATGTTTTTGGACAAAACAATTGGGCATAACAGAGAAAGAAACAATATGCTTTGCACTGGGATCAAACGGGAATTGATTCAAAATACGTTGATCATTAGACGTAGAATTTATATGGCATGCTACTATCCTAATGATCTCCTTGAAATCATCCATAATCATGACTGAACAATATTTTGCAGCGCCAAGAAATGTGGTAAGCATACTGAACCAGGATCAAATGGAAAGTCTAATCCAAAGTGATCAGGTGGAAATTGATACAAGGGTACTAAAATTTCAGCACGATCAAGGTCACTTAAGGAGGCAAATATACCTCTGCCAATAAGTTGGTTGTGAATGCAAGCTGAAAGCGAATAAGGAAGTGCAAGCAACATATCGTCAATCTGGACAAGGTTACTGGAATCACTCTTAATTATGGAAGTTGTGTGAAACATTTCGTCAAACACTTGGGTTTCACGATTTACTAAATCATTCTTCACTTAATTTAACAACTTCCCTGTTAATTTTCCTATCAGATATTTCAGCGAACACCTTGCAGGCGTAGATTCCTAAGACCTCCTCGAAGGTTTCACCATTCAAATCATATAAGAGAGGAGATAAAAGAACTGGTGTATGAGATTGGTAATCACATGGCTGAAGCGAAGGTTGAACACATTCATCTCTAAAGACAAGAGCAAATTCATCCAAAGGCATTGCCTGAGTGACCCGGTTCACATTGCTTAAAGCGTCAAACATCTGAAGATATACCTCAAAATTATCCGCAACACTTGAGTTACTATAGGCCAAATCAGAAGAAATCTCTCCGCCAACCACTGTAGAAGCACTGTACGTTGCATCTTCTATGTTAACCTCTTGCATCATTATTGGTGGCGAGCCCGTGAGGTTGGATATACTGGAAGTTGAAATCTGGATTTTGTCGAATTTCTGAGACATGACTGAAATAGTTTCCTGCATCTTTTGTAGCAAGGTATGAATGCTGGTAATGTGAGTCTGCACCACTGGAGACTCAACAGGGGTTCATTTTTGAAAACGCAATGCTAACTTCTCAGTGAAATGCTTCCAATCCCAAAATTGTTTGTTGCGATACATCCAACGGAACCAGTCGGGTGCCTCACCATCGAGATATAAGAAAGGAAGAGACAACCAATCCTTCTCAAGGAACCCAAGGTAAGCAAAGTATCGCTCTGCTAGAAAAATCCAGTCCGCTGGATTGTCGCCGCTGAATCGATCGAGTTTCATTGCTGCCATGGGAGTAAGAACAATAAAAGCACCAATATTACAAACCCAAATTCTCAACACAAATCCTCAAATATTATATAATCATTGATAGTCAAATTACAAACGCTACACTCAAAGTACTGAATTACAATGGAAGATATTGGAATAACAAGTAACTAAGATAGAGATAGAATGGAGATGAGAAACTTAGACTCTTGAAAGGAGATGAGGAACAAGACGTTTTCTTCTTCAGGATAAGCGTAACCTCCCTTTCTAACTCCTAGTCTTTTTAACTACTTGCTAAATGGGCCTGGATCCCAAATCAGCCTTTGTGAAAGCCTTTTGACCCTGTTGCCTCTTCTCGGCCCAATAGTTGTTAGTGTGGGTTGGGAATGATTCATAACACTTTACAAGAAGAATTCAAGAACTAAAGTAGAATAACGTTTGAAAAACTTAATAGAATTGAACTTATCTTGTAGAATTCCATATAATTTTGATATCTATATATTTCTTCACTTTCCTTTTCAATTTTTCTTTAAACAAAAGGAAAAATCTACTCATCTTGGTAGTCCCTTTTCACTTTTTACAATTGACCTTGTAATATTAACCTAGTGGCTACTACTGGTTACTGGAAACTACTGGTGCACCCTTTTTAGACCTTGAGTGACGTTTTAAGCTTTATAGAATAGTCACACATTGAGTTATATATGATCAAAAGATCACATAGGATATAGCATAGCCCCACATTATGTCAATTGACTTTTTACCTCTATTATTTAGTATTATTCTTTGGTTGAGATAAGAAGCCTGGCTCATTGACTCCTTAATTAAGTATGTTATCTTCAAAATGTTTTTTGAAGATAATTATTTTGTCAATTGACTTTTTACCTCTACTAACCTATATTGATGGTTAGTAGGATTTTCTACATAATTGTTTTTTAAGGCTTTAATAAAGTTAATTCTATAAATTTATCAGGATATTTGATTTAGACCCTTAAACTAAGTCTTATTTCTATTGAATTCTTTAACTCTTAATAAAGAGTTTCAATTAGATACTTTTCAATTAAATTTTGAAAAAAAAATTGTACGTATTTTCATTTGTCTATTAGATATTGTAGTCAAGTTAATCACATAAGATATGTCATCTCTTTTAATTATACGCATTAATTTCAAGTAGAAAATGTCTGGGAGGTTTTTGGCTTTATAATCAAAACTTTTAAGTGCATATTTAAGGGACCATTCTTATTATTTTGTGGTAAATTTAAAAGATCAAAATTGATAAGTGCATACTTAAGGGACTATTTTAAACCTATTTTTGTCATTTTCTCGATTAATTGCTCAAGATCTGCAAGACCTGAAGATCCACACTATCTCGATGATTTTAGAAATTAATCATGTAACATCATCATGATGTGCCGATTAGTGGCCACTAAACCTTTCTTTTGTCTTATATAAAATACTATGGATGAAAAGACAAGATGCACTACATATATTTAGCAATGTCTTATAGTATATGGTTGTTTAGCCATGTCGTTTATATATATTTTGGTACAGAGTACGATTTTAGTTTCTTCTTATTGGATTTAACCTTTTTTTTCCTCTCCTTTTTTCTTTTGTGGGGTTTGGAGGTGGAGGTGGGAAGAGTTTCACGTCGGTGATTTAAGAGATGGATAATCTCTTTATATGATTTTAGATAAAAAAATTCATGTGTTAGATTGTGGAGTTGAATTAGGTCAATGTCTATTTTTTTAACATGATATCAAATCATGACTCATTTTAATTTTAATTTTTTGATATTGAGCCTTCATAATAAAATTGTTCACGCTTTAAATGTTCAACCTTGGACATGAAGGGGTGTGTGAAGAATCCCATGTTGGTGATTAAAGGATGAGTGATTTTTTATATAATTGTAGATAATTTTTCCTTTATGAACTAATTTTTGAGATTAAGTTAGACTAACGTCTATTTCTTTTAACTTGAGGTGGTGATTTTAATAAATTAAGGTATCGTTTGGTGTGAGAGATAAAAATAAATAGTCATGGGATAAAAAAAATAGTCTATGGATAACTTTTTGATATCTTGTTTGATTGCCATGTTTGAAATAACTTATCCCACTATTTATACCATAGTGATGGATAAATTATCCCACCATATATATGGGATAACTTGTTCCCAACCAAAGGACCCCAATAGATGTTGATAGCATATAGATCACTGTCTTAGGAGGAAAATTATAAAATCAGAGGTGACATATGTGTCGTGTCATGGTGAATTTATTTATTTACTGCGTCTCTCCTTTTGAGTTTACCGTGGAAGTGTGCAACTTAGAGTCTATTTAGGTAGAATTAAAATTTGATCAAATTAATTTTTATCTTTTTTTTTTATAGATTTTTCTAAATATTTGGTAAAGTAAAAAAAAATTTAAAAGCTAATTAGGATCATATGGTCCTAAAAAAAGCTAATTGGTAAGCGGTGCAAAAGGGAGCTTGATCAAATGGTCCAAAATATTCACTCGTGTTATTGTCTACATCAAATTTTATTAATTTGTAATAATTAAATAGTACAATTTAAAGTAAAATATATACTAGCATTATATATATATATATATAAATTTATAAAATAGATTTAAAAAGACCAATGAATTAGGTTCAATTAAAATTCATTTGTTTTTCGGTTGAGTCCGAAAAATAAGAATAATAGGAGTGAATATTCAACTAAGCAAAGCATAAAAGAGTTAAGTAGTAATAAAGTGTAAGAACAAGAAAATAAGATCTTTGTATTTTCAGAACCTGATCATAAAGTTGTGTATTACAAGTGAAGATGAAATGTCTTATGCTCATGGGGTTTATTTAAAGGGTAAAAAACTTATGAATACTAGCACAAAAAAACTGCTCTATTATCTACGGATTTTTTTTTATTCTTAACAGTACTTGAATAGTGTCACATGACTAAACATTGACACTGGGCTCGAGGCAGATTGAGACCAGTCCTGAAATTATTGCTCGTGTACCTCGGACAGGGCAAAGTACTCGGGCTGAGAGGACCCCATGATGGATCTTTATTAACATCATACTGTATGCAATAGCTCATTAGCTTAGTTGGTTAGATGCTCAATTCAGTTAGTTATTCTGTTAGAGTGAGGACAACTGGATTGACAGCTGCAATTAAGTTAGTTATTGATGAAGTTAGTTGAGGAGATATTTTCCAAGTTTGTTTGTTAGTCGGTTAGGTTTGTATAAATACTGCACTTGCAGATAATGAGAAGCAAGCTTTCCATTTCCACAAAATATCTTTTACTCACAACTTTTTCCATTCCAGCTCCTCTCTAAAGCTCAACTATAATGGAATTCACATAGATTTTAGCATGGTATCAAAGCGGGAAGAATGGATAGATCTAGTGGAAATTGATTCTTCTATTGTCTTCTTATTCTCTGTTTCGTTTGTTTCTTTTTGTCCACAATTGAAGTTTTTTTTTGGGTAACAATGGTGGCAATCAATCACAATCATGCACTTTACCTTCAACCATCCGATACACCTGGCTTTGTGCTAGTACCAACTCAGTTGACAGGAACTGGAAATTATGGAATCTGGAGCAGATCTATGAGGATTGCTCTTCTCGGAAAGGGAAAATTAGGATTCATAAATGGACAAAGCCAAAAAGAGGTGTATCCAGATCTGACAGATCTATGGGAGAAGTGTGATGCTATAGTTCACTCGTGGATCATGAACTCTGTGAGCAAAGAGTTACTGAATAGCATTGTGTATGTATCAAGTGCACATGCTGTTTGGAATGACTTACAGGAGAGATTCAACAAGGTGAATCGAGTCATAATTTTCCAGATGCATAGAGAAATAACAACACTATCTCAAGGTACTAGTTTTGTTCTTGTTTATTTTTCAAAATTGAAGGAGCTATGGGATGAATATGACATGATTGTACCTAGTCCTAGATGTGGATGTCCAAAATCCAAAGACTATGCACAACACCTTCAGGATCAAAGAGTGTTGCAGTATCTTAATGGACTTAATGAATCGTATGATCAAACAAGGAGGCATATTCTCCTAAAATCTGTAGCTCCTACGAATAACCAGGCCTACTCAATGATAGTTGAAGATGAGAGTGAGAGATCTGTTAGTGCACATGGTGTGATTGTAGCTGATGGAACTGGAGGTCGTGAACCTTTAGCTATGCAGGCTGGTAGAGGACAAGGATATAAGAATCAGAAGCAGTTTTTGATCTATGATCACTACCACATGAAGGGACACACAAAGGATCAGTGCTGGAAGATTATAGGCTACCCAGGAGATGTATAAGGAAAGAAGAAATATGGTGGATATAGAGGACAACACTTTGCTTCTGCTAACAATGCATCTAGTGCTTTTCTAGGTGCATCTGGCTCATCCACAGGAGGTATATATCTAGGCACTGTGATAAAGATCTCAATCGAGTGACTAAAATCGATACTGGAAACATGAAATTCAACAACACAAAATAAAGATAGTGGAGAAATTAAGATGAGAATTAGAAGAAATTGAGATGAGAATAGAAGAAAGAAAAGCTAATTGAATCAACAATCAACCAAGGGAGAAGAGAACTCAATCGAATGCATGAGAAACCAAATTGAATCCACAAGATGATAACTCGATGATCAATTAAGCAAAGAAGATAACACAAGCAATTCGGGGATCCACCCTAATCACTCATTCTAAACTAATAATTGGAATTGAACCCAATCAATATCCTAACCTAAAATATCAAGTCTATTCAAGATAATTCAATCATCAAAAATCTAAGTATGAAAATGGCTAAGGCAACTATTTATAATTATTGCCTTTACACAAATAGCCTATTACAAAAATAGCCCAAAAGTGACTATTTTGGAAATAACCCACAAGGGCCCTTCTTGATTGCTCAAATGGCATCTTGATCACCCATGGCCTTATGTATTTGTTGCTCCATAGCTTCCTCCGGGCTCCAAGCTACCATTCATATACAAGCCCCTCTAATTATGCTCCAAGCTAACCAAGATAGTACCATCCTCCCCTTCTTCAAAAGGATTAATCCTCGAATCCGAACCTTGCAAAAATATAAGAAGGACAAACAACAAATATATCCTCATAGCATGAGGTTTAGCACACGGGTTATCAACCATACCAACTTTCCAAGGAGGCACACATTTAAAATACAACCAATTATCCTTTGTGTCAAATAAGAGCAATGCATTATAGAACAACAAAGGATCCGGCTATGAGAAATATCATGGAACAAATAAACCTCAAAGGTCCTAAGACACAATTGTTTCCCTATTCCCCCATAAGACCATACCAAATG
The DNA here is from genome assembly GCA_003996215.1 of Jaltomata sinuosa. Classification (NCBI taxonomy): domain Eukaryota; kingdom Viridiplantae; phylum Streptophyta; class Magnoliopsida; order Solanales; family Solanaceae; genus Jaltomata; species Jaltomata sinuosa. The sequence goes on from QJPP01001892.1 coordinate 143,595, forward strand.
TGGTGTCTCCATTGGTTCAAACACCCATGAGTGTTTACCGGGGTCAAAGATATAAAAGGCCCACATAGTTTGGTCACAAAGGCAAATGGACCAACCCAAGAAACCCCTACCTCTATATAAAACAAATCCCATACAAACATGGACATCATCATATGCAAAGAGGTAGTAGAGAAAGGTGTTACTTAAATGAACCTCATCCAAGGTGTGCCCACATATAGAATCACCCTTTGATCCACAAGCATTAAGGCCTTCATCAAGAGTGGGGTCACACAAGAATGAAGTGGTCATTAGAGAACATACACCCCTTTCCTTTTGACCACTAACCCCTCCAATAGACGTACGATCATCTTTCAAGAAGAGAGTTTCGTCTTTGAAAAGTGTGTCATCATACCATAGTGGATTCTCAATCACTTGGTAGCCTTCAAGAGGGGCTACACTTCCATCATTCCAAAACACATCACTATGCATTTCATCTTCATTAGTCATGTCAAGCTCAAACAAGGGATTATCCTTAAAAACATACTCCACCTCAAAATCCTCATGACAAGAATTAGAAATGGAATCAACACTCAAGGAATCATCACCTCTAAGTAAAGATCCTACATGACTAACTATATGACCAACTATATCATTACCATTACTAAATTGAGGTTCATTTATCACATCACACAACTCCTCAATTAGTAGGTCATCATTACAAGCAAGTTGGTCAACACCACAATGAACACTAATTGGTAGCATATCAAGCTCAAAAGAATCACACACATGATTACCATCATTATATTCAACTAGCATTTGACTACCCCCATTACATGACAATACATTTTCACTCAAGTCACAAGTGCTAACACTAGATTGACTCAAATCGATCTTACTAGAAGAATCAATCAAGTCATCTATAGGATCAAGTAGTGTTTGGGCACTCACAACAATGGCATCATAATCATGCAACAAGGTGTCATCAAGATCATCACAAGGTAAAGGCTCTTTAAGCTCACACATATACAAGCTATCACTTACACTCAATTGTCCACTAACCACACAATGATCTTCCAAGTTCAATAAAGTGTAAGAGTTAGCTTTGTTGCCTTGTAGCTCATAGGAAGAATTGTCTTCACCTTGGTTACAAACATTTGAGCACAATTGCTTTCTTTGAAATCTTTCAACCACCTCATGATGTTCCATATTTTGAGGTTCCACAATAGGTTTGCTTCCAAGAATACCTGCACAAGAATTAAGACAACTAGAAAAAGAAGAGAGGGTACAAAAGTTAGTATAAGGTTGTGACAACCCTCTCACATCACTCCACACAACCTCTCTTTTTTCCACTCTAGAGTTGTCACTTATCACACCCTTACTCCTCTCAATCTTTTGTCTCTCAATTTCATTGGAGTTCGGACAAGCGCCTAGTATCCCTTGTGAAGGGTTAGATGATCCCTTCACTTCAAGCTTCCACTTTGGTGCACAAGGTGTGGATGTTTTGACTTCCATGTTCAACTCCTTAGTGGGTTCATCTTCATGAGGAGTAGTTTTCTTCAACATCTTTTGTAACTCCTCGGGATTAAGATTGGCAACCCATCGAATGACCTTGTCAACTCCTCTTTGTATGGCATCCCCTAATTCTTTAATTCTTAAAGATTCAAGATCCCTCACCGGAAGGGGCTCATTTGATTTCACTCTACTTTCATGGCTTATTGATCCTTCAATTCTACCTCCAACATCATTACCATAAGGAGAACAAGTCACATTATAAGGAGAATAAGAAGTATAAGTTCTTGCATTCCAAGAAGTAGAGGATGTTCTTCTCCTATGGTTCACACAACGTCTTCGAATTGGTTGCACCCACACATCTATATCCCCTCGACTAGGATAGGAAGTAGCACAAGACAAGGATGGTAATTCATCTTCACAATATCCCCTTCTATCACAATCTTCCTCAAATGATTTATAAGAAATATGGGAGAAAGCATCGTACCTCACATCGTCTTCATCACCATGGTGTGTAATATGAGAATCCCCATACTCTTCATCTTCACTATCGGATTTACAATAAGATACTTCTACTCCTTCATGTTCATCATAAGAGCCATAAGCCCCATTCATTTCACATTCATTTTCGAAGTAGAAGTTCTCACAATCATATAACTCATGATCACAATCATAGCCTTCATAAGATTCCCCTTCAAAAGATTCCGAGGCTATGGATGACATCCTTCCTTATACCTCCTTTTGTACCTACAAAACTAGCAAACAAGTTAGTAATAAAATCTTCACGCCACTCATTATGTAAGCTCTCAACTCACCTACTATGGCTTCTTTCCCAAATTGATAGTGTTACTAGTTTTGCTCAATCAATTCAAGGTTATCTAACCTTGTGGAGGAATGGATCCTTGTGACTCTTGAAAGAAGGACGACTTGAAAGACTCTAAACGGACTTGAATCAAGAAATTAATCAACGAAACAAGACAAGAAAAGAAGGAAGAAGAAGCACGAAAGAATTTGGACTCAAGAATTAAGTAACAAAAGTAGGAGAAACTACTTGTTGTTGCTTAATTTGGAGAATCAAAGAGATTATTTGATGTTTTAAAACTAGTTAACAAGTAATTAAAGATGTTAATTAGTTGTTAATTAGTAGAGAAATAGAAGAAAAATGAGTGTAGAAGAAGAAATTTGAAGTTTGGACACTTAGAAAAATTTTGAGGTCTTAAGAGTTCCAACACTTAGAAAAATTTTGGGATCCCAAAATTTGAAGCATTCTGTCCAAGTTTGCAAGTGTGCATTTCAGCCCCCAAAACTTTTTCTAAGCGGCAGATTTGGTCCTTTGGATTTTTTTTTTTTTAAATTCCACTTGTGGACCCAACAAACATTTTTGACCACTTTGACTTGGAAAAGTTAAATCAAATGTACCTTTTGGCTTCTTCTTCTTCAAGATGTTCTTGATGAATATTAAAAAACACCTAGAACACCAAGAACACACACTAAACACCAACACCTTCAAATCAACTCGGAATTGGCTCAAACTTTAGGATTAACTTCCCCTCGACTTAGGGAACAAACCCCAATTGTTTTTAAACTCCAATTTCTCCCCAATCCAAAGACCCACTTTTCAAGTTTGCAAGTTTTCAAAGTTTCAAAGTCCTTCAATGGCAACTTCACTTCTACAACTCCAAATTGAATATAATTTGAAATCTAGACTCAAAAAACACTAGGAAACAAGAATCTAGTGTCAAAAATATGAAATCAAACAAGAATTTTTTTATTTTTTTTTGGATTTTAAAGATATCAAATTTCCAAGACTTAGAGTTGTGGAAACAAACCTAAACCGAGCTCTGATACCAAATGATAACGATCTCAATCGAGTGACTAAAATCGATACCGGAAACACGGAATTCAATAACACAAAATAAAGATAGTGGAGAAATTAAGATGAGAATTAGAAGAAATTGAGATGAGAATAGAAGAAAGAAAAGCTAATTGAATCAACAATCAACCAAGGGAGAAGAGAACTCAATCAAATGCATGAGAAACCAAATTGAATCCACAAGATGATAACTCGATGATCAATTAAGCAAAGAAGATAACACAAGCAATTCGGGAATCCACCCTAATCACTCATTCTAAACTAATAATTGGAATTGAACCCAATCAATATCCTAACCTAAAATATCAAGTCTATTCAAGACAATTCAATCATCAAAAATCTAAGTATGAAAATGGCTAAGGCAACTATTTATAGTTATTGCCTTTACACAAATAGCCTATTACAAAAATAGCCCAAAAGTGACTATTTTAGAAATAACCCACAAGGGCCTTTCTTGATTGCTCAAATGGCATCTTGATCATCCATGGCCTTATGTATTTGTTGCTCCATAGCTTCCTCCGGGCTCCAAGCTACCATTCATATACAAGCCCCTCTAATTATGCTCCAAGCTAACCAAGATCGTACCACACTGGTACTGGATGCTATCAGCAACAACAATTAGCAGGACCAGTGAACAAGGAACCTGTTGTTGAGAGTAATGGACCTTATTTCACTGAGGAGCAGTATAAACAGTTGCTGAACATGCTGAGCAAGGAAGCCAAAGAACAACAAGTGAACATGACATGTACTCTTACTTGTTTAGTGACTGGAGATATATGTAGAGAATGGATCATAGATACTGGGGCAACACATCACATAACAGCAAGTATAGAATGTTTAAAAGACACTAAACAAGTGCATGATTGCAGCAAAAATAAGGTTCAACTACATACAGGGGATAAGGCTAGAGTAACACATGTTGGTGCTGCATCTGTACTTGAAAAGGGAATGATCACTAATGTTCTTTATGTGCCAGACTTTAGATTCAATCTTCTGGTAGTATCCAAGCTAACCAAGGAGCTCTCTTATTCTGTCCTGCTTTTCCCTGATTTTTGTGTATTTCAGGATCTTTGCAGTGGCAGGGCGAGGGAGATTGGTAGAGAGACTGGAGGTCTGTATATTCTCAAAGTCAATAGTCACAGTACTAAGGAAAGGAAGGCAATAAATGTAGCTACTGCTGTTAGAGGGAAAGATACATACAAGCTATGGCACATGAGGTTGGGACACCCTTCCCAAGATGTTATGAAAGACATAACAACTATGATATACATTGATGGTAATGGTAGCAACTTAGTTCATAATAAGTGTTCTGTTTGTCCTATTGCTAAGCAGACTAGACTTAAGCTTCCTACTAGCAATACTAGGAGTGAATTTGTTTACAGCTTGTACACATGGACCTTTGGGGATCTTATAAAATTCCTATTCTTGATAAGAAGCATTATTTTTGGACTATAGTTGATGATCATACTAGATACACTTGGATATATCTATTGCAATTGAAGTCTGAGGTAGTTGTGGTGTTAAAACTGTTTCTAAACATGGTAAAAAACCAATTTGGAGTTAAAGTAAAGACTATCAGATCAGATAATGGCACTGAGTTCTTCAACTCTCAGTGTACAGATTTGATGCAACAATTTGGCATTATTCACCAAAGTAGTTGTATGTACACCTCATAACAAAATGGGGTTGTTGAAAGGAAGCACATACACATTCTCAACACAGCTAGAGCCCTAAGGTTTCAAGCAGACTTTCCACTCAAGTATTGGGGTGCTTGTGTGAAAACTGCAGTATACTTGATTAACAGAATCCCTTCCAGTGCATTAAAGGGTGGAGTTCCATATGAGTTACTACATAAAATACCTGCCAGTTTGAGTCACATTAGAGTTTTGGGGTGCCTATGTTATGCTACCACAATGCCTAGAGTTGATAAGTTTGCTGAGAGAGACAAAGCATCAGTTTTGATGGGGTTTTCTGAAACTCAAAAGGGTTACATACTGATGGATTTGAAGACATCTCAATTTTTTGTGAGCAGAGATGTGTTCTTCAGAGAATCAGAATTTCCATTTGCACAAGTCTCACAGCATGCTACTGAGATGACAAATGATGATGACACATGGTCTCCTCTGGGAAGCATTGAGGTGAGGACTAATGCCCCTACACCACCTGATGATCCTATACCAATAGAAGAAGCACAACAAGTTGTCAATGAGGATGCTTTGATTCCTACTGATCCTAGTTTGCCTACTATCCCTCCTCCTGCAGAACAACTTCCTCAGGTTATACCTCATGTTGAGGTACCTGCAAAGGTGCCTTCTTATGTGTGATAATCACACAGAATAGTTCAAGAACCCATATGGTTGAAGGACTATGTTACTCACAAGAAGGTCACTAGCAGCAATTTTCCTTTCTCTAACTTCCTGAGTTATGATGCAGTTTCTCCAAAATACCAAAGTTACTTGGCTAATTTCTCCAATTTGGTGGAGCCTACCAGTTTCAAGCAAGCAGTACAAGACACTAGATGGGTGGATGCTATGCAACAGAAGATCAAGGATTTGGAGGACAATAATACTTGGACAGTGGTGTCTTTACCCAAAGGAAAAAATACTGTGGGCTCTAATAAGTGGATATACAAGATAAAATACAAAGAAAATGGGAAGGTAGAGAGGTTCAAGGCTAGGCTGGTAGCCAAAGGATACAACCAAAGAGAGGGACTAGACTATCATGACACCTTCTCTCCTGTGGCCAAGATGGTCACAGTGAGATCAGTCATTGCTTTGGCTGCATCAAAAGGGTGGAATCTCTTCCAGATGGATGTGTATAATACTTTTTTGCAAGGTGATCTCACTGAGGAAGTTTACATGGAGATGCCTGAAGTTTTCAGGAAGCAAGGAGACAAGAAGGTTTGCAAGTTGCTTAAGTCACTCTATGGACTTAAGCAAGCTTCAAGGCAATAGAATATTAAGCTCACAGAGGCATTGTTATCAGCTGGTTTCAAACAAAGTAGCCATGACTACTCACTGTTCACAATGAAGGTTGCAGATGACATTGTAATCATCCTTGTTTATGTGGATGGCATGCTTATTACTGGGAACAACAATGTTTTGATCAGCAAGGCAAAGAATATCTTACATCAGAAATTCAAGGTCAAGGATCTTGGTGATATTAGGTACTTCCTTGGGATAGAGATCTTGAGATCTCAGCAAGGAGTTTTGCTGAATCAAAGGAAATATGTGCTCAAATTAATCTCAGAATTGGGTTTAAGTGGAGAAAAACCCATAGCAACACCTATGGAAATGAATACCAAGATCACTATAGTGGAGTATGATTCAGTGGCTGGAATCACAGGCGATCCTACACTAGAAGACATCACAGCATACCAAAAGTTGGTTGGTAAGTTATTATATATGACAATAACAAGGCCAGACATCAGTTTCTCAGTTCAGGCTCTAAGCCAATTCATGCAGCAACCTAAGAAGTCCCAGTGGGATGCTGCTTTGAGACTTGTTAGATACCTGAAAGTTGCACCAGGTCAAGGGGAGTTGTTAGGATCTGAGAACTCTTTCAATTTGTCATGTTGGTGTGATTCTGATTGGGCTGCATGTCCCAATACCAGAAGATTTGTCACTGGTTTTGCAATCAAGTTTGGAGACTCACTTGTTTCCTGGAGGTCAAAGAAGCAGCAAACTGTCTCAAGAAGCTCTGCTGAAGCAGAGTACAGGAGTATGGCATCATGTGTGGCTGGAACTACTTGGCTTCTTGGTCTGTTCAAAGAGTTAGGTGTGCAAATTAAGCAACCTGTCAGGGTGTTTAGTGATAGCAAATCTGCCATACAGATAGCAACTAATCCAATTTTCCATGAGAGAACAAAGCACATTGAGATTGACTGTCATTTCATAAGGGACAAAGTTAAGGAAGGCTTATTGGAAACTGTATATGTTCACACAAAGGAACAACAAGCTGATTTACTCACCAGGTCTCTTACCAAATCTCAGCATGACTATCTGATGAGCAAGCTTGGAGTTTTCAACATTCTTCATCCTCCAGCTTGAGGGGGAGTATTAACATCATACTGTATGCAATAGCTCATTAGCTTAGTTGGTTAGATGCTCAATTCAGTTAGTTATTCTGTTATAGTGAGGATAACTGGATTGACAACTGTAATTAAGTTAGTTATTGATGAAGTTAGTTGAGGAGATATTTTCCAAGTTTGTTTGTTAGTCGGTTAGGTTTGTATAAATACTGCACTTGCAGATAATGAGAAGCAAGCTTTCCATTTCCACAAAATATCTTTTATTCACAACTTTCTCCATTCCAGCTCCTCTCTAAAGCTCAACTATAATGGAATTCACATAGATTTTAGCAAGCTTCGTTGGTGATCTTTGATGTATCAAAAAGTCATTTGACCTGGATATCTCGGGAACTTTGACTTATCAGGGGACAACTCTTTGGACCGGTTTCATGCTCAGGTCACGTCTCCATGTGTCGAACCTCTACTGGTCCTAGTGTATGATCTAATTTTTACCTCATATAAGGATGAATAGAAAGGCAATATAAAAGTTATTATGAAATAGATTAAGCCTGTTTTCCAGCGTGGTTGTCCAATAATGTCACAGAAAAAACAAATCAAACCTTCTGAAAATGTGTACCAGGCAAAACTCATATATCAAAGTAGATACCGCCCATACTGTATTATGCCTGATCTTCTTCAATTTTCACGTGTCATCATTCAATATATTCAATTATCAAATCTAAATTTTATCCTATACATATAATCCTTTTACTTTCTAGACATTCTCTGAATTTTGCCGGGGAAGTAGAATTTCCTCCTTCAAACGCATGCTCATCCTTAGAACTTTTTTATTTTTTGGTGAGCACAACGTATCTCAATCTGGTTTCTATTTTTTTCTTTCCTTTTCCCTTTTGTGGGGTTTGGAAGGTGGCTGACTTTAATATAAACTAATAGATGTAGATAGCAAATGGATTACTGTCTTATGCATGCGTCACTTCCTTTTGCGTTTTCCGTGGAAGGGAACTTGAACATATGGTCCAAAAATATTCAATCGTGTTATTGTCTATGTCAGTCAAATTATAATAAATAATTAATAAAGTTATATATATCAGTATTATTAAAAAAAATGAACATGCGGCGGACATTGGCAGTTTCGCACAACCTGGTGTGATAGATAAATGAGTCTAGATTTTAATTAACTTTAATGATCTGCCATTTTTATCTCTTGATCATTTTATTTGTCATATTTTTTGTTTACACGCTCTTTAAAAATATATTAATTATAGTATAATTTAATTAAACTATTCGTATTTATTACTTCTCAATATTTAATAATTCTGTCTCTTGCACTATATTATTATCTCTTCATATTTTTGACTAAGAGTAAAGATGAAAACAAACAACTAATTATACTTTAATATTTTGAAATGACAACTATTTTTGACCATATATTTTTAGGAAGGACAATATGTAAAGTGGTCTGAAGAGTAGTAAATAAGGGCAATTTTCCATGTTTTTGATTGAGAGTAATTTTAGACCTTTTAGCAAAGTACAAAAGTAAATGTGAATTCTTTTCCAAGAATAAAGTTTGTTAATTTTAAGGCTGGATAGCTCCACCAGCAGATATAAGCAATCATCGATATATTTTTATGACAATCTTGGTTAAATTAATTTAAATATTGATGAATTAAGTGGTGGAAGGAAATTATAAAGACTTATGAGTTATGTCGACGCCATAGTCAGATGCTAAGATCTTAGCTTGTTTGATTATAGAGTACTGGATTTAATGTAACAGCCTGTTACGATCCAACCTACCGAGTCGTACGGGCGCTTACTCTATGCACCTAGATAGACGAATCCTTACCATCCGTCCAACAGGTAAATGCGGAAAAAACTCAAGTATAACCATCAACCTCCATTTTTAATACATGAAAACCTTTCAACCTTTTATTCAGGAAAACTCCTTTATGAAGAAATACAATACACCGTTTTAAAACTTTAAGACATCCTCCCTAGGACCTAGTCTAAACAGGTACAAGAGCTACTACATGATTTATACAGAGAAAGGTAAATGAGACACAACTTCCGTCATGGAATCGAAAGACAGAAGCTGATGCAGATCACTATCGTCATGTACCTATGAAACATCACCAACCCTGCAACCAGACTATACACAAAAAGGTATAGCAATAGTAGAGTCAGTACAACCACACGTACTGGTAGGCATCATCCGTCGACCCGAATCCACACGTACCATCATATAGGAAAACAGGGAAAAACATGAAAATAAACAATATAGCCCTATCCTCCACCATTTATCTTTACCAGATCCGATCTCAATCGATCGTCTACTCACACCCCTTACGACCACCCTTTCTATTCCTTCCGCTGCCAACTACCTCACTCTCAAGGCTTCAGAGTCACGCTAAGCTTAGACTTCCCAAGTCACCTTAGCCTTAACTCAACCACTAAATTCAACTCTGATTGCCTCTCCATTATCCTAGCCCCCCCCCATGACTATGCAACCAGAAACGACCCCATCCTTGCCAATCCAGACCCACTACCCTCATGGTACTACTCAAGGGTATCTGAGCCCCACTAGGGTCCCTAGACAATTCCCCAACGTGACAATACCAACTAGTAGTACGACACCTGACTCTCAATCATTCCCCTAGCTTGCTAGTCACCTGTGATCCACTTTTATAACCATGGTCAACAACCCACAATAAAAATAATTATACTGCGTTACATATTTTGGACCCACCCTAGATCCCTTTTAGACAATACCTAAGTGTCAAACATACAACCCGATCTACACCAATGACCCAACTCATAACTCAATGTAACAACCCAACCTCTCAAGGACCAAAAATGCACAACCACAATTCATAAACACAACTCGGTCCACTCAGAGAATCATTAGTAAAGATGCAATGATACAATAAAGTAAACCCATACCAGGCGTGGTACCCGAGCCAACCGTTAGTATTTTTCGTACCAGGCATGGTATCCGAGCCAACCGAATATCACATAAATCCACAGTCACAAACAATGAACAATCAAAACTTGTAAACCAACAAGAAAAACACCTAGTTCATTTCACCAGACTGAAAAACATGATTTTTAGACATTCTTAAACCATTCCCTAAGCAATGAAAATGATAAAATTACTAAGACATAAGTACAAAACCACACAATGCATACATGAATTAATAACCATCACCTACCCTGATCCCGGGTATGTAAACTCAATCCCAATCTGTCCAAAGACTAAATCTCGTTCCCCCTTTTATTTTTAACACATCTTAATAACTACATTAATTTTGAACCTTTCCGAGGTTAGTTACAATATGGGAAAACCACCCCTTAACCTTGGTGAATTATCCACTCCTTATTATTCTACTCATACGCCCGAAACCTCATCTAGAAATTTCTCCATTTTTATTACCCATTTAGTTACCCCAAGCATATCCCGATTCCCCAAACCTTCCCGACATCCCAGTCCTTGATATCATATCATTTTCCCATATCAAGACAACATGTACAGCCAACAAATACATATTAGCAACCCACAATTCAACACCAACAACTCCTAGTTCACACATAACCAATACCGAATCCGTTAGACTTCGTGTCCGGGGGCCTAATCATAGATTCTCCTTTTCAACTATGCAATAGTACAAATGTAAACAGGTCTACCTACTCAAAGCAAAAACCTAGCCTACCTGGACGCCATGCATCTGCAAGGTTGCATTTTTTGGCTCTGTGAAGGCGTTCCCGGCTGGATAACGATCCTGGGATCCATTTTTTCGCATCCCTTCAGCCATAATCCCTCCTCCCCATGGTTCCCAAGTCTTGGAGTTGTATAAGAGAGTTTTTGGAGAAACCCTCATATGTTTTCCAACTAAGGAGGAGAAATCTTTTATTAAAATTTCGTTCTGAGGCTATTGCCTCCCGTCATTCCGCTATAGCGGATGGCCTTCCGCCATAGTTGTTCCGCTATAACAGATAAAATACCACTATAGCAGAGTGATGTCAGTTATCATTGTCTAGTCCCGCTGTTCCGGTTATCATTGTCTAGTCCTGTCAATCCCGCCATGATCTTAGACTACCCCAAGACTATTCCTGCCAATGCAAATATCAAAACTCAGCATCAGAAAATCACCAATCACAAAAGAGTTACAAAGGACAATTGTTTCCAACAATACCTTCTCGCTATTACACACGAATAACTCCCTTATTCCCATGGTTCCCAACCAAGTCCTGACCGTCCTGAAACCGAAATTTCCCCACAGTCATAATTTCCATCTCCTTATCATGTTAACCAATGATAAGTCCTCTTTAAGACATGATACAAATTTTTCAATCAATACATTTAGCAATTATGCACAGACCCAATACACAGTACTTTCAACTTATGACCCTCTGCAGACTCAACATTCATATCAAGGTAACCAAGTACACGCAATCCATATAAGTTCTACAACACAATAATACATTACATTTCCACTTCAGGCTACAGAAAAATCAAGTCACATAAATTTACCTTCTATTTGTATTCATGGCTAACCATCATTCGGTATCCATGTTTCACCACAACCTCTCAGGCCAGATACCAATTGGAACCTTCCTGGTTCCAACCTCTCTTGCTTGTCTTATCGCAATCGGAGTATAATAACCTCATTCACTTTGTTGAGATACCAATTGGGATCGAGAGATACCACTTAGACTCAACCCAAACAAGCAAGTAAACAAGCCGCACGAAAGAATGAAAGAAGGGAGATATTTCCTAGAATGCTTCATAGTTTCCCAAGGATTAGATGTGGATGTCAACACACCAATCTGTAGGACTCTATTAGACATTTTGCTCTTGTACTGAGAGATCGGTAACCTAGGCTCTGATACCATCTGTCACGATCCAACCTACTAGGCCATGCGGATGCCTACTCTATGCACCTAGATAGATGAACCCTTACCACCCATCCAACAGGTAAATGAGAAAAAAACTTAAGTATAACCATCAACCTCCATTTTTAATACATGAAAGCCTTTCAACCTTTTATTCAGGAAAACTCCTTTATAAAGAAATACAATACACCATTTTACAACTTTAAGACACCCTCCCTAGGACCTAGTCTAAACAGGTACAAGAGCTACTACAGGATTTATATAGAGAAAGGTAAATGAGACACAACTTCCATCATGGAACCAAAAGACAGAAGCTGTTGCAGATCACCATTGTCATGTACCTATGAAACATCACCAACCCTGCAACAAGACTATACTAAAATGGAATAGAAAGAGTAGAGTCAGTACAACCACATGTACTGGTAGGAATCATTGGTCGATCCGAATCCACACGTACCATCATATAGGAAAATAGGGGAAAACATGAAAATAAACAATATAGCCTTATCCTTCACTATTTACCTTTACCAGATCCGATATCAACCAATCGTCTACTCACACCCCTTACGACCACCCTTTCTATTCCTTCCGCTACCAACTCCCTCACTCTCAAGGCTTTCGAGTCATGCTAAGCTTAGACTTTCCAAGTCACACTAGCCTTAGAATTCTCAAGTCACCTTAGCCTTAACCCAACCACTAAATCCAACTCTAATTGCCTCTCCGTTATCCTAGCCAACATCCCCTATGAATATGCAACCAGAAAGGACCCCATCCTTGCCAATCCAGACCCGCTACCCTCATGGTACTACTTAAGGGTATCTGATCCCCACTAAGGTCCCTAGACAATTCCCCAACGTGACAATACCAACTAGTAGTACGACACCTGACTCTCAGTCATTCCCCTAGCTTGCTAGTCACCTGTGATCCAATTTTATAACCATGGTCAACAACCCATAATAAAAATAATTATACCGCGTTATATATCCCGGACCCACCCTGGATCCCCTCTAGATAACACTAAAGTGTAAAACATACAATCCAGTCTACACCAATGACCCAACTAATAAATCAATGTAACAACCCGGCCTCTCAAGGACCAAAAATGCACAACCACAATTCATAAATACAACTCAGTCCACTCAGGGAAACATTAGTAAATATGCAATGATACAATAAAGTAAACCCGTACCAGGCGTGGTACTCGAGCCAACCATTAGTATATTCCGTACCAGGCGTAGTACCCGAGCCAACCGTTAGTATATCTCATACCAGGCGTGGTACCCAAGCCAACCGTTAGTATATCCCATACCAGGCATGGTACCCGAGCCTACCGTTAATATTTTCTGTACTAGGCGTGGAACCCGAGCCAATCGAATGTCACATAAATCCACAGTCACAAATAATGAACAATCAACACTTGTAAACTAACAAGCAAAACACCTAGTTAATTTTACCAGACTGAAAAACATGATTTTTGAACATTCTTAAATCATTCCCTAAGCAATGCAAACCATACAATTACTTAGACATGAGTACACAACCACACAATGCATACAGGAATCAATAGCCATCACCTACCCTGATCCCGGGTACATAAACTCAATCCCAATCCGTCTGAAGACTAAATCCTGTTTCCCCTTTTATTTTTAACACATCTTAATAACTACATTAATTTCGAACCTTTCCAAGGTTAGTTACAATATGGGAAAACCACCCTTAACCTTGGTAAATTAGCCACTTCTTATTATTCTACTCATACGCCTGAAACCTCATCTTGGAATTTCTCCATTTTTACTACCCATTTAGTTACCCCAAGCATATCCCGGTTCCCCGAACCTTCTCGACATCCCAGTCCCTGAAATCCTATCATTTTTCCATATCAAGACAACAAGTACAGCCAACAAATACATATTAGCAACCCACAATTCAACACCAACAACTCCTAGTTCACACATAACCAATACCGAATCCGCCAGACTCCGTGCCCGGGGGCCTAATCACGGATTCTCCTTTTCAACTATGCAATAGTACAAATGTAAACAGGTCTACCTACTCAAAGCGAAAACCTAGCCTACCTGGATGCCATTCAACTGCAAGGTTGTATTTTCTGGCTCCGTGAAGGCGTTACCGGCTGGATGACGATTCTGGGATCCATTTTTTCGCATCCCTTCAGCCATAATCCCTCCTCCCCATGGTTTCCAAGTCTTAGAGCAGCATAAGAGGGTTTTTGGAGAAACCCTCGTATGTTTCCCAACTGAGGAGGAGAAATATTTTATTAAAATCCTGCCCTGAGGCTACTACCTCCCGTCATTCCGCTATAGAGGACGGCCTTCCGCCATAGCGGTTCCGCTATAGCAGATAAAATACCACTATAGCAGAGTAACGTCAGCCTGGATGATTTTTCGTCATGTGACCCCACTTAATATCAAAAATATTTTAATTCGTTTTTGAAATTTCATGACGTCGTGATTCTTGAAATAACGACGGATCCGGTCGTTACACAACCCAACCTTTCATTATGAGTATTTATGTTTTGAGCATGTACATATGTTAGATATAGAATATTTGTGACTTGTAGGTATGGATTGATGAGATCCCAAGTGGTGGGGTAAGTCACAATTGGAATAAGATGAAATAATTTTATTATTAATATCTTATTACGTTCTAAATCCGATTCTGATGTAATAGACATTCGATGTTACGGTATCACGCATCAAAAACACTTTATAAATGACAAAAATAAATATTAGTACTTCTATCCCATTTTTATTAACTAAGTCAATTATGCACGCTTAATGTTAAAGAAATAATTAGATGAAATAATCAATTCTAATAAATCAAAATAATAAATGTTGTTAGCTAAGCATGACAATATGCCTACTAGTCAAGCGCTGACTATACATATACTACACACAATGCAACATCTATATCTATGGAGCTTTCAATGATAAGAGTGTAACTAATTTAGGGTGCAACCCGAAATCTAATAAAGCAGTAAAAATTTTAACGAAGCCCTGCGAACAAGAATGTGGGTTCACCAGCTCTGAATGAGTACCAACTACTCTTAGACCGTGCGATCAACTTGTATCTGCTCTTCTTCGTGACCTAACATATCATCAAATATAGTAATGATATTTTTGAATACTGGGTATGTAGATATTAAAATTTTGTGAGACTCTACAAGATGATTCCAATTTCTGTCAGGGTTTCTTGGAGGCTACTCTATCCTAAACCCTAGCTTGGAGGCTACTCTATCCTAAATCCTGAATCATGCCTATTTAAAGAATAACATATTCTCTTGAAAAGGCAACTCGAATATCCAATAAAACCTTGGGTATTGATAAGGAGATCCACAAAATTCTCATTTTCAAGAGATTATATCAAAGTCTTCCTACGTTCGAGAAATACGCTACTAACGACTCTCGAATTATGGAGAAAGATCAGAGAGAAGAATTAAGGGAGGAACAAATTTGTACTCATAATATTTATTAATAAAATATTCTTGTTTCTTCAGATTTTGTTTGTGGTTGATTTATTTTTCATCCCTTTCAAATTTGTTGTAAACAAATTGGCACGCCAGGTGGTACCAAATCTACCCTTTATCTCTTCTCTCACAAATCAGATCTGCAAATCTGAAACTACAAAATCACAAAGATGGAAATTACTCCAAGTCTCGTCTTTGAGTTTCATCAAGTTTATACAAAGACAAGCCATGAAGTAGGGGGTATTTGTAGACATAAAAAATTTGTGGGACTCTACAAGATGAGTCCAATTTCTGTTAGGGTTTATTGGAGGCTACTCTATCCTAAACCCTAGCTTGGAGGTTACTCTACCCTAAACCCTGAATCATGCCTATTTAAAGGATAACATATTCTCTTGAAAAGGCAACTCGAATATCCAATAAAACCTTGGGTATTGATAAGGAGATCCACAAAATTCTCATTTTCAAGAGATTATATCAAAGTCTTCCTACATTCGAGAAATACGCTACTAACGACTCTCGAATTATGGAGAAAGATCAGAGAGAAGAATTAAGGGAGGAACAAATTTGTACTCATAATATTTATTAATAAAATATTCTTGTTTCTTTAGATTTTGTTTGTGGTTGATTTATTTTTCATCCCTTTAAAATTTGTTGTAAACAAATTGGCACGCCAAGTGGTACCAAATCTACCCTTCATCTCTTCTCTCACAAATCAGATCTGCAAATCTGAAACTACAAAATCACAAAGATGGAAATTACTCCAAGTCTCGTCTTTGAGTTTCATCAAGTTTATACAAAGACAAGCCATGAAGTAGGGGGTATTTGTAGACATAAAAAAATTGTGGGACTCTACAAGATGAGTCCAATTTCTGTTAGGGTTTATTGGAGGCTACTCTATCCTAAACCCTAGCTTGGAGGTTACTCTACCCTAAACCCTGAATCATGCCTATTTAAAGGATAACATATTCTCTTGAAGAGGCATCTCAAATATCCCATAAAATCTTGGGTATTCATAAAGAGATCTACAAAATTCTCCTTTTCATGGAGATCATATCAAAATCTTCCTACATTTGAGAAATACGCTACTAACGACCCTCGAATTATGGAGAAAGATCAGCGAGAAGAATTAAGGAAGGAATAAATTTGTACTCATAATATTTATCAATAAAATATTCTTATTTCTTTAGATTTTGTTTATAGTTGATTTATTTTCCATCCCTTTAAAATTTGTTGCAAACAAATTGGCAGATTTGATCCCACTGGGCGTGCCAATTTGTTTGCAACAAAATTTAATTTATGAAAAATAAACAACCACAAATAAGATCTGAAGAAATAACAATACTTTGTTAATGAATATTTGTGAGCACAATCTGTTCCTCCCTTGATTCTTCTCTCTTAAATAATCTCCATGATTCGAGGACCGTTAGTAGCGTATTTCTCGAACATAGAATGATTTTGACCTGCTTGAAATTTATTTGATCTCCATAAAAGAGTCACATATTGATCTCTTCATGAATAACCATGAGTTTATGAGATTTTGAGATGCCTCTTGGGAATATTTTACCCTTTATATAGCCGTGAACTAGTTTAGGGTAGAGTAGTCTCCAAGCTAGGGTTTAGGGTAGAGTAGCCTCCAAGAAACCTTGATAGAGATTGGACTCATCTTGAAGAGTACCAATTTTTTTTGATGTCTACAAATGCCCCCTGCTTCAAGGCTTATCGTTGTGTAGACTTGAT
Source organism: Jaltomata sinuosa (assembly GCA_003996215.1). Lineage (NCBI taxonomy): Eukaryota > Viridiplantae > Streptophyta > Magnoliopsida > Solanales > Solanaceae > Jaltomata > Jaltomata sinuosa. The sequence continues at coordinate 161,094 of QJPP01001892.1, forward strand.
GAAATTCAAAGACGAGACTTGAAGTAATTTCTAACTTTATTATTTTGTGGCTCCAGATTTGCAGATCTAATTTGTGAGAGAAGAGATGAAAGACAGATTTGGTCCCATTAGGCGTACCAATTATTTGTTTGCAATAAATTTTAATAGTGATGAAAAATAAATCGCAATCAAAAATAAAATATGAGAAATATATTTTTATTGATAAATATTGTGAGTACTTCTTCTCTCTGATCTTTCTCCTTACTTTTTCCGCAATTCGAGGACTGTTAATAGCGCATTTCTCGAACATAGGAAGATTTGGATATGATTTTCATGAAAGAAGGATTTTGTGGATCTCTTAATTTATTTTTTATCCCATTAAACTTTATTACAAATAAATTTGCACGCCCAGTGGGATCAAATCTTCCCTTCATCTCTTCTCTCACAAGTCAGATTTGCAAATTTGAAGCTACAAAATCACAAAGATGGAAATTACTTCAAGTCTCGTCTTTGAGTTTCATCAAGTCTACACTTCGACAAGTCTTGAAGTAGGGAGCATTTGTAGACATCAAAATTTTATGGACTCTACAAGATGAGTCCAATTTTTGTTAGGGTTTCTTTCTTGGAGGCTACTCTACTCTAAACCCTAGTTCATGCCTATATAAAGGGTATTGTAGAGGCATCTCGAATATTCATAAACTCCTGAATATTCATAAGAGATCCACAAAACCCTCCATTCATGAAGATCAAATAAATCCCAAAAATATTTAAATCATCCAATATTTGAGAAATACGCTACTAATAGCCCTCGAATCATGGAGAGTATTCAGAGAGAAGAATAAAGGGAGGAACAGATTGTACTCACAAATATTTATCAATAAAATATTCTTGTTTCTTCATATTTTATTTTTGATTGATTTATTTTTCATCCCATTAAAATTTGTTGCAATTGAGTGTCTAGGGCAAGAGTTAATGCAATAACATAATAATAATATAGGAAAAAATATAAGTGAAAGATCGAATCTAGTGATAGAATAAAATCACAAACTCAGTGTAAGTCAATAATGAAGAAATAAGTCAATTCCTATTTATTATGTTCAAAAGTATTATGTCGAGCCAATCAAGGAAAAAAACAAGTCAAATGATTATTAACATATCCGTAGAGGCCAGTCTTCCTTATGTTTGATGCATGCATCCTATTCAAATAAACTATTCTTTTTGTTTAGTAGCATTCAAATGGTTTATCTTGGAAATAAAATTTCTGAGGACTGACCTCTTGCTAGCTAATTTACCGAGTAAGTTAGTAAGTGATTGAGGGATACCTCTGTCTAACTCTTACCCACAGGGTGGCCTCGACAGATGTCAGAGTGAATTTGATTCCTTGATTCAATTACTTTTTCAATTCCAACCCCGTGTGTGAATGTAGAAAAGTTTGTGAATGGCATACACAAGTGTCACGATCCAACTATCGGGCTGTGCGGGCACTTACTCTAATCCACCTAGATAGGAGAACCCTTACCACCCGATCCAACAGGCAATGCGGAAAAAGAAGTAAACCATGAAATGAACCTTTTTTTAATACATGAAAATATTTATAAGAATGCGAAAACCTTTTACAATTTTTGAAATCTGCCCTCCCTATAATCTAGTCTAAGCCAGTACAGGAGCTACTACAAGATTATACAAAATGAAAAAGATTCAACCCGCACCATAGAAGCAAAAGTAGGAGTTGCTGGAGAATCATCGTCATCCTAAACCTGTGAAACATCACCAACCCTGCAACCAAACTATAACCAAAAAAAAGTATAGCAAGAGTAGAATCAGTATAAACACACGTACTGGTAGGCATCATCGGTCGATCCGAATCCACTCCTACCATTATATAAGAAATCAAGGTAAATACATGAGTTAAATACATCCAACCCCTTTCACATCCACCTTTATCAAAACCCGCTTCGGAACAACCTTCCTATCCCTTAGACTTCCCAAGTTACCTTATCACCTAGACTTCCCAAGTCACCTTGTCACCTATACTTCCCAAGTCACCTTGACATTGCCAATATTTATGTCCATACTCGGACTATAATTTCCTTACACAAGTCAACCACTATAAGTCAACTACCCGAAGTAAAACTCCACTACTTAGTGACGTAGACCACAACCATCGTACTGTCACCTACTAGCACAAACTGTCCAAATGATCCCAGGGCCATACCCAAAAAATAACCATAACCAACATATAACCAGACCACAAGTCTCCCCCTTAGCCTATCAACCGCAAGTAACAAATATAGCAAACATTGACAATTCTCAATGACAGTAAACATATATCCCATTTTTCATGACCCGAACCGAACAAGGACCCCTAGGACATCATCTATGCTAATACCATGCGACCCCGGTCCACAAAAGGACCACCTTGTCACTTAGGCATTCTAACCCGTCCCTTCAAGGAGCGACTATATGCCAATAATAAGGATAACTCTCGTCTCTCTCAAGAACCCAACATGTGAAGAACAATAAGTAACAATTAGAACTGTAGCAATATAATTCCAGACTCTTAGAATGGATTTTAACTTATCAACCACATGGAACAGGTTCAACAACCAACCTTAAACAATGAGCAAATAACAGTAGCATATACCCTTCGTATCCTTCCCGAACCAACCACGAATCTCTATACCAATATCTAGTGTTAACATGCAATACCCGGTCCACCCAGGACCATCCCCATATTCAAGTGAAGCAACCCGGCCTCTCAAGGACCGATATAATCATTCACAGATTCAACAATTTACTATTAAGTATGCCATTTTACATAGCCTGGACCCACCCTGGGGTTCTCCCTAAAGAACACCTAAGTGTTAGACATGCAACCCGGTCTACACCAAGACCAAACTCACAAATCAATACAATGATAACCCGGTCTCTCAAGGACCATATGAACGATCACAAATCATACACATAACCCGGTCCACTCAGGGAACCATTATAAAAATACAATAATACAATAAAGTAAACCCGTACCAGATGTGGTACCCAAGCCAACCAGTTAGTATCCCGTACCAGGCGTGGTACCCGAACATACCATTAGTATTCCCATACAAGGCGTGGTACTTGAGCCAATCATTAATATTCTCGTACCAGGCGTGGTAACAGCCAATCGTTAGTATTTCTGTACCAGGCGTGGTACCTGAGCCAACCGTTAGTATTTTCGTACCAAGCGTGGTACCCGAGCTAATAGTTAGTAAACCTTTACCAGGCGTGGTACCCGATCCAACCAAATATCACAAAGAAATCCACAGTCACAAATAATGAACAATCAACACTTGTAAACCAACAAGCAATAACACCTAGTTCAATTCACAAGATTGATAACAGGACCCTTAGACATTTCTACATCATTTCCTAAGCATACAACTCGTACAATGCTTAGACAAAGGTACCCAAACATACAATGCATACAAGAATCAATAACCATCACCTACCCTATTCTGGGTACACAATGAACCATTAATTCCGTTTGGAGACTAACCCTGAATCACCCCCTTAAATATGCTATTAGATACCTTTATTCCTGACCCTCCTCCGAGGACCGAGATACAACATGGGAAAATAAACTCTAGCCTTGGAAACACAGCCATTATGATATTCTAATTATACCAATTTATTTCCCAGAACTTTCGTTCCTTGCACATTAGTTAATTACTAACCCCTTCCGGTTCCCCGAACGTTCTCGACATTCTAGTCCTTGGATTTTATTATCAAACAACACTTAGTTAAGCATAACAACCCAAAATGTCACAACATATTATCAAAACTCTATCAATTCTAGTTTAACCAATTCAACTCAAACAATTCTCCTCCAGACTCCTTGCCCGAAGGCCTAGGCATGGAATCTCCCTTTCAATCTATACAACAAGTACGAAATGAAAATAGGTCAATCTACTCAATAAAGAAAACCTAGCCTACCTGGATGCCGAGCAGTTGTTCCATACCCTTTCTGGCTCTGTGAAGGCATTCCCTGATGATTCTACAAGCCCGAATCCATGGTTTCGCGTCCTTTCAGCCAGAATCTCTCCTCCCCATGGCTCCCAAGATTTGGAGCAGCCTAGGAGGGTTCTTGGAGTAACCCTCATCTGTTTTGGGGTTTAATGGGAGAGAATGAAAATATAAAACCCATTTTTGAGTTTTTTGTTCTCGTCGCTCCGCTATAGCAGTCCATGCTCCGCTATAGAGGTTCCGCCATAGCAGAACCTACCGCTCTAGCGGTGCTGACCGGTATTGACTTCCGCTATAGCGGTAATTTCTCTGCTATAGCGGAGGTCTCTATGGCGGTGTGTCAACCGCTACGATGGTTGACACGGGACAAAAAGTCATAAATTCTCTCAAAAGGGTCCATTTTACAACACACTTAATTTCCTAATATTTCGGAACAATTCCTTCACATCAACCTCGATTCCGTGAGTTCTACTTACCCGAATTCGATTCTGAAAAGTCCCCCAGACTCCTTATGTCTTAGCCAAATGGAAAACTAGTTCAAATCAAGACACTTTACCCAAACTTTAGCTGGATTGACCTAGACCATACCTCGCTCCAAAACCGGCCGAAACCAGCTTAGCCCAGAATTTTTAACTCTCAAACCTAAAAGTTTTCTGACTTGAAAATTAGCGTAAAAAGTTTACCCATAATGACGAACCCAGTCGTTACAACATATACCAATTTACCGATCGTTCGTCCCTAACCGATCTCTAAGGCAGAAAGAGAAGAAGGAGCCCGCCCTCCTGAACCTTAACGCCTTACCATGACAGCATAAATATAACCTTAAGCTAGCCACCAAAACTTCCCAATCCCTTGGTGTACCCATATCAATCAAAATCCAACTCACTCCTGCTCTACCAAGGACTTTCTTCCTTCGAGCTGCACAAGGCTAACTAGATTACCCCTCTCCGAGTGCCCAAGGAATCCGGGGCCTCTTCGAAACACTAGAGCAAAAGAAACTCAACTAGCGAAGAAAACAATTTTTCCATGCCAAGGGGACTAGATCCCACCATGGCATCCCTTTCCCGCTATACCCAGAGTTCTTCTAACCCAAACTCCTTCCCGGAAGCTTTCTTCGGATACTATGCACCTCACATATCATAGTATCATCTTACCCTTTCAACAACATGCCCTAAGACACCACGTATCTCTAAACCATGCAACAATGAAAATTCCATTGAAACTCATCCTAGTTTGAGGTTTTCTTCTACTCTCGTCTTAGGGGGAATTCTAGCCGGGCACTTACACCCTAACCAATGCTATGGAGAGCACACCCTACCACTCAAAGAGCAGTAATACTGGTATTATCATAACCGACCAGAGGGATAACAATGTTTAGGACTCCATTTAATAACCTCACTCCCTTAACTGACCCTACCACTAAGGATCATCAATAATAACCCAGTCAAATCACCCTCATGACATAAGCCTATGAGCAATGTCCAACACTACTCAGTCAATTACAGTCATTTTGCCAAATTCTACATAGGTGATTATTCCCACCAGTGGTAAATTAAAATTTCACCAATACCCCAGGCTATCATATCTACCCTTTTCTCCTATTGCACATAGATGCTAAATAGTTCCTGCAATGGCTCGCAGCTCAAATAGCAATTTTAAATGACCCGGGAAGGAAAGCCAGAACATGAGGAAAACAGGACATGGATTATCCCTTTCCCATCCCGCTATAGCAACTTTCACACCACTATGGCAACCCCCAAAAGTAGTAGCCCATAAAATTTACCATTCTCTGGAAAATTCTCTCATTCCCCCTCCTGTCCTCAATGCTAACACCAAAAATGCATTACGGTCTTAAAACATGACCTCAAGACCAACCTCAACTATGCATAGTTGAGAATTTAGCACCCATTACCATAAAGTCAGACACAAAATACACCAGAATAGAGCACAATAACATATTCCCGCTATCGTACACTACTAGTCCCACTTTTTCCTTTTATGATTTCTAACCAATCCTGACTGTCCCTAAACCAGAGCTTCCCCACAGTCATTAAACCCTTATTGTTCCCTTATCATCTATACTAATGATAAGTTTATACCCAAATATAATGCAAACCATTCCAATTGGGGCATACCACAATTTATCACTAAAGCAAATTACAATTTTTAAAGTCATAATAATTTGACTGAAGTCACAATCATGAGTTACCACATAAATTTTCTTACCGCAATTCCCGCTATCAATCAATAATAGCCTCTTTTTCCCATAGTTCCCAACCAAGTCCCGACTGTCATGAAACTAGAGTTTTCCCACAGTTATAATTTATTTTCCCTCACCATCTTGACCAATGATGAGCCCTTTTTCCGAAAATTTATATGCAATTCTAACTCCATACACACACACCACTTAATCACACTCAATCATACCGAGAATCAATTATAAATACCTTCAGACTCGCAATTTAATAACAAGGCAACCAATCATATACGAATCCAATAAGTCATGCCAGCATTGTAATACATAAATAATTCAGTTTCAGGTTACAACAAAATCCACACCAATTACTCTATATCTATCCCATGAATGAACCTTAGCCGATCACCCATGCCTTACCACAACCTTTCAGGCCAGATACCAATTGGAACCTTTCCGAATCCAATTTCCCTTGCTTGTCTTATCACAATCAGAGTCTAATGACATCCTTCATTTTGTTGAGATACCAATTGGAATCGAGAGATACCAATTGGACTCAACTCATAGAAGCAAGTAAATGAACCGCATGAAAGGAATGAAAGAAGAGAGATGTTTCCTAGAATGCTTCATAGATTCGCTAGGATTAGATGTGGACGTAAACACACCAATATGCAGGACTCTATTCGACATTTTTCTCTTGTACTGGGAGACCGATAACCTAGCTCTGATACCATTTGTCATGACCCAACTACCGGGCCATGCGGGCACCTACTCTAATCCACCTAGATAGGAGATCCCTTACCACATGATCCAACTGGCAATGCAGAAAAAGAAGTAAACCATGAAATGAACCTTTTTTTTAATACATGAAAATGTTTACAAGAATGGGGAAACCTTTTACAATTTTTGAAATCATCCCTCCCTAGAATCTAGTCTAAGCTGGTACAAGAGCTAATACAAGATGATACAAAATGAAGAAGACTCAACTCCCACCATAGAAGAAAAAGTAGGAGTTGCTAGAGAATCACCGTCATCCTGAACATGTGAAACTTCACCAACCCTGCAACCAAAATATATCCAAAAAAAGGTATAGCAAGAGTAGAATCAGTACAAACACACATACTGGTAGGCATCATCGGTCGACCCGAATCCACTCCTACCATCATATAAGAAATTAAGATAAATACATGAGTTAAATACATCCAACCCTTTCACATCCACCTTTATCAAAACCCGCTTCGGAACAACCTTTCTATCCCTTAGACTTCCCAAGTCACCTTATCACCTAGACTTCCCAAGTCACCTTATCACCTAGACTTCCCAAGTCACCTTGACATTTCCAACATCTATGTCAATACCCAGAATATCATTTCCTTGCCCAAGTCAACCACTATGACTCAACTACCCAGAGTAAAACCCTACTACTTAGTGACGTAGACCAGAACCGTCGTACCGCCACCTATTAGTACAAACTATACAAATGAACCCTAGGGACATACTCGACAAATTACCACAACCAACATATCACCAGACCACAAGTCTCCTCCTTAGCTTATCAACCGCACGTAACAAGTCTAGCCGACATTAACGAATCTCAGTGACAGTAAACATATATCCCATTTTTCATAACCCGGACCGAACAAGGACCCCTAGGACATCATCTATGCCAACAACATGCGACCCCGGTCCACAGAAGGACCACCTTATCACTTAAGCATGCTAACCCAGCCCTTCAAGGACCGACTATACGCCAATAATAAGGATAACTCCCGGCCCTCTCAAGAACCCAACATGTGAAGAACAATAAGTAACAATTAGAACTGTAACAATATAATTCTAGACTCTCAGTATGGATTCTAACTTATCAACCACATAGAACAGGTTCAACAACCAATCTAAAACAATGAGCAAATAATAGTAACATATACCCTTCTTATCCTTCCCGGACCAACCACGGATCTCTATACCAATATCTAGTGTTAACATGCAATACCCGATCCACCCCAGGACCATCCCCATATTCAAGTGAAGCAACCCGGCCTCTCAAGGACCGATATAATCATTCACAGATTCAACAATTTACTATTAAGTATGCCATTTTACATAGCCTGGACCCACCCTGGGGTTCTCCCTAAACAACACCTAAGTGTTAGACATGTAACCATGTCTACACCAAGACCAAACTCACAAATCAATACAATGATAACCCAGTCTCTCAAGGACCATATGCACAATCACAAATCATACACACAACCTGGTCCACTCAAGGAACCATTATAAAAATGCAACAACACAATAAAGTAAACCCGTACCACGCGTGGTACACGAGCCAACTAGTTAGTGTCATGTACCAGGCGTGGTACCCGAGCCAACCATTAGTATTCTCGTACCAGGCATGGTACCTAAACCAACAATTAGTATTCTCATACCAGGCGTGGTACCGGAGCCAACCGTTAGTATTCCTATACCAGGCGTGGTACCCGAGCCAACCGTTAGTATTTCTGTACCAGGTGTGGTACCCGAGCCAATCGTTAGTAAACCTGTACTATGCGTGGTACCCAAGCCAACAAAATGTCACACATAAATCCACAGTCACAAACAATGAGCAATCAATACTTGTAAACCAACAAGCAATAACACCTAGTTCAATTCACAAGACTGATAATATGTGCCTTAGATATTTCTAAATCATTCCCTAAGCATACAACTCGTATAATGCTTAGACAAAGGTACCCAAACATACAATGCATACAGGATTCAATAACCATCACCTACTATATTCCGGGTACACAATGAACCATTAATTCCGTTTGGAGACTAACCCTGAATCACCCCCTTAATGATGCTATTAGATACCTTTATTCCTGAAACTCCTCCTAGGACCGAGATACAACATAGGAAAAAAAACCTAGCCTTGGAAACACAACCATTACGATAACCTAATTATACCAATTCATTTCCCAAAACTTTCGTTCCTTTCACATTAGTTAATTACTAACCCCTTCAAGTTCCCCGAACGTTCCCGACATTGTAGTCCTTGGATTTTATTATCAAACAACACCTAGTTAAGCATAACAACCCAAAATGTCACAACATATTATCACAACTCCATTAATTCTAGTTTAACCAATTCAACCCAAACAATTCTCCTCCAGACTTCGTGCCTGAAGGCCTAGGCATAGATTCTCCCTTTCAATCTATACAACAAGTAAGAAATGAAAACGGGTCAATCTACTCAATAAAGAAAACCTAGCCTACCTGGATGCTGAGCAGTTGTTCCATGCCCTTTCTAGCTCCGTGAAGGCGTTCCCTGACAATTCTACAGGCCCAAATCTGTGGTTTCTTTTCGGACAGAATCCCTCCTCCCCATGGCTCCCAAGCTTTGAAGCAGCCTAAGAGGGTTCTTGGAGTAACCCTCGTCTATTTTGGGGTTGAATGGGAGAGAATGAAAATATAAAACCCTTTTTTGAGTTTTCTGATCCCGTCGCTCTGCTATAGCGGTCCATGCCCCGCTATAGCGGTACCACCATAGCAGAACCTACCGCTATAGCAGTGCTGACCGGCATTGACTTCCTCTATAGCGGTAATTTCTCTGCTATAGCGGAGGTCGCTATGGCGGTGTGTCAACCTCTACGGTGGTTGACACGAAACAAAAAGTCATAAATCCTCTCAATAGGGTCCATTTTACAACACACTTAATTTCCTGACATTCCTGAATAACCCCTTCACGTCAACCTCTATTCTGGGAGTTCTACTTACCCGAATTCGATTCTAAAAAATCATCCAGACTCCTTTATGTCTTAGACAAATGGAAAACTAGCTCAAATCAAGACACTTTACCCAAACTTTACCCAGATTGACCTAGATCATACCTCACTCCAAAACTAGCCGAGACTAGCCTAGCCCAAAATTTTTAACTCCCAAACTCAGAAGTTTTCTGACTTGAAAATTAGCGCGAACAGTTTACTCGTAACGATGAACTCGGACGTTACAACAAGATTAAGGATAACAAAAATTCATTTAGTATAATTAGCTAGGGAGCACTAGCTAGACAAGTCATACTGAAAGTGTTGTTTTACACATTGACTCAATTCTACCTTCCACATCCAATTGCCCCTATCTTGGCTCCGTATGTCGACCCTTGAACGGACTTGAATTTGAAAAATGTCAGTCTCACATATGGTTGACATATGATCTATATATCTAACACGTGCGCCACATATCAATTTCGTATGTCAACCATTGTAGCCTAAAATTTCAACCTTCTGAATATCCAACATATGACTGATATGTGGCATCGTGTGTCCTAAATATAGTCCGCATGTTGACTCGCATGTCAACACTTAGAACCCAACAATTTACAATTTTTCTGTACTTTATGTAACCCAACCTAAGGCCCATATATGTGGTCTTTGTCTTTTGAACTTCAAAATTCCTGTAGCTAAGGTTTTTGGTACATTTGACTTTCATGTCAACTTAGACATAGAATTTTTCAGCTAAATTAAACTTTAACATACGACACGACACGAGGATCGCAAATTCGACATATAGTTCATATGTTATTTCACATCTTAACACTTAAAGCTTCAAAAAGTTTAACTTTATTGGACCTTACATATGGTCATAGTTAGTTTTGTGAGGCCCATGTTAAACCGTGTCTGGACACAGTTTTTCCAGACTTAGGAATTTCAGTTCTATTCAACTCCAATCACTTTGTATACTTGGTACATGTTCATATATCAACTTAGACACATAATTACACATGATTTATCATGTTCCGCCTTATACCACATGAATTTCAATGGTTCAAATCTAACCCAAATTTTTGGAGTGTTACATTATCTCCTACATTAGATCATTTATTCTTGAATGTGGATCATAGCTTAAAATTTAACTAAATTCCAAGATCTTCAAAATCTTGCAAGAGTTTCCTTTGTAAATGAAGTGATCCCACTATTTTAAACTCTACTAACAATACAACAATTAACAATATGGTCCTCACAGGGTTAAAGACTACGATATTGATATCTTCTATCACCTATGTAGAACTAATATTGTAGCCACTGCCCTCAACCAACTATCCATGGGCAGTTTAGCATATTTATTAGCTGAAAAGAAAGAAATGACCAAAGATATTTGCAAATTGATAAGCTTAAAAGTTCGACTCTTGGACTCTAAAAATGGAGAAGTAGTCGTTCAGAATAGTGTAGAGTCATCCTTAGTTGCAGTAAGTGAAAGAAAAGTAGTATGAGCACCCCTTGTTACTTCAGTACAAAGATGGAATCAGATAGCACAGAATCCAAAATTTCAACTCAAGGATATGACACTTTGAGGTGCTAAGATAGACTACGTGTTCCTAATGTCGAAGGACTTTGAGAGAAGATTATGGATGAGGCACATTGTTCACAATATCTATTCATCTTGGTTCGATGAAAATGTGTTATGATATTAAAAGGGTCTATTGGTGGAATGACACAAAAAAGAATATGGCAGATTATGTGGCACAATGTCTAAATTTCTATAAGGTAAAGGCCGAACATCAGAGGCTCAGTGGCTTAGCACCGAACATAGAGATTTTCAAGTGAAAATGGAAGATAATTAATATGGATTTTATGACAGGTTTGACTCACTTATTTCATAAGCATGATTCGATTGGGGTGATCATAGACAGACTCACGAAGTTAGCTCACTTTCTATTAATAAAGACTACTAAGTTTGTTGAGGGGTATGTAAAGTTGTATATCAGAGAGATAATCCAATTACATAGACTCTAGTGTCTATAATTTTAGACAGAGGTGACCAGCTTACAACGAGCTGTTGGAGATATTTTCAGAAAGGTTTGGAAACTCAGGTAAATCTTAGTACAACTCTTCACCATCTCTAGGAAGAACATACTATTTAGACGCTCAAAGATATGTTAAGAGTGTGAATCTTAGATTTTAGAGGAAGTTGAGATGATCATTTTACCTTTATTGAAATTTCTTATAATAATAGCTATCATTGCAATACCATAATGGCACCCTTTGAAGCCTTATATGGTGATGAGGTAGATCTCCAATTCATTGATTTGCAATGGGTGAAGCTGAATTACTTTGGCAAGATTTAGTCCACTAATCTATGGAAAAAGTTAAGTTTATCTAAGAGCGACTGAGAATAGCACATAGACATCAACATTCTTATTCAAATATGCAGCGTAGATATTAGGAGTTTAATGTAGATGACTAGATGTTTCTAAAAGTTTATCCTATGAAGAGCTTTATGTGATTCGCAAAGAAAGGAAAGTTGAGTCCAAGGTATGTTCGCCCTTACAGAATCTTGTGAAGGGTCGACCAGGTGACTTATAAAGTAAAGGTACCTCCAGAACTAGCTTCACTACACATAATATTTCATGTGTCTATATTAGAAAAATGTGTGGGAGATCCTTCTCTTATTGTGCCTATTGAGGGCTTTTCCAAAAATTAGAAAGTGGCTATTCTTGATCGTTAGGTCAGAAAGTTCAGAACTAAGGAAATAACCTCTATTAAATATCAGTTTTTCAGTTGTTGATTGGTGAGCTCTATTTCTATTTGGAGTCGAGTCTAGTACTCTATTTTAATATATGTATAGACAATGTTGGTAAGTCGAGATTTTGTACCGACATATGACTGTTGTACAGTTTCTCATATTCTATTAGAGGCTTCATAGTCTTCTGATGATATTCATATGTATAGTTATTATGTCAGAACTTATGTGTCAGTTAGGTTGTATGTCAATCATATGTATTTAGGACCGATGGCTCTTTCGTGTATATACAATTTTCTTTATCAAAGCATGTCAATTGTATCAGTTCTATATAATTTCAGATGTTGTTATATTTATGACTCATGTGCATAGCATGTGTCATGTGTAATACGAAGCTGATATGTTCGATTAAGTTAAGGCACCAAGCATTGATCTGCCTCACCAAAGGTGTGACATGTTATTATATTGAATGTCTTAAAGAAACTTCAAAATGCATTCATAAATGTGAAAATAACATAAAACACACTAGTTTGATGCCTAATTATGTTTTAAATCAGTATTTTAAAATATTACATTTTTTCCCATACTTTTATAAGAAAACGCGTGAATCTGATGATAAAAAATGTGTATCCTAGTGTCACGACCCAATTTCTCGGTCATGATGGCACCTACAACCCCCGGTAGGTGAACCAATCCCCGTAGCCCAGAACGGTTAGTAATGGGCTACTATCTAGCAAATAAGGGAACAAGACGAATAAAATAGATAACAGGAGTATATACATATACATATGCGGAAATTAACTCAACCCCAAGACCTGGTATCATAGTACAGAGCCGAAACTACATATATGGAGTGCAAAATAAACCAAAACTATATATACCAATGTCTCTGAATGGTAATAGAGTACATGAAGCAAAAGATAAACTAAAGCTAAGCTCCGATCGCCAAGAGCTCACCCTCAGCTTGAAGTAGTCTCCACAGATCTCCAAGCACGAATCACAGCGATCTAACGGCGATGGCCCACGCTAGGATCTGCACCCAAAGATGCAGGGGGTAGGGGTGAGCACCAAATGCGAAGCATAAGGTACCCAGTAGGTATCATAGGCCGACCGGTAACATATAAGTTAAAAGAGCAGTAATAGACAGAATAGAAGCAAGTAGTCACAGAAATCAACGAAAGGTACACAGGAACTAGCCCAGAGGGAAAACAACAGAACCACATGTGAGGCTAGTAAGCAGAATATACACACCACAGGCACAGGTGAAAGTAAGAAATAACGCACCTGGGGTCCTTGCAATAATAGTGTATATAAAATGAGTTTACGAAATGGACGGTATACCGGTAACCTCAAGTGTAGGAAGAAGAGAGAAAGAGTAATAATAGGCATGCTCAGAGACATGAATCAAACTCAACTAATCATACCAATGTCATACTTATCCATAATAGAGAACAATTCTGCAAGTAAAAAGTAAAAGTCTACCTACAGTCCCCCGGCCGCCCATACAACCGAGGAACACAAACAAGTGAAAACAAACCCTCCGGCATCCCATACTACCGGAGCGTACAATCAGCAAACAGCAAACAAGGGTGGAGCCTCAAACAATGAATGATATGATGCGATGAAGATCTCAAAGTGCCATAGTATCTTCTTTAGGTAGCCTCTCCGGCGCCCGATCCGGCCCCCAGCCAGGTTAGGTTCCATGGAAGGACTCTGCCCCCGCGTATACCTCTACTCCCCCATATTATCCCCTCTTCCGGCACACGCCAGCCCGCCCCGCATAGCCCCTGGCCCGGGATCAGCAAGTGTCCATGGATGGGTCCCAGGCACCCCATACCAAAACTCAGTATCAGAACA
>QJPP01001893.1:0-84815 GCA_003996215.1 Jaltomata sinuosa
GCATAAGTATGGGATTGGTGTGATTTAGTTGAGTTTGATTTGATTCATGTCTTGAGCATGCCTATTATTACTCTTTCTCTCTTCTTCTTACACTTGAGGTTACCGGTATACCGTCCATTTCGTAAACTTATTTTATATACACTGTTATTGCAAGGACCCCAGGTGCGTTGTTTCTTACCTTCACCTGTGCCTATGGTGTGTATATTTTGCTTACTAGCCTCACATGTGGTTCTGTTGTTTTCCCTCTGGGCTAGTTCCTGTGTACCTTTCATCGATTTCTGTGACTGATTGCTTCTATTCTGTCTATTACTGCTCTTTTATCTTATATGTGCCCAGTCGGCCTATGATACCTACTGGGTACCTTATGCTTCGCATTTGGTGCTCACCCCTACCCCCTGCATCTTTGGGTGTAGATCCTAGCGTGGGCCATCACCGTTAGGTCGCTGCGGTTCGTTCTTGGAGATCTGTTGAGGACTACTTCAGACTGAGGGTGAGCTCTTGGCGATCGGAGCTTAGCTTTAGTTTATCTTTTGCTTCATGTACTCTATTACCATTCGGAGACATCTGTATATATAGTTTTGGTTTGTTTGCACTCCATGTATGTAGTTTGGCTCTGTACTATGATACCAGGTCTTGGGGTTTGGTTTAGTTTTCGCATATGTATATATTTATATCCCTGCTATCTATTTTATTTTTCTTGTCCGCTTATTTGCTAGATAGTAGCCCATTACTAACTATTCTGGGCTACGGGGATTGGTTCACCTACCGGGGGTTGTAGGTGCCATCATGACCAATAAATTGGGTCGTGACAAGCTCAGAGCAGGCAGAAGAGTTATGATGATCGTAGGCTTCGTGCCTTGGAGTTTAGTGTCGGTGACTTGCTGTTTCTCCGTGTATCGCCCATGAAGGGCGTGATGAGATTTGGTAGGCGGGGCAAGCTTAGCCCCAGGTACATTGGGCCGTTTGAGATTCTTCAGATGGTTGGTAGCGTTGCCTATCAGTTAGCCTTGCCTCTGATGTTTTCAGCTATACATCCTGTATTTCATGTTTCAATGTTGCATCGATAGGTCCCAGATGAGTCTCATGTGTTGCAGTGGGATTCAGTTCAGTTGGGTGAGGGTTTAGCCTTTGTTAAGGAGCCGGTAGCTATTTTGGCCAGAGATGTCACGAGATTGAGGTCTCGAGAGATCCCGGTTGTTAAATTTCAGTGGAGGCACCGTCCAGTCGAGGAGGCTACCTGGGAGACCGAGAGAGATATGCGAGCTCAGTATCTGCAGCTGTTTGAGCCTTCAGGTACCCCCTTGACCTTGACTTTCGAGGACGAAAGTCCTTTTTAGTAGTGGATGATGTAATGACCCTTCCAGTTATTTCCATGTATACGTTTTCCTTGTACCGTTAGAGCTTGTTTGTAGCGGCCCCAAGTCATTTAAGGCTTTTCGGGACCAGTAGTTCGGTGCCGGGGCCATTTTTTTGGTCGTGTGATAAGTTTTGAAGTCAAGCAAGTCGACAAAAGTTATCATAAGTTTCTTTAATAAATTTTTTGAACTTTGGCTAAAATGTCTCAGAGCTTTTCTCTCAATATATAAAGAGTTAGAAGTCCCCCGAAATACCAAATCGAAGGTCTACGAGTCTAGTTTCCAACGCACAAAACCTCACGTCCAACTGATCTTGGAGTAAAAAGTTATGACTATTTTACCGCGGACTGTCTGGCAGAAACTGGGTCGCAAATCGGGTCGGGTCAAAATCGATTTAAAGCCTCAACTTCACGTTTTAAAACGCCATTTCAGTTCTGAAACAGTGAGAAAACATAAGGGAGGGTTCCAAGAGAGTTCTTGAGTATCAAAATCGTGCGTACTTGAAAATATTTAATTTAAAAGTTGAACGTGGTAGAAAGTTATATTTTTATTGCCTTCCTAAAATACTTTTGTTACGAGATAATCGTGTATGTATCTATTTTACAAGAGTCTTATAATTTATTAGTATTTTAACGGAGATAGTAGACTTAGTTATGTTGGAATTTATTATTATAATATATTAGGTTTCATTTGGAATGATTTTCTATTAATTATGATATATTTAAAAAGCTATATTTATTTTATGACGAACCTATACAATACCCGATTGCGTGCATAGTAGGATAACAATATTTTATTAGAGTTGCCACCTCCACTCCACGTGGAAGGAAGGGAGGTGGACAAAAAGTTGGGTTAATGCATAGTCATTTCTAACATTTATAATATAGTCATACCCGTAGCATCTATCCAATTTCTTAAAGTTATTACTTATGCTTGACTTTTGGTAAACACCTTCATTACATTATACATCTATACAGACTCTTCATTAACACATTTTCAGCCACCTTTAGTGTAGTATAGGCAGTTCTTATATATATATTGCACGTTGAAGGAAAATTTTGTGGGAAAGTATCTTGACAATTTATGTAATCATCAAAGCAAATCAATTATCTACGTCAAGTTATTCAAGCTCGAGTTCAAGTTTGATTTCGAGTTTGATTTTGTGTTGGAGCTTTTTCGGAGAGGTTCAAGCTTGTCATCGGATGACATGTAGGTTATGGTTTAAAATCCCTAGACCTAGCATATATCGGATAAAATTGTACTAGATGGCATCCTTGGGTTGGGTTATTAGGTTGGTACCACAGACCTCGACCGTTTTATTCATGTCCGCCTACTTTTGTTCCTCCGTTGCTTGTAGTACTTGCCAATATATTTTATTTACCCTTGTGGTCCCGTGAGACCTTGTTGACTCTGGAACATAGAAGGTGGGATTTTGGGAATGTCCGCGAGTTCCGGGCATAGAATTATCCTTCTAGGCTAGTTATGCTTGTTGAGTAGCTGTGGGCCTGTGCAGGGTCGATAGGTTGATTGTGAGCTGCTGGGCATCTATTGTGTGTGATCATACCATTTCCATGCATATAAAGAGGTTTTATCCATGTTTTACTATGGTTTGGGCTTCGAGCCTACTGACACTATTTTCTAAACCTTGCATGGCCCCGGGGGCCCGTTTTTGATAAAAATGAATTGGAAATGGTTTGATTTAACTTGTGAATATGCTTGGGTAAAAGAAGGTAAAATTATGATTTATATTACGATTAAAGCTAGACTCGACAGGGCCGGGGTGCTAGTTGAGTTTTCTTGCTACCTGAGATAATTTTACCCTCGGTCGAACCGAGCACCCGAGATGACTTTCTACTGTTTAGACCCGGTTATGCTCGGGCACTCTTGGAGGGGTTTTTGAGATATTTTCCTACTACTTTAGTCCTGGACAGGGTCTGGGCATGCATATTAGAGACTGGGTCTCTATCTTGAACCCGGACTTGCTTCCGGACGACATGTTTTGATACTGAGTTTTAGTATGGGGTCAGGGACCTCCATGGACCTTGCCATCTGGGCCTGGGGCTGTGGGCTGCATGTGCCAGAGGAAGGGTATACGGTGGAGTTGAGGTATACGGGCAGTGTGCTTCCATGGGACCTACCTGCTGGGCCAGATCGGCACCGGAGGAGGTACATACAGAGATACCATTTCACTTGAGATCTTCATGCATCATATCATTCATTGTTTGAGGCTCTATCCTTGTTTGTTGTTTGTTGATTGTACGCTCAGGTAATATGGGATGCCGGAGGGTTTGTTTTCACTTATTTGTGTTCCTCGATTGTATGGGCGGCCGGGGGACTGTAGGTAGACTCTGGCTATTTACTTGTAGAATTGTTCCCTGTTACAGTTAATTGTGAAATTGGTTACTGCTAGACTGTTAGTTTCTGGATATGAGATTGATATGATTAGTTGGGCTTGATTCATGTCTCTAAGCATGCCTATCATTACTCTTTCTCTCTTCTTCTTACACTTGAGGTTACTGGTATACCATCCATTTCGTAAACTTATTATGTATACACTGTTATTGCAAGGACCCCAGGTGCGTTGTTTCTTACTTTTCACATGTGCCTATGGTGTGTATATTCTGCTTGCTGGCCTTACATGTGGTTCTGTTGACTTCCCTCTGGGCTAGTTTCTGTGTACCTTTTTCATTGATTTCTGTGACTACTTGCTTCTGTTCTGTCTGCTACTACGCTTTTATCTTATATGTGCCCAGTCGGTCTATGATACCTACTGGGTACCTTATGCTTCGCATTTGGTGCCCACCCTACCCCTTTGCATCTTTGGGTGCAGATCCTAGCGTGGGCCTTCGCCGTTAGATCGCTGTGATTCGTGCTCGGAGATCTGTTGGGGACTACTTCAGACTGAGGGTGAGCTCTTGGAGATCGGAGCTTAGCTTTAGTTTATCTTTTGCTTTATGTACTCTATTACCATTCAGAGACATCTGTATATATTATTCAGGATCGTTTGCACTCCATGTATGTAGTTTCGGCTCTATACTATGATACCAAGTCTTGGGGTTTGGTTTACTTTCCGCATCTGTATATATATATTCCTGTTATCTATTCTCTTCATCTTGTTCCCTCACTTTTGCTTATTAAACTACTCTCCCGCTTATTTGTTAGATAGTAGCCCATTACTAACTGTCTTGGGCTACGGGAATTGGTTCGCCTACTGGGGGGTTGTAGGTGCCATCATGACCGAGAAATCGGGTCGTGACACCTCGTCGTTTATTTGGTTTTTTTGGCTACTTGCCTACTTTAGAGCCTTAACTTAGAATATCATTGACTTTGATCAACATTCTTAACTAACATACTCAGAATCAAATTCTGATAGTTTCGTTAGCTCCGGAGCATTGAGTTTGGTCTAGTCAGACCTTTAGTTAAGGCCTGAGAACTTTCGGTGTGGGTTTCATATTGCTTTCTCTGTTTTCAGGCTATTTGGAGTTGAAAGTGTAACCTTGGGTAGCTTTCAATGATTGGAGCGTCAAATTCAAAATCCAACGATTCCATCAGCTTCGGAATATTGAGTTTGAGTTAGGTAGATGGTTGGTTCGGGTTTTGGGTGAGCCGGGCTTATTTTGGATGATTGGTTGCGTGTTGGTTAGTATTCACTTGGATCAATATTTCTTCGAAACTACCTTGTATGGAAGTTTCATCAATTTTGTTAGGTTCAGAACGTCGTTTCCACTCTATTAGCATTATTGGTTTTTGAATATCGGTTTTTGATTATGCCCGGAATGCCTCGGGGAGATTTGGCAAGTTGCAGACTTTTGTTGTTGCAGGTGCAGGCCTCAGGCCTTAATCGCGATTGCGAGCCTCGTCCCTCGCAAGCGCGATGAAGCACCTGGTGCCCTGTTCTTCGCGATCGTGTGATTGCCTGTCGCGATTGCGATAAAGTCCCTTCCCCTTGTTCTTGGCGACTGCATAGCTAGCCTTTGCGATCGAGATGCTCTAGCCAGCGTGGTCCTCTTGACCGCGAGGGGTCCCTTCGTGATCACGATGAAGGACCCCTGGCAGTATAAAACTTTTTCATTTTGTTTTTCCAGCCATTCTCTTTCAACTGCTTCCAACTCTAACTCACCCAAACCTTCTCTAATCTGCTCAAACTAGTACACCCTTGAAGAATCCTTGTTTTCCTCGATAAAGCCTTGCTCCATTGACGTTTTGGGTAAGTTTCTCCCCTCTTCATTGTTGTCTTCTCCATTGGCTTAATTCACCATTGTTATGAATTGTTGGAGCTCAAAGTTTGGTTGTAGATTCTGTCCCGGACAGGTGCATGCTTGGCAGGCTCATTCTTAATCACATTCTTGGCTTGATTCTTCCATTTGGGTAGGTGATTCTTGCCAATTTCTGATTTTTCCTTCCGAAAATTCCATTGTTGGGTTCCTAGCTTTAGGGGCTATTTTAGCTCGAATTTGTAGCCCAATTTCCTTGATTTTCTGGGCATGTACTCCCATGGTCTTGAGGATCATAATGTGAGTTTTCATTTTTGGTTTTAGGTTGCAGGGCCCACGGGCCCACTGATGACCTGATTTTTGACCCGACTATAATTGTAGTATTATAGGTATCATTAGACTAGTTTTAATGTTTTATTCATGTTTTTGATAGTTTGATCATGGTTCGGGATCTCTCGGAGTGATTTGGGCTTGGATTTCGTTATCCCAATAGCTTGTCATTGGATGACAGGTAGGTTATTGCCTAAACTCCCTAGACTTAGCATATATCAGATAAAATTGTACTAGCTGACATCCTTTGATTGGGTTATTAGGTTAGTACCACAGACCTTGACCGCTTTTCCATGTCTCGCCTCATTTCTTTTCTCCGTTGTGTGTAATATTCTCTGTAGTTGATATTATCACCCTTATGGTCCTATGTGGCCTTGTTTGACTCTTGACCATAGATGGTGGGTTATTCGGGGGCGCCCGTGAGTCACGGGCATCATTATCGTGATATTATGCTTGCTATCTGTGTTGTAGAGCGATTGGAGCCTGTGCAAGGCCGATAGGTTATTTGTGGGCCAGGGGCCACTGTTGTGATTGTGTATGCCATTCTTCATGCATATAGCAAGGATTTCTTAATGAGTTTTACTACGGTTTTGGCTTCGAGCCTACCAAAACTGATTTTCTAAACTTTGCATAGCTTGTGGGGTCCATTTTTGGTAGAAATGATGTAAAGAGAGTTTTGGTATCGTTTTAATGGGTCTTCTTGGGGTAAGGGAAAATCAAAGGCCATTTTATCACTAGTTCCACTTATACTAGATTCGACGGCGTTCGAGTGCTAGACTTGTTTTACTACAACTTCAGGGGTGATGCTAGACTCGGCAGGGCTGGGTGTGGATACTCTCCAAGAAGCTTTACTTGGGGGTTTTCGAGATTGCGGGGCATCTAGTATGTTGGCTGAGGTTCTCCATAGACCTTGCTGTTCTGGACCAGAGGCTGCGAGCTGTGGGTGCCAGATGGGGGGATACGGGGTAGTAAGGGTATACGAGTGTGACCTTCCATGGATCATGTTTTCTGGGCCTTATAGGTCACCAGAAGCGGGTAACATACGGTACTACTATCACTCTTGACTTATCATGGAATCATATCATTCATCTGTGTGAGGTACCACTCTTGTTTGCTGTTTGTTGATTGTATGCTCTAGTAGTATGGGATGCCAGAGGTTTTTTTTCACTTGATTGCATTTCTCGGTTGTATGGGCGGCCGAGGGACTGTAGGTAGACTCTTGTTACTTTATCTCGGTGTTATCCCCTGCTACAGTTATAATTATGAGGTTGTATATTGCTAAGTTATTAGTTTCTGGAGTTGAGATTGGTATGATTGGTTTGGTTATTGATTCCTATTTTCCGAGCATATCTATCTTTGCTCTTCTCTTCCTTCCCTTGTACTTGAGGTTATCGATATACCGTCCACTGCTAAAACTTATTGTGTATATACGATTATTGCAAGGATCCCAGGTGCGTCATTTCTTACTTTCACATGTGTCGGTTGTGTATATATTCTACTTACTAGCCTTGTGTGTTATTTCTGTTGTCTTCCCTCTGGGCTAGCTCCTGTGTACCTTTTCATTGATTTCCGTGACTACTTGCTTGTATTCTGTCTGTTACTACACTCTTATCTTATATGTGTCCAGTCGGCCTATGATACCTACTGGGTACCTTTTTCTTCGCATTTGGTGCTCATACTACACTCTGCATCTTCTAGTGCAGATCCTAGTGTGGGCTATCGCTGTTAGCATTGGAGATTCGTACGAGGAGATGCTTTTGTGATATCCCAGACTGAGGGTGAGCCCTTGACGACCAGAGCTTTAGTTTATTTTTTGCTTATGCACTCTATTACTACTAGGAGACATTGGTGTATATTTTATTTTGGATGCTTCGTACTCCTTATCTACTTTCGGCTCTATACTATGATACCAGATTTTGGGTTCCGCATATGTATGTATATATACCCTGTTATCTACTTTCTTCATCTTGTTCCCTTGCTTCCGCTTATTAATCTGTTCTTCCACTTTAATTATTGAAATGTAGCCCATTATTAACCGTTCTGGGCTATGGAGATTGGTTCACCTACTGCGGGATTGTAGGTGTCATCTTGACCGAGAAATCGGGTCGTGATAATTATTCATAGAATATTCTCAAATAGACCAGGAGCATTTTTCGTTAATGGTCCAGGAGAAACTGAAAATAAATTTTTATATTATGCTTTGTTAGCCACTGTGCGTAGTAAAGCATATATAGCTCTTGCAACAACATCATCTGGTGTTGCAGCGTCGCTTCTTAGTGGCGGCCGAACAACACATTCACGATTCAAAATTCCTATAGATATTGATGAAAATTTCAATTGCAATATTAGTAAACAAAGTGCATTAGCACAGTTAATCCGAGATGCAAAATTCATCGTATGGGATGAAGTATCGATGGCCAAAAAAAAATGGTTGAAACTTTTGACTTGCTCTTAAAAGATCTAATGGATACGAATATACTTTTTGGAGGAAAAGTGATTGTATTTGGAGGTGATTTTAGATAAACTCTTCCAGTAGTACGAAATAGAAAAAAAGAAGATTTCATTAATGAAAGTTTGTTATACTCCCATATTTGGAGCCAATTGAAAAAATTACCATTATCTATAAATATGCGTGCAAAAATAGATCCAACATTTTGTAGTTATCTTATGAGAATTGGAAACGAAAAAGAAAAAAAAATCTTAATAACAAAATTGAAATTTCAGGTTCTTTGATTATACCTTTTATAACTGAGAAAAAATCTTTAGACGCTTTATTTGATGTAATCTATCCAAATATTCACACATTATTTAGTGATGTAGGAAACCAGAACTCTCGTGTTATTTTAACAACCAAAAATGATTTTGTGAACGAAATCAATGAAATGCTCATAACTAGATTTTCAAATACAATTAGAACATTTGTTGCCGTAGATGAGACTATTGAACCTAATAATCAAAGTCAATTTGAAGATTTTTTACATACATTGAATCCTCCGAGTTTACCGCCTTACAAATTGACTTTGAAATAAAATTGTCCAATTATATTATTGCAAAATTTAAATCCTTGTGAAGGATTATGTAATGGTACTCGATTGATCTGTTGTGATTTCAAAACACATGTCATTAATGCTAAAATAGTTACCATACATTTCAAGAATACACATGTGTTTATTTCAAGAATACCTCTTTTATTATTCGGGGATGATAAATCTGTGATTCTATTCAAGAGAACACAATTTTCTGTACGGTTATGTTTTTCCATGACTATAAATAAGGCACAAGGTCAGATATAAGATTTCGCAGGAATTTACTTATGCGAACTAGTTTTTTCGCACGGTCAGTTGTATGTTGCATTATCTCGAGCAAAGGGTTCTAACTATGTTAAAGTGTTGATTCGATCACCAACATCAGCAAATCACGATGATCATTCTACAATTAACATAGTTTATGATAAAATAATTAAAAAAACATTCTCTTGAGCTCTGTGCTTGTTAACTATTCATTCAATTACTTAATCTTATAATTTTATTCTTCTACAGGTTGTTGATACTCAAGAAATGGAATCAAGATATACCATCAATGAAATCACACCACTCACTAGAGATTGGACCTGTAAGGTATAGGTTATTGATAAAATTCATCCAAAAATTAGCAAAGATCAGCTGGTTCGATTTCAAACGATCTTTGTACAAGATAAGAATGTAAGATTTTCAATATTTTAACTATACAATAAATTTTTTATTGCTTCTTTAGATAGTAACTATATATTTGGTATTATTTAATAAATCACAGGAAAAACAAGTTTGTGTTGTGGTATATGGTCCTGAAATCTAATATTACGATGACATGTTTAAAATTTTCCACACATATCTTATCTCGACAGCAAAAATTAGAGAACCTTCACGATATGCAATACCACTGAACACATTTGAATGAATTATTGATGCATTTGCGATCGTCGAAGAAGTTACATAGAGCGATGAAGAAGAAGAACCGTTATCGTTGCCTACAAAATTAAACACAATTTCTTTTGCTGATATTGAAAAACAGGTTCCAGGAGTTGAATTTAGTAAGCAAACACTACTCTTATTATTTCATTTATTTACTGCAGATTCATATATCTTTACTATTAAATTTAAATACTTGGATTTTAACTTAACATTCTTATGATTTGTCAATGCAGATCTGTTGACTGTTGTCGCGAATTGTGGATCCATAAAATATCATGGCGAGAAAGACAAAAGATCTGAAGAAGCTATTATCATAGACAACAAGTAAGTAAAGTAGACTTTCAAGTAAGTAAAGTAGACTTTCATTCGATTTAACGATAAAATACATACCTAACACTCCTTTAATTTTATAGGAAAATACCTTTTCTATTTTCCATCTGGAGAGAATTAGCGGATGATGATGGAACTCAATTAATGCAGTAGCTACAAGAATACCATGTGATTCTCGCTAAACGAATAGCTATTTTTATCTTTAAGAAAGGTATTGTGATATTTTTTCCATGGTACATGTATATAAATATGTAGTTTTACTCATCAACAAATATGTTCGCTGCAGAAATTCGATTGACAAAAAGATTCAATTCAATGATCCTGATCAACCTTTTATATCCACAGGCAACAAATTTAATGAATTGGTATTAAACAAACTTTGTTCACTCACCACTATATTTCTCTTTATTTACAACTTCTACAAAGATAAAGTTTTATAATACCTACTGTTACATTACATGGCAAAGAAAAATAAGCAGATGTTAATTGCATACACTCTGAAAGGTACATCTGAGTCATCTTCTTCACTAAATGTTGCGCCATTCGAAGATGAAATAATCTCCATTTCAACTATTTCATCACAATCTATTGTACATTTTCTTTTGGTGCTATATCTTATTATCGTTATGTATATATTATGCATTTATCCTCAGTATTTACTTTTTTTGGTTGCTTTAATTTTGGTCTGATTTTCTCGATTTTATTGTTCTGAAGTCTCTATTTTTTTTATCGTTCTCTATTTTGTTTATCAGATTATTAGACTTTTTCTGATCTAGCTTTAATTTCTCTAAGTAGAATGATGAGACTTGTTTTCGATGAAAGAACAAACCAGAAGATTCGTTTTTAGGATGCAGAGCAAGCCTTACGAGACTCTTTGTGGGTTCTTCAATATATAGTATCTCATGGCTGTAATTGATATCTATTTTTATAAAATGAAAATCTACATTTGATTGCTCTAACTCAAATGATCCTATGAAAGAACAAACCAGAAGAGTTGTCGTTAGACTACAGAGCAAGCCTTACAGGATTCCCTGCGAGTTCTTCACAAAACGAGTGAAGCATGTATATATAGACTGACATGAAGAATGTATACACATGTGCCTCTTTGTTATAACCCTCGACAAAATTGCTTTTTGGATATTATCTGTTCGTGATTTTTTTTCGCAATCTTGATACACTAAGGCTTACAATTTTGTTGTTGTGCAAAAACTCCAACCCCAAAATATATTTCATACTTCTAAGGTAAATTATGCTACTCTGCGTAGGAGCCTTAGAGACTTCAGATTTAAATTTTCGATGGTGAAAATTAGTATAGATACTGGACAAACAGCTGGTAGCAACAATCTCAGGAAGGCATCACACATATCTTTTGGTTTAAAATTCAAAAATCAATAACAAAATTGTTACCATACTTTACGTTGCTTTTGCTCTTTCGTTTTCACCTTGTTGTGGACTAGGATGCTTCCAGCTATTTGAGCATCTGTATAGCTCCCCTGAATTTAATATCATCAGTAGTAGCAGTGTAGGGAGGTCCACCCTTTTTGCTACACGTTTATATAATTGTCTGAAGTCTTGATGGTGTTTTTTATTATGATTAATTTATTATATTTAAAATCTTTACTACATATCTAATGGTTCTAAGGTCATAAAAATTATCATATAATTCTACTTATATTCAGGTGCTTATGCTTTCGATCTCAATCAAAGTCCAATGCAAAATTTTATTTCTCTTTTCAGCAAAGTTAAAATCGTCTTGTTCACCTGACTTAAATTTTATTTTTCTACTTATTTATAAAATCAAATTTGTATAACCCTTTCATCTAAACTCATCATTTTGAAGAGTTTGCATTAAACAAGAGTCTTGTATCTATTTCCAGATTCATTCTATGACTAGGCATGTAATATTTTTGTTCCTCTTAAAAGACAACTAAAGCAGCAGACCAAGTCTGACCAAGCATATTCTTCTAATGTCTTGACATTTTCTATCAATTTTATTGCATGGTGTAAAATGTTATAAGTTTCAAGTAACCAATAGTCATGTTACTTGGTAACTTTATCCTCTTTGCGCTGACTTAAAAAATCAGGGAGATGTTGCAGTTAATCAAACTTATATTTTCTGCATATAAAATTTAAAGTTTTTAGGTGTTCTTTAAAGAGCCGAGGGTCTTTTAAAAAAAGTACATCAACCTTCACTAGGTAGGAGTAAGGTGCATACATACCACTCTCCCTAGACCCCACTGATGGGATTACACTGGGTTTGTTGTTCTCAGGTGTTCTTTAAGGTAAAATTAACAGAGAGATGGAGATTATTTTTCATTTAAAAAGTCTTTATAATGAAATAAATTATGGTGATTTGAACCCGTGATGTGCGCCTATCATATATCCCATGTGAGTACTTTTTGCTGAATTAAAACTCTGGGGACAACTTTTATGGCATTGTTGCTCTACGAATAAACAAAAAAATGGGATAATATACATAAGTAATGTGTTATCGGTGGGTTTAAATTGGAAAAAGAAAATCATTCTCTATGACAAGCAAATGTACTTTGCAGCTTTACTTGTGCGCGGGGAATATTTCGGTAACTAAACAACTTTACTTGTGCGTGGGAAATGCGTCGGCAACTAAAAAGGAAGAATATTTTCTTTTTGGGTTCCCACTCGGTGTCCGATACATCTGGTTTTGCGCCGCATAACGCTCGTTAAATGATTTAACATTTCGACCACTTTCTGCTTTTTCTTCACTTTCCTACTTAAAATTGTATTTTTTAAAGTTTTAGATCATTCTCAAAATTTTACTTACATTGCCCAATTAAAGTACAAGTCTACAAATTATCCTTCAATCAACTTTGTAAATAATTGATATTGCAGTAACTAACTGCTACCTTTTGATAAATTTCTTAACAGGCTCAAACTTTTTATGTCAAAGGCAAAATATCGGTGCCAAGTGAATTCCAATACTTTTACGTGCTTTTATGCTCGGAGTGTAAATATTTGGTACGAATAAAGCAGAAAAAAGAGGTTCTCTGTATAAGATGCAAGCTCCGGAAAATGTTGATTCCAAGGTAATAACAACTCTTACACAAAATTTATATTAAATCTCATATTTAATGTAAATTCACTCGAAAAAATAACATTTCAGATGCGAATTTGAAGTTGAAATCACAGATGCAAGCGGAACAACAACAGCGACAGTGTCACGCCCCAAACTCAGGGAGGCGCGACTGGCACATTCTGCCTCACTTGATCGAGCGAACCAATAGAAACCAAATCAAACAAAATGAAACACAATGGAAACAAACTCAAATATAACAAAAGGATAATACAAGGCCGCCAGGCCACAACTGATTCTCAGACCCACAACAGATGTCTAGAAGCCTCTAAGATGGAAAACTGCTAACCACAATTTGGGACAGGCCCCGACATACCCATTACCAAAACAAAACCAAGGAACACTCTAGATTTAACGACTCAAAAAAGAACGGAGCGTACCAACCATCAGCTGAACTTGACCACATGCAATCAGGACCACTGTCTACCTGATAACCTGCAGGCATGAATGCAGCGCCCCCAAGCACTGGGGACGTTAGTACGAAAGAATGTACTGATTATGTAAGGCGACAGAATAACAGAAGTAGTATAACTCAAAACTGAAACCACAATATGAAGAGAGTCAAAATAGAAATAATACCAACATCCCAGCCACAACCTGCACAGACACCACATCAGCCCAACATTACCTTACCTTCCCCTACTCCAGGCCCCTCAACAACCACAACCTCGATCACACATCGCCTACGAAACTCAAGGTACAACTAACTACAACAATCATAACATAGGAATGCAACACAATACATAGGCTCAACCTGTGGAATGAACTCACGACATAGGAATGCAACACAATACATAGGTTCAACCTGTGGAATGAACTCACGCCTTACGGGAGAGCAATACACAAGAGAGGCCATGCGAAAAAATACTCACGCCTTACAGGTCCTCATAATGTCATGGGCTCGACCATGCGAAAAGGTTTTACGCCTTACAGGTCTTTGCAGAGCCACGGGCTCAACCATGCGGACAGATCTCACGCCTTATAAGTTTTCGTGAACCCTCTAGGCAACCACAATCAAAATGCAATAAAATATGATGAAATATGCAACACATAACACAATACCATAGAAGCTTTAAGGCATCCAAAAAATATCCAAGAACCACCATACCTCCTTCGTACCACAGTCATAACACCACGATAAACCCAACCATCACCGTCATCTAATAACCACAAATATACACCACATCCTTTCAACTTAAAACTAGACCAACATCACCAAATATGAGTTTTATAACAAGAATAACACCAACAATAATTTAGAGACATCTAAAAATTGACTCTTCGATAGCACGCTAGACACAAAGATTTCTAATACAAAGGAATTATGCCAAAAAAAAAAGGAGTAGCCTTGACATACCTCAAACTTCATGTCCCAAAGCTACCAAAAACTCTCCCTACAATTCTCGGAGACACATATGTATATCGAGAGAAAGGCAACAAAAACATAGGAAAAATCATATAGCTGTAGTGAGGCTTATGTCCGTACGGAGATACAATACATAACAATCACTTAATTGGTCAATTAGAAACAAATTGATATGCAACACTTTGATTTCATGAAGAAAATGAAAGAGCAAAACATTAAGGTTCCCATATATACATATAAAATACGTACAACAATTTACAAAAGAGTTTCACTTGATTTTTTTTTTTTTTAATAAAATAATTATGCAATGTGTCGAAGTAAGGTTGATGCCACACACTTCATTCAATACTTGCGGGCAATTTCCTTATCTCCACGTGAAATAGAGGTACTAATGCAACCTAAATTCTTATCTCATTACGTATGTACTCGGGTATTGCATAAGTTCATAATAAAATACATATAATATTTTAAATTTATCACAACTAATAGAAAATTATTTTGAAAAAAGCCTTCTACATACAATAATTTTTTTCCACATAACTAGACTTACTATCTTAGTTAAAATATTAATAACTTATAAAACTCTAAAAAATAAATACACATATAAATATATCGTAACAAAAGAATTTTTTTATAAATATTGAAAATATTTTAAGGAGGCAATAAAAATATAACTTTTTACCAAATTCAACTTTTAAATCAAATATTTTCAAATACGCGCAATGTTAATAAAATTCTCAAATTTAGGCTCGCAAGCCTTTGATACGGGATGAAGGTTAACCTTAAAACACCTGGGGTGTTACAAACAGTGTCGGAGAAATTGGGTTGAAGGAATGCTTTCAATGACAGCAGAGCAAATATATGAAACTATTGTTGTCAAGGTACAAACACATATAGCACTAGAATTGTTTCAACTTAAAGGAAATTAATTGGAAATCTTTAAATTTAAGGATCTTACAACCGTTCAAACTTCTTTGTACAACAACAATTGTTACCCATTGAACATATCCGAGAAACATTGTTGCAAAAATGGTTAAAAATTGACGTACAAAAGTCACTACTCTGGACACTGGATAGAACACCTGGTTCATTAGTGATTTTATCTTACAGCCAAAAACAAACTGTCTTTGATTTACCGAAATCTTCAACAACAATCATTGGCGGGAGAACTAAAAGAAAGATAGAATCCATAACTCCTGCACAAGAATATTGTAATGATCCTTCTGGTCATTCCTGCGTTTATGCTTTTCTTGTACTGTTAGAGCTTACCTGCAGTGGCCCCAAATCATTTATGGCTTGATGGGACTGGTGGTTCGGCGCCCTGGCCGTTCATTTGGTCTTTATGGACGTCTCCCTATTTTAGAGCTGAGTCTTAAGAGTTGAGTTATCAAAATCGTACGATAGTGATTTGCGATCGTATGACCTCAACTGACCTTGTGGGCAGGTCGATCCTGATTCGAGGTGTCGTAGGACCTTAACCTTCGTCCCGTATCAAAGGCTTGCGAGCCTAAGTTTGAGAATTTTATTAACATGACGCATATTTGAAATATTTGATTTGAAAGTTGAATTTGGTAAAAAGTTTTATTTTTCTAAAAATATTTTAAATATTTATGAAAAAAATACTTTTGTTATGATATATTTGTGTATGTATTTATTTTATGAGAGTTTTATAAATTATTAATATTTTAACGGAGATAGTAACTTTAGTTATGTTGAAAAGTAATTATTATATGTGATATATTTTAAAAAAATATTTATTTTATCACGGTCTTACTCAATATTCGAATGCATACATAATTAGGAGTATAAAATAATTTAATATTGTGTAATCCCACCCTTTTACACGTGGGTCTATGCTAAGAGTCACTTAGTGACTATTCATTTTATATATGACATCTGTTAGTATAATATGCATAAAAATTCATTAATAAATAATATAATCATCACTTTTCAAAAGTAAGTTGTTGAAGGATTTGTATATATGTATAAGTCATACCCCCACTATTTCTCTCATTAGAATTTTTCTTACAAAAAGGGCGATGAAGCTATGCTACTGCTAGTTAGATTCATTTTCTTTTCGTGAAAGGAATATTTTGTGGGATTGTATTTTGATGTTATAGTTTGATCACCAAAATGAAAATCGAAGATCTTTATCACGTTATTCAAGTCCGAATTTGAGTTTAATTTTATTTCGGAGCTTCTCAGAGCGGTTTGGGCTTGGACGTCATCGTTCCAGCAACTTGTCATTGGACGACAGGTAGGTTATGGTCTAACTCCTCTAGACTTCGCGTATATAGGATAAAATTGTATTAATGGGCATCCTTGGGTTGGGTTTATTAGCTTGGTACCACAGACCTTGACCGCACCTTTATGTCCGATTCATTTCTTTCCTCCGATGTTTGTAGTATTTGTTATAGACGATATTATCACCCTTATGGTCCTGTGTGGCCTTATATTGACTAAGAAACATAGATGGTGGGTTATTGGAAATGTCCATGAGTCCCGAACATCGTTATTATTGTTATAGAGTTGGCTATCTGTGTTGTAGAATGATTGGAGCATGTGCAGGGCCGATAGGTTGATTGTGAGCCGTTGGGCTATTGTTTGTGATTGAGCATGTCATTTTCATGCATATAAGGTATTTCTACAAGATTTTTACTATGATTTTGGATTCGAGCCTACCTTATACGATTTTCTAAACTTGCATGGCCTCGGGGGCCTATTTTCGATAAAAATGATTATAAAATAGTTTGGTATTGTTTTACTGGATCTTCTAGGGGTGAAAAAAGTTAAAAGAGTGATTTATCACAGTTTTCCTACTTATACTAGACTCGGTTGGGCCGAGGTGCTAGACTTGCTTTGTTATTAATGGGAAATAATATTAGACTCGGTAAAGTTGAGCACTAGACTTGATTTACAACTGGTTTAGACCCGAATACGCCGGCACCCTTGAAGAGGGTTTTTGAGACTTATTCCATCGATTTAGACCGGATAGGTTCTGGGCATGCATTTTCGATACTGGGTCACTACTTTGGACCCGGATTCACTCCAGCCGATGATATTGAGATTGAGATTTAGTATGTGGTCGAGGACCTTCATGGACCTTGATGATCCAGACCAGGGGCTACGTGATGAGATGTCGGAGGAGGGGTATACGGTGGAGTTGAGGTATACGGGTCGTATACTTCTATGGGACCTACCTACTGGGCCTTGAGGCACCGGAAGAGGTACATACAGGGTTACTATTCTACCCGATTTTCATCATGCATCATACCATTCATTTGTGTGAGGTTCCAACCTTGTTTGATGTTTGCTGAGTGTACGCTCTAATAGTATGGGATGCCGGAGGGTTTGTCTTCACTTGGTTTTGTTCCTGGGGTGTATGGGCGCCTGTTGGGACTGTAGGTAGACTTATTATTGCCTTATCGCATCTTATGATTCCTTATGTTGATTTCTTATTGTATTTTGGTATTGCGACTAGTATTTTGTAGCTGGGCTTGGTTATTATTCCTGTGTTTGAGCATGATTTTGTCACTTTGCTTTCCTCCTTCTCTTTTTACTTGAGGTTGCCGGTATACCGCTCATTTTCTAAGGAACTTCTATATATATTGTTATAGCAAGGATCCAAGGTGTGTTACTGCTTTCTTTCACATGTGCCTGCGATATGTATTCTAGTATCTATCTATGTCTGTTGTTTTCTGCTTGTATTCCTTCTGTGCTAGCTTTCGTGTACTTATTCATTGTTCTCTGTGACTATTTGCTTCTACTCTGCTTATTACTGATCTTTTATCTTATATATGCCCACTCGGCCTATGATACCTACTGGTACCCGTTGCTTAGCAATTCGTGCTCATACTACACTTCTGCATCTTCTGGTGTAGATCCTGGTGTAGGCCCTCGCCGTTAGCTTGTGGAGACTCATGCAAGGAGACTTTGGACCATTCCAAACTAAGGGTGATCTCCTGGCGATCGGAGCTTAGCTTTTAGTTTATCTTTTATATCATGTACTCTATTACTACTCGGAGATATATGTATATATCACTTTGGATCCTTTTGTACTCTATTAATGTAGTTTTATCTCTATACAATGATACCAAGTGTTTTGGGTTGGTTTAGCTTCCGTACATATGTTATTTTTATTCTTGATGTTCACTTTCTTTACTTATTGCCCTTGCTTCCGCATTTTCTTACTGTTCTTCCGCTTACTTGTTAGATAGTAGCCCATTACTAATCGTTCCTGGCTACGGGGATTGGTTCACCTACTGAGGGTTGTAGGTTCCATCATGACCGAGAAATCTGGTCGTGATAGCTTGGTGTCAGAGCCTAGGTTCACCGGTGTCATCGGTATAGGAGCCAATGTTTAGTAGAGTCCTGCGAATTAGGGCGGAGACGTCCATACTCAATCTTCGGGAAGCTACTATGACATCTTAGGAAACATGGACCTTCTTGCTTCTATCTCGTGCGTAGTATCCTTGAAAGTTTTTGGAAATCTCACTTGTTCTAGTTCACTCTTTCGCAGATGGTTCATACGATATCGTCAGCTTCTGGCGGAGAAGAGCCTTCGACCCCTGCACCTCCGACTCCAGCTAGGGGCCGGGGTGGTCGCAAGGGTAGAGGTAGAGGTCGTCCTTGAGCAGCAGCACCTGCTTGAGCTGCTAGGGTTGAGATAGAGCCTAAGCATGCTTATGAGCAAGAGTTTGTTCCTGAGCAGCAGCATATGGACCCGGGGATAGCCCAGGTGTCGCCAGCTCCGGTGCCAGCTCCGGTGCCAGCTCCAGTATCAGCTTTAGTGCCAGCATCAGCCCCAACTCAGTCTTCAGACATTCGGGGTGTACTTCTACAGTTACTGGCTATGATTGGGGATCAGCTTGCTGGGGTAGCACAGACATCTGCTCATGGGGCAGCGCTGGGTGCACAAAGTTCAAGAGCACAACCTACTGATAACGCCCAAACTACACCTCTAATTAAAGAAGCGTAAGCGGTCGTAGTCAAATATAGAACCCAACAAAGGTTGGGGTCGAATCCCACAGAGAATATGGTGAAGATTAAGCCTTTAGTGAAGTATGTGACTAGTCGTCAATAGTTTCCGGTAAATAGGGGGTTTTGTGTAAACAATGCGTAAACAAAACGAACAATTAATGTATGAATGATAATCAATAGGAGAATGAACTAGGGAAGTGTTTACCATGGCGTTGGTAACAATGTCGATCCTAGGCTTAATCGGGTTCTTTTTATATGCGTGTCACGATGTGATTGAAGTAACGGTATCGTCTAAACGTTTCTCAACCAAATAGACAAATTTCCTTTTCTATTCTCTCGACCTCGAAAAGATGTACTTTTTAGATTTCAATCCTAAACATCAAGTAGATTAATCTAGTTACAGCATTAATCATTATACGAGAGTTAGTAGTCTCGAATCCTTGTTGTTAATCAAGTTTCCCGGTTTTAATCTCTTTACTCAAGCAAACTTAAACCTAGGCATGTTCTAATGTTTGCAACCACTAGAAAACGTTAAATAATGAATGATTAACAACGTGACAATACATATATTGAACCCAACGCTACCCGGAATCTATATCGCTATGTTTTCCATGGCTCCCACAACCCTAGTTGTGGGAGGTTTAGTTAATCATGCTATAAAGAAAAGAGAAGAGAATTGTATTCATAATAAAGAGAATGGATTCTTACAATACAGTGAAAACAATCTTCAATTATCCAAGAACAAGAAAAAACCAAGATCCCAAGAACGATTCAAGAACAAGCTTGAGGAGAAGGAAACCGTGTGTAGCGCGTTTCCTCTCTCAAAACTCGCTCAAAAACTCCTAAAACTATTGGGAGAACTATTGTATAGTGAATGAATAATTAAAATAAAACTAACATAGGGTATTTATAGGAGTCTAGGAAACCAATCCCAAAAATGCTCGGAATCCGCGTCGCGGACTTCCTAAGTGTGACGGCCAGGCTGACGGGCCGTCACAGGGTTGATGGACCATCGCCTGGACCGTCACCCTTAGGCAGTGGACTGCCTCACTTGCTGCCTTGGTGTGACGGTTTGGGTGCCGGACCGTCACCTGAACCGTCACTCTTATCCAGAATGCTCTTTTTCGCGTATTTCCTTCCGTTTCCATGTTTGTCTCCATTTCCTACAAATATAACATAAAAACATCAAAAACGACAATGGTTTCTTGAAAACGTACGATTGTTCTTAGTTAAAAGGAGTCGAAAGTGCCGTAAAATGGCGGCACATCAGTATGTCACCCACTAAAGTGGCCTAAAGAGGAGTGTCAGGAGAAATAATGGAAGCATCCCACTCAAGAGGTTTGTATTTTACATCATCTTATCCATGAGCTCAGGTTCTGGCTCAGTTGTGGTGCTCCAATAGATGACATTAATTGCAGTTGGAGTGATTTGAACTTTCTTGGCTCAAATTAATATGGATTCCAAAGCGGGGTAAGTTTTTGTCCCCCTTTATATCCCTTAGCATCTTGTGTGGCTTGATATGAGGCAAAGAACTCCTAGACTATCTCCCTGTAGTAGCTCCCGGGCATCTCCTAAAATTGTTTCCACCGTCGTCTGGCAAATTGCTTGGGGATGTTAGGCAAGTTATCCCCCATTATTTGCAGATTGAAACTTTGCTCTGTGTTGAAGGACCTGCCACTATCACGATCATATATGTCCCTTATACCTTCCACCCAAACTAAATCCTCTCATCTTCTGAAATTTGGGCATGAGAAGATATTGTGGCTTTATTCTTGCCCTTTGAGGTTGTATTGGATTAGGAGGGAGTTGTTGGACTTCTCGAACTACTCTCGGTGTTTCTCCTTCTAGAAGATATGTTCTGCACATGGAAATTATGAATCCAAAAAATAAGCAAAATCTTTTTGTGTTTTTGACATAAGTGAAAGAAAAAGATCAAAAAGAAGTTAACTAATTAAAAAGATCGAGATGCAAAGGAGTAGAAAAATGAAATAGGTATTTGACAACTCATATGAACCATGTGCGAAATAAACAAGCCATTGTGCGTGTCGCACATGACATCGCATTAGCTACCAGAACCTTCAAGAGATTTTCCACTGAGGTGCAATGGCTGGTGCGGTTTCCATAAGCAAAAGTACATATCACACCTTGGGTCGCACCTCAAGACAATGAGCTAGAACAATAATTTTACCAGGTGTAGTGCCTTGTGCATTCCGCACATCAAGATCTGCGCACCCCATGCGAAATACACCAGAGCATAATTGGAATTTTTGGTTCCTTGTGTTCTTGTGAGTTACACATGTGATTTGTGCAAAAAGATTTGCATGAATCACTTGGCACCAAGTAGTAAACCAACAAATATAACAAAGGGGTTAAGGGATATCATGACTGCAATTAACATCCGGGTACTCATACTTTCTCGAAGTTCCCTTAGTACCAATCAAGACAAAAGAAGAACTCAACGATTTCCCTTAAGAAGGAAGTTACCCCGTCTATCATTGGGAACATCAAGCCCTCAATTGCAACACTTAGGCACAAATCTTCAACAATAATTTCTACCTCCCCGCACAAGATCATATACCCAACAAAATATTCAACTATGAACATGGGCACACAATAGTAGCAAATTTCAGCCCCACACAATAGTTATCAACAAAAACTTATGAAAAATGTCGATTTTCCCTAAGAATAATGTCACCCAATCTATCATAGGGCCAAATCATACATCAATCACAAGTGGGTTACTCAAACTTCACCCCAAACACTATTTTTTCAAGGCTAAAAACTACTACATCAATATGCATTATCACAATATCAAATCCTACCAAGTTGTCACTAAGAAAAATCCACGATACAATTCAAAATTGGGGACCCAAAATTTTTGGATCTCACCCAAAATAAACATGGCAATTCTATTAAGCATGCTTCAAAATGTGAGTTCCCATCTAATATAAAAACATATATTTAACATTGGGGAACTTACCACAAGTGAAGATTAGGCAGAGAAAAGTATAAATTGAAGCTTTTGGAGAGCAACAATGGTGAGCCAACAACTTTCTTGGAGAACCAATGGCAGAGACGGGTGGTGAACGGGTGGAGAAGTTTAGGTGA
Source organism: Jaltomata sinuosa (assembly GCA_003996215.1). Classification (NCBI taxonomy): domain Eukaryota; kingdom Viridiplantae; phylum Streptophyta; class Magnoliopsida; order Solanales; family Solanaceae; genus Jaltomata; species Jaltomata sinuosa. The sequence continues at coordinate 22,743 of QJPP01001893.1, forward strand.
AAAGAGGAGAAGATTTTGGGGATGTTTAAGGGATTTGTGGGAGGTTTTGGGAGAGAATTTGAGAAGTTGTAGGAGAGAATGTGTAAGAAGAAGAGAAGGGTGGCAAAATATAAAGGAAAAGAAGAAGAATATTGAGCTGGGTCGGTCAATGGGTCAGGTCAATTAAAATTTTAAATTTACCTTAGTGTGTCGCATTGTCTGATTTGCACAAGACCTTGTGCAGACCGCATGTCATTTTGTACCTCACCTTTTCATGCCCTGAATTTGGCCCAAGCTTCTGATTCATCATGCAATGGAGGTCTGACACGCACATGGGCTTGTGCAGACCGCACAACCCAGCGCACATCGCCTCCATTTTCTATTATTCTTCCCAGCTTTCTTGTTTGGCATTCGTTGGTCCATGCGACACATACAATGGCTTATACGAACTGCACGGTCCTCCACATGTCTCCTTTTTGAACTATTTTTCCACTTGTTCATTCCTCTGGTCCTTGCAATTCCTAAAAAAACCAAAAACAACAAAAGATAACTAAAAATAAAGTAAAAGCACTTGGGTTGCCTCTCAAGAAGTTCTTGATTTTATGTCATGGATCGATGATAGTACCTCAACCTTAGTCATTGTCGGATAGAAAGCCAATCTATTTGGCGTGGCCCCATCCTAAGAAGGGGAAGTGCTCCTTTACAATCGTCAAAATATCACTATGTGGTCGACTTGGAAACTCTTTAATATTTGGCATCTTGCCCATATCACACTCCTCAAGGGCATGATAAAGCTTGCCCTCAACATCAATTACTGATATTACCCTCAATTCATCCAGAGGCTTTGTTGGTTGGCATAAGATAAATGTCACTACATCACTTCCAACTCAGAATTTGAGTTTACTGAGTTCAATGTCTACAAGTTCTCTCCATGTGGGTAATAGTGGTCACCCCAATATTATGGTCATCTCAACATCTTCTTCACAATCCAAAATCATGAAGTCCACCGAGAGAATGAGCTTGTCGACCTTCACTTATACATAAAAGAGGATCCCTATCGGACGCTTAATGGACCGATCAGCCATGAGTAGATGCATGGATGTGGGTTTGGCGTACCCAATCCCAACTTGTTAAATATCTCTAGGGGAATTAAGTTGATGCTCGCCCCTAAATAACATAAGCCCTTACAAAACACCAATAACCCAATAGTACACAATATGGTGAATGCACTCGGATCATCCCATTTTGTAGTGACAGTACTAATCATCACACTGCTAGAGCTGTGTCAAATATCAATGGTTCCAACATAAACAATCTTCTTCTTTTTGAGAAACTCTTTCATAAATTTGTCATAACCTTACATTTGTACTAAGGCTTCAATCAAAGGAATATTTATCGAAAGCTTGCTAAACATGTCAACAAACTTGTTAAATTTGTAATCCACTTTCTTCTTGTTTAACCTTTGAGGGTATGAAGCAAGTCCCTTGGGTAGTGTGGTTGGCATACTTTGCACAATGAAAGGGTCCTCCTCAACATCAATAGCATCTTGGGGAGGAAATTCAGCTTCCTCCCTCTCATCATCAACATCAACATTCACTGGAATGTTGGGTGCACCAAGCTTTATCCCAACTTTCGGTTCCACATCTTTATCATGTATGATCTTTTTTCCTTTATCACTCGGATCAATGACAAATTCAATAGTTGGTTTCTTTACTACAATAACCGGCTTGACAATAGGCTCTCTTACTCCTCCACTTGATCTCCCACTCCTAGTGACAAACGCCATGACATGAGCATAATTTTTAGGATTTGCAGTGGTGTCACTAGGTAGTGTTCCTTTCAATCTCGGGTTCATTTGGGAGGAGATATGACTCATTTAGGCCTCAAGATGTTTAATTGAAGCCGAATGAGAGCTCACAATTTGATGGAGTGTTGAAACCTTGCTTTTTAGCTCACCAACCCCGGTATTCATTGAGTCATCTTTCTTCAAAACCAAGGAAGACATGTCCTCTATCTTCGAATGACCAGGATTGCTTTTGATGGGTTTGTATAAGGAATCCAATTTGTTTGGAGGCACATATGGGTTCAAGCTTCGGTGATTGAATCTATCACCATCTTTGTCACGATCTCTCCAATTACCATCTGATTCCTTATCCTTATTCCATCCTTGATTCTCATCCCTCAAGCGATAATACCCGGGATGAGAACCCGCCATTACATAAAACATTTGACCATCCACAATGGTCATACGCTCTTCATCACTAGCCTTGATCTCATGTGTACTCACAATATTCACCGTCTTGGCACCACCAGGCCCCATCATAAGCTTTGCCATGAGGTCAATTTGTGTCATTATTTTCTTCATAGTCTCATCCCTCTCAACATCCTTCCTCTGCATCTCAGTTGTTAGGATGGATGTGGTAACTCCTGATGTAGGAATGTCAGCCTCCCTTTTATGCCAAGCTTTGTTAGTCTTGGTCATTCTCTCTAGAAAGGCCGAGGCAAGAGGAAATTGTAGATCCATGAAGGTACCACATCTAAGATTGTTAGCGAAGGATTTATTTATCGAGTTCAAGAATATAAAGAAGCTTTGTAGCAATACATTGTCCGACAATTTTATGGTTATGAAACAACACAAGATTCTCTTAAATCTCACCCATACATTATGTAAGGGCTCATCGAGAAGTTGGCAGAAGTTTGTCATTTCATCCCTCAACTTCTTCATCCGTGATGGAGGGAAGAACCTAGTAGTAAAAGCATTTACCAACTCGGCCCAAGAGGTGATTTACCCATCCGGTAATTCCTCTGACCAAGCCATAGCTTCCCATATTAGAGAAAAGGGGAATAGGAGAAGTCAGATGGATTCTTGGGAGATATTTTGGAATATGAATGGCTGACATATCTCCAAAAAATTACGGATATGCCTGTTGGCATCTTCGTGGGCTGCTTCTCCAAACATACCTTTTATTTGGATAAAATAGAGCATTGTGCTCGTAACATGGAAAACACTATATCCAACCTTTAGGGGTAGGCAAATTGCACCTACTCCCACTTGAGGAACGACTTCATTGGCCTCGTTCATGAACACATCAAGACTTCCATTGACACTTTCGTTACCACCAAATTGACTCATAGGCCACCTACACAACAAACAAAAACAACAAACAAAAACGACAAACAAAATAAAAGAAAAAACACTCTACAAAGTGATTTTAATTCCACAATAAAAAAAGCTAATCAACTTAATTCCCCGGCAACGGTGCCATTTTTGATAACGCTCAAACTGTACTCTCTTAAAAGGAGGTATCGATGATCATTAGAGCAAAACATATTTATAGTACCCGACAAGTGTCGGGGTAGATCCCACAGGTAATTTAGAGCTTAGACTAGGTGATTGTAAATAGACCTCACACGAGAGTAGGTTGCTCAACAATAATAATTTAAAAAAGGGGGGAATTAAGAATCTATCACAATTCGAATTCCAATAAAAGAAATAAGTAAAAATGAGTAGAGATAATGGGAGAAAATGACTAAGGATGTGTGTCAAATGGGACTCAAACATGGGAAAGGGTGATTGCTTATTCATGCAAATTCATGCTAAATGACATGGGTAACCTTGGTTTTAGGTAAGGTTATTCATCTCTCGGTCAACAACCATATATTCAACAGTCTTAAATCAAGCACTACTGATAAAGAAATAAACAATCAAGCTAATGCTTAGGGAGGTCACGCTATTTCTAGCTTAGACCTATAAATGGGTGAATCTGTTGATTTAAGTTATTTCTAGCCTCAATCTAAATGGAAGCCCAAGTTCCTATTAGCATTTTCAAATCTGAAGTTATGATTTCTTCTTTCAAGAAAGAACATAACCAAGTGAAACCACCAATTTTACATTTAAAATATGGTGAAATGACTAGACCCATGTTAATTAAGTAATTATAAACAAAAATTAATAACACTCACACCCATTTATTAAGTAACCATCATCAACACATCTCTAGAGAAGATATACCAACTGGGTAATTCAATTTCCCTTCCATTCAATCTAAACTTCTCAATATCTAAGCTTAGTTTGTACACGAATGGTGATTCTAAGAAGTGGGAAGAAGGAATTAGGAGAAACCCTCTTCTTGTTCTTAGAAGGGAAACTTGTTCACAAAGCTAAGAAATGTTCAAAAACTCATTTAAACTCTCAAAACTATTTACAATTATGCCTAAAATGGGTTTATAAACATTCCCAAAACATCACATAAATTTGGACAAAAATGCCCCTTAAGTGGTGTATGGCGCGACGTGCGACTCACACGTCCTCATGTGTGCATCACACACCCTTCTTCAGTGGTCCAGTGACTCAGGCAAATTCGGAGCTTCAGGCAAAGTGGGGTATTGTTTGCACTAGGCATTATGCGCATGGCACAACGAACGCACCCCTTAGCAGATTCTTCAGTTAATCTTCAACCTCTATGTAGTGGAAGGTGCAATCCATACCAAGGCTTGTGCGTGTCACACAAGGGACGCATTTCTTAGTAGAATCTTTGTCTTGTTTGCTCACTTCACACTTCACTCCTTTTTGGTGCTTTTGGGTCCATTTCCTTCTTTTCTATCTTTGATTACAAGTACCTGCATAGACATCAATAAAGGCCATAAGAACCTCTAAATCTTATCAAAAAATAGCAGTATTTCATGAGTAAAGGCTTAATAAGTTGGTACATTACTAATTTATTAGGTACCACGCCTGGTATGAGAATAATATAGGTTGGCTCGGGTACCATTCCTGGTATGGGAATAATATTGGTTGGCTCAGGTACCATGCCTACTATGGGTTATATATATCGGTTAGCTTGGGTACCACACCTGGTATAGGTTTGATTTCTTACATTGATTGTATTCTGACGATGGTCTCATAGTGAACCGGATTGTATTCTTAAATTGTGATTATTGTATATGGTCCATGAGAGGTCGGGTAATAGTATTTAAATTTGAGGTTGGTCTTCGTGTAGATCAGGGTTTTATGTTTAACACATAGGTAGTATTAGAGGGATCCTTAGTGGGTCTGAACTCGGTGGAAAGTATATATAGTTTTTGTCATTAGTAGTTAAATTGGTTACGTGTGGTTGATAAGCTGAGGAAGAGCCTCATAGTCTAGTCATATTGTTGGTTAATCATCATTATTAAAAAAGTTTTGAGCGTGTTCTATGCGATTGGAGTTAGAAAGAAGACCGAGAGTCTAGAGCGGCATAGTTATCTATTATTATAGTGTGGGAGTTTGTCCTAGGGACCTTTGGGAGGTCTGGATACTTATAAGTAGCACTGTGAATATAGATGGTCTGGTAGGGTGATTCATCGATTTAATTCTGGGTATTTAGTCATAAGGGTTGATTGGAGTTATGGAGGGGTTGCCCAGGTCTGGGCTTAAGGGTTGATCTACAGTTAAGGTGACTTGGGAAGTCTACATGTTAAGGTGACTTAGGAAATATAAGGATTAGTGTGACTTGGGAAGTCCTAGGAGTTAGGGTGCAGAGTCTCACGGTTGTGGAGTTGGCAGCGAAAGCAGTAGGCACCTTTGGGATGAATATCAGGATTTAGTAAAGGTGGATGTTGAAGGGTTAAAGTATTGTAGTTAATTGCATTTTCTTCCTTGATTTCTTATATGATTGTGTGGAATAGATTCGGGTCAACCGATGATACCTACCAGTACTTGTGTTTATATTGATTCTACTCTTGCTATACCATTTTGGGTAAAGTCTGGTTGCAGGGTTGGTAATGTTTCATAGCCATATGATGATGGTAATTCTTCAGCAGCTTCTACTCCTGTTTCCGTGGTGGGAGTTGTGTCCTTTTACATTTCTGTTTCATTCCTGTAGTAGCTTTTGTACTGACATAGACTAGATTCTAGGGAGGATGTTATATTTTAAAAAGAGGGTTTTCTGCATTAAAGATTGTAAATGTGTTGATGAGCTCTAAGAAATATTTTTATAGTTTTATTTGTAATTTCGTGTTTACCTATTGGATCGGGTGGTAAGGGTTTGTCTATCTAGGTGCTTATAGTAGGCGCTCGCACGGCCTAATAGTTGGATCATGACAGATGTTATCACAACCTAGGTTACTGGTCTCTTAATACAAGAGCAAAATATCGAATAGAGTCCTACAGATTGGTGTGTTGACGTTCACATCTAATCCTTGGGAAGCTATGAAGCATTCTAGAAAACATCTCTCTTCTTTCATTCCTTTTCATACGGTTCATTTACTTGCTTATATGGGTTGAGTCCAATTGGTATCTCTCTATTCCAATTTGTATTTCAACTAAGTGGAGGATGTCATTGGACTCCGGTTGTGAATGAAAGAAGCAAGAGAAGTTGGAACGAGGAAGGTTCCAATTGGTATCTGGCCGGAGAGGCTGTAGTAAACCATAGGTGACCGACTGGAAGTTGCCCATGGGATGAGTAAATAGTAGTGTATATGACTTGATTCTATTGTAGCTTGAATCCAAAAAATTTATGTGTTGCAGTGCTTGTAAGACTGAAGTTGATGGTATGTGATTGATTTTTTTCACTATGAGTGTTGGGTCTTAAGATAGTCATAAGTTGATTTTGGTGTACTTTTCGTTTGTGATAAGATGTTATGTGTCTTAATCTGAGAATTTGATATCACTTTTGAGAGGGGACTCATCGTTGTTTAAGATGGTGTAGGGACACGACCTATGACTTTAGGGAAGCTTCAGTCTCAGGACAGTCGGGACTTGGTTGGGAACCATGGGAACAAGGGATTATTCGTGCATGGTAGCAGGAATATGTTGTTGTGAACATTTATCTTATGTAATTCGACCTTGTTGTGGTAATATTGGATGCTAAGTTTTAGTCTGTGCATTACCGCGAATGGTCTTGGGGTGTTGTTTAAGATTATGGTGGGACTTACTCTATTAATAACGAACTGTACTGCTACCACTATCTCTCTAAAGAAGTAATTTCTACCACAATAGTGGTACTGCAATAGCGTAATGGCAACCGCTATAGCGGGGATGCTCAAGGCAGAATGTCTGCCCTGTTTTCCCCTATTTTTCATTTCGTTCCCAGGGAATTTAAAAGAGATAATTAAGCTATGAGCCACAATATAAAGAAAGGAAATCATCCATAGAACTAATATAGTATGCATAAAAAGGAAATTGTCCGAAATATAGCATCCATGTGCTTAAAAACAAACGGAAAAAGGAAAAGGGATCATTGTCTAGTACGTGCCCCAAACGAGGGAAAAACCCAAAAAGCAGTAAAGTTCTTAATAAAAGGGGAAGGGAGGTTCTAGGCCTCATCATCGTTCAAGAAGGGGAACTCATGCCTGTCCTCGGGCCCAAGGGTGGGAAGCTCCTGACCAGGGGAGACGCAAGTAAACATGACCTTGATAGTCTTCCACATCCGGGAAAACATGTGATCCCGGGAGTGCCTCTTCTTCTTCTCTTCCTCTAACTCCCTATGAAGTACTGCAAAATCCTGAGAGGAAGGGGGCTAGGATGTACCTCCAATAGAAGTTCCCTCCGTGAACCTCTGGACCATTTCCAAAGTCTCCTCAAGTTGGCTGCTAGTAGTCGGGGGCTGAGGCTGGGAAGGAGCGGGAGTGTCATCATCATCTACATCCTCGGTAGCCTAGCTGCTCCCTACTTCATCCACCTTTCTCTTCTTCTCGAAGGTTACCACTTTCACACGGAGAGGGTTAAAGGAATCATCCATAGCTACCTCATGTTCAGTATGATCCTCAGGCACCCCAACCCGCCTACACAACTCAGACACCAAACTAGGAAGAAAAGGTCCCCTTCTACGACCCCGGTAGAAGTCCTTCCACTCTAAGATAATCTTCTCCCCAAAATTCATAATGATCCCCTGCGTAGCACAAGCGCCAAGGCCCAGGCATAAGTCACGTCGGTGGTTTGAACTCGATAAAGAGTAAACGAACTTGATCATTAGCCATTAGTTATGTTAACCAGCAATGTGGCACGAGGGGAGAGGGTTAAACTCGTTAAAGGTAAAGGAACAAGTTTAAAAGGGAATTTTTTCTCTCTAAGTGTTAGACTAGTGAGGCTACTATTTTGCGGTCTTCTTCTATAGCGGACGATCGTACACCATAGTAGAACCGCTATAGCAAAACTCAACTGCTATAGCGATCTTCATCATCCCAGAATTTCAAAGGGTGCTTCAATGGCGCCCCTTGACCCAAAACTCCATTTTCACAACCCAAGTCCAAATCAGTGCTTCTAAGGAGTTCCATTACTATTTTCTACAAAAGTTTGTCCATTATAACCCCTAAATTCCTTCCAAATTGCATATTTTATCGAAGAATAACCCTTCACCTCCCCCACCATTTTTGGCCCATTTTTGACCTAAAGTTGCATAATCCTTATGCCCAGAACACGGTGCAGGCATTGTAAACGTAAGGAAAGCACACATGCTCCAAAAAATTGACAAAAATCCAACCTAATTTCAAGTTCAAAAATCAACCACTATGTGTACCCCAATTCATTATTTTCTACCACAATTTTATCTAAATTCATGCAAGGAAGTAAAAGAGTAAGTAGGAATAATTGTTACCTTGATATTCCGACGTCGGGAGAAGGGTGATCGGGAGGAAAGGGAGAGTTTTCAGAACAAAAATAGAGGAGAATAGGGTGAAAACCCGTTTCTCCCCTATTTCATCTGCTGCCAACCGCTTTACTGGTAGGCACCTCACTATAGCGGTACCCTACAGTAGAGTAATATTCACTATAGAAGATGACAGTGAGTTTTGGGGAAAAAGAAAGGTTTCTCCCGGGTCTTTTTCAAATTATTTTGCTTCGACATTCTATGAGGCCCTAGATTTCTTAGGTACTCGAGGATGGTTGCTTCATAAATTTTTGGATAGCTCGGGGGAGGAAAATTCCTCCTCAGAGTGGGATCATAATTTTCTTAATTTGGGGCAAGTACGACTAAATCGGGGGAAGTTCAATTATTGTGTGGGATCATAATTATGAAGTCATACAGGACTATGAGAGTCCCAGACTAGTTTCTTCCTCCTTCTTATGAGATATTTTGGGGATGAACAATGGATAAATTGGTATCTGTTGTAACGACTGGATACGTTATTATTATAGAAATCACAATGTCGCAAATTTTGGAAATGATTAGAGTACGTTTTGATTTAAAATAGGGTGATATGGCAGAAAATTTTAGATTTTTAATTCAAATTGATCCGGGCTGATGTCACTCCTCTATAGCGAACATTTCTCCACTATAGTGCTGCAGATGTAGCGGGCAGCCATCCGCTATAGTGGAATAATGGGAGGAAGCAACTCAACTATGTGATTTTAATAAAAGACTTCTCCACCTTACGCTACAACATTTTAGGCTTTTAGCCACCCATGTAAAGTGTGGCCTAAAGTAGCAAAAAGTGTGGCCTTTGATCAAAGGCTACGCTTTTTGACTTTAGGCAACGCTTTTTTAGGGGTGGCCTAAAGAGGCGTAACCCTTGACTTTAGGCCACACTTTTTAAGTGTTGCTGTAGCAGCTACACTTAAAAAGTGTGGCCGATGAGGTACAAAGTCAATGCTTTGTAGCATCCCATCATCAACAATTTTATTTGATTAAACTACACTTTAAAGCATTTCCTTTTCTTTGTTATTGGCCACACTTTGAAAACGTATCCTTTTATACCTCCTCTACCACAACACTTATAAAGTGTAACCTTTTCTTATTTACATGCCACAATATACAATTAATAAGCCACACAATTGACATCCCTATAGCCACACTTTTGAAGTGTGGCAACATTGTCTAGAATTTTTTAGAACCATAGTTTTAATTGGAAAATTATAAATTTGATTTGCAATATTCACGAATTACATTATCATATATATAAATGATCTCAGACACCAAATTACCTAATAAATAATTTAAATTTGTAGATTTGCAATAAACTTCGAAAAACAACATGTCTTTTACAACACATGCTTAATTTTAAAGATCTATTCACGATAAGCAATATTTAAAAGATCTGTTGTAGCGATGAATTCCACACAAAACCAAAGTACTCAAACATATAACACAATTGTTCAAAAACTCTTTATCGTTCACTTCAATATATCGAGCTGACTTGTGGCTACCATTAAACTTTGATCACCCGCATTTCCCTACACATTCAAAATAAAATTAAAAGTTAGAAAAAACATCATGCTCAACACTAGTCATGGTTCATAAAATTGAGTGATAACTAACCTCAAACATTTGAAAGTACCAAATAAAAATAACTAGTTAAAAGCGAACCATAGAGAAAAAATACCAGTCTAATCAAAGATGGTAATTCAATAAAAACAAAAAGCATCCATTTGTTCCTAGTTCAAACTATTCACTATTCAAACCACAAGTAGCAAAACAGTTCTATAATTTTAGTGCTCTTAAAGAAGACAAACAAAAAGAGTAAAATGACTCAGATGACCAAACAGACTATTATTAGTCCAGATCCATCAGTTTTGAGTAGAATATAATTGAATTCAATCAGAACATTGATTGATAGCCAAAGAGCATATATACAAGACTCAGTTAAATCCAACACAAGCACATCACATGGAATTGGAAGCCAATGTCCAAATCTGAGCTAACCTAATGGATCATAACTTACTCTATATAGTCTTATTATTGATTGATCTTGATAAGTAACCAGTAAGTTTGGGGCCTATCACTTCATTCTTCAATTTATTTCATCCATAAGTTTGGAAAATATCAATAGTAGTAGTCAACAAGTAGTGTTAAAGAAAGTATGCAACATTTCAATTTACACTGCATGCCCAGCTAAGGATAAATGTGCATGGCCAAGAGCTTGGCCACACTGTCTTGCATATCTTCATCTGAAATTGGCACAAAATAGGTCATTTTTTTAGGGTGTGGGTGGGTGGGGTAGGGGTGGGGGTGCATATTATATCTCAATTTGTCTTAAAATTTGCATTCTATACAGTCACCCTCATCAACTAGTAGATAGAACAAGAAGACTAAGAGAGTAATTATTAATATAGTTTCTAGTTCAGCTATAGCTTAATCTTATGACATTTCTTCTTTAACTCCCCTCCCCCCTTAACCTTCAACCAGTAAATTGAACAAGAAGACTAACAGAGAAATCAGTCATATAATTTCTAGTTCAGCTATATCTTAATTTTGTGGCATTCCACCACCCCTCATAAAACCCCCAATCGTCAACCAGTAGATAGAACGAGAAGACTAACATAATGTCTAGTTCAACTATATCTTATTCTTGTGGCATTTCCTATTTAACTCCACAACCAACTGTAGATTAGAATTGTACACAATGAGTATTTAAGGCAAAGTTCTCATCAATCTGGTGATGAGATTGAGAATGCAAAAGAATGAAATATAAAATACCTTTACAAGAACCGATCCATGAGTTGAGCCGGAAGAATTTGGAAGAGTTTTTCCTCTTAAATCTCGTGCACTGCTTGCATCAAGAGGTGAAGAAAGGTTAGATCCACCACACCCTGGTAAATCTTGAACATTCAATCCAGGGTTGTTTTGCACGAATTGACTAAAAAATGTCGCACTTCTTCTCTCATTTCACGCATTTCTTCTTTAAGAGAAGTGACTTCATTGACATACTTTTTCTTAAGTTTGTTAGTATCCTCATATCTCTTTAGAGATGTTGTTTTCACTGATCTACCATATCATCTAAGTCGACCAGGCTTCTCCTTTCCAAACAATGCCCTGCATGCATCATCTGTTGTTTCCCAAGAATTTTGACGATTCTGAAGTTCAGCCTATCAAAAACAAGTTCTGTAAATAGTATGTACAAATAAAAAAAATTTATATATAGAAAAAAGTTTAAATGGCAGCTATCTAAATATCCTAGGTTAGGAAATCCATATAGGCTTGCTTACTGCAGGAGCTTCATATGGTTGGGATCTAATGTGATAACTAACAAGTCTCTTAATTCATGGAGTAGAATGTGCTTATATCATTTTTCTATCGAGGGGTGAAAGAGGAAATAATATCATTTCATTAGCCCTCCCCACCAAAGGAATTCAAGTCCAAGAAAATAGCACAACTGTTGTAACTGTAAATTATGATTAGAAGAGTTTACCAGTCTCTCAATCTTAAGAATATCTAGACATATTGACTGGTAATAATACAACACCACAAGAAATGAGCAAATGAATGAAGGAAAAGAACATTGTGTTGGTGAAAGGAAGAGGTGCTCCAGTGTTGCCTATAAATGGTCATAGTAATTCACATAGTTTACTCAACACAAGTTACTATATCACATTCCACATATATTCAAACTTTTGTGATAATAGATAATCTTATACCCCAACAAACTTTAGTCTATCGGTTCAATAGACTGTCATGTTAAACCATGTTGTTAAGTGATCATTGGATCTCTAATCCTCCTTAGGTTTAGATTAGAGCCATTAGGCGCTGCAACATAGTTAAACTGACCATTTGTTGGCAACCGTGATATGTAAGACGCATATAATCCAATAGCTAGAGCTTCACAATCAAACAACATGTGACAAGCATCTGAAGGAACTGGATCCAAATTCCTTACAGAAATCTAGAGCAACAATCCACATATCAACAATCCCCAAAGTGAAAGCTCAGGAAAATAAAACAATTCCAATATAATTGTACATACATATGTCACAAGATATTCCTTTTGTAAATCCTTAGAATAAACTGGCTTCTCAGTAGTAAAATTCTCATTCAAAAGCACACCAAATACTACAGTGTTCACTAAAGGCCAACCAAGATTGGAAATAGAGATACTATCTCCCTCTGCTTCAAACACAAACATACTTATAACTGCTGGTACAAATAACATTACAGTTGTAAAAATAAGGAGACAAACCGAATCCCTCCCACCCCCACATAAAGAAAAAAAGAAATAATGAAAAGATCCAACTACACATATTGGCAACTCAAATTAACAAGGCCAAAATTTACCCAAAACTTGTGGGAGATTAGATTACTCATAATAGACCAATAATCTAAGTTTAAATTCATTTTTCCAGAAGCTTAAGTCAAACAAAAACTTCATCAAATGATTATGATGTCAATGCAGGAAAGTTCATCCTTTGATGACTATCAAACTACGCATATGAACAATTCAAATTAGCAAGGCTAAAATTTACCCAAAATTGTGAGAGATGAGATTACTCACAATAGACCAATAATCTAAGTTTAAATTCATTTTTCTAGAAGCTTAAGTTAAATAAAAACTCCATCAAATGGCTATCATATTAATGCAGACAAGTTCAACCTTTGATGACTAAAGTGAACAAATAAACATCAAACCTCCTCCTACCACACAAAGGAAAGTTCCATTTCCTTTTATAAAAAAATGCTATGCAGAACAAGAAATACCAAAGACAGGAAGTTCAGTGTAACATTATTTGGTAATAAACACTTTTCTTTCTCTCTAAAGGCAACTATATACAGCACCAGTAAGTAGAAAAAATAGGACGAGAACTTCTGAAAGTAAATAGATCTTCATAATATATGAAGGCAATTTGTTGAAAGCTCCGAGTATACAAAAATTTCTGGATAGGACTAACATTTTACTATATGATCTGCATTACCTTTAATAAAATAACCAATCAAACAACAAGCAGTGAAATAACACATTGACATAATTGCAAGATTTTTGGTAAACATTCTTTAGTCTCTTCGGTTAACTATTATTATTATACTAATTATTTTTTGGGACTTTACCTGGAGCATGGATATCAGGCAAAACCCAACCCATCGATAAACAAACAAAAACCAATGCATCGGTAAGTGTATTTATTAACTGCATATGCTCAAAGGAGTTATAAGGAAGCATGAAAGGAGCATCAGCAAAGGTGTGAGCTTGAGTGCTTAGTGGTGAAGGTATGTGGACTTATATTCCTTATGAAAGAAAGATGGGGCATGAGTAATCTTCATATCTAAAGAAAAAGAAAAGAAAGACATTGATAGGAGAATCATTTTACCGGTGGAACTCTATATTTTCTGGCCAAAGCCCTTTATGCACACTCAATTTTACGTGGGAGCACTATCTGCCATTGTGAGCATTATTGGTTTACTACACATATTTGACAACTTAAGGTGTTCAACGGGTCTCAGCTAGAGTTCATGTGTCTAAATGAAAAACAGTGGTAATTGGTAAGTATAAATGTATTTGGAATCTAAGTACAAATACACCAAATATTAAGACCAGCTCAATTAGTATGTGACTGTAGGAAAAAGAAAGGAAGTTTTTGAATTAATCTTTAGCTATTGATAATGCAACAAAGCCAAGAGATTATCCAGGTTACCACTCAATTCAAGAGTAGCTCTTAGAAGATTAGCTAAGCCAACTTCAGCTAAACCCAGGCAAAAAAAAGACAAGAATACACTATATTCCAGTGATGAATCAACTTATACACCAAACCAACACAAATCGTTTCAACAACACAAGCAAAAAATAGAAAAAAATACACTATATTCCAATAAAAAATAAACCTAGATTTTAAAAGGTAAAAATTTCTACATGATAAACTCTATTCCAACAAAACCCTTCCAATTTCTACTAGACCTAGATGAAGCTTATGAATAGATATGAAATGAGATGAGAACTTTTGCTTCAGTGAATAGAGATGAGACAAGAACTTTTGAATAGAGACTAGAACCCTTTTGATTTTTACAAACCCTTATGATTTCTACAAACCCTTATGATTTCTACAAACCCAGATGAATCTTATGAATAGAGATGATACAAGATGAGAACTTCAGCTTCAATGAATAGAGATGAGATGAGAACTTCTGAATAGAGACAAAAACCCTTCTAATTTCTACAAAACATTCAGAAATTTTAATAGGTTGTGTTCGTTGTTCATCAATTGTGCAATTTGTTGTGTGACAGAGAAATTTCAATAGGTTTTTTGTTCATTGTTCTGCAACGAGAGTTTTCTGATTTGGGAATCGAGAGTTTTCTGATTTATTTCTACTAATTTCTGAGAGACCAATTAAAAATTAGAGGGAGAGCTAAATATGTAGGAGGGAATAAAATATTTTAGGGAAAATTTTAGGAAAATTATAAGGCCACACTTGTGAAGTATTGTATTTACAATTATAAAAATAGTACACTTTAAAAGTGTAGTCATAGGTGTAAATAGGCGTTGCCAATTACACCATGATGTGGAAACACTTATAATGTGTAGCCTATACCACTAAAGAGCGTGCTTTATAAGCATTTCCAATAATACCATGGTCAAAAGCAGAAAACTAAGGCTACGTTTTAAAAATGTACCCAAAAATGTGTAAGGCAATACTTTACAAGCGTTGTCCAAATTTAGTATGGCCTTAGGCCTAAAATGTTGTAGTGTTAGTTGGAAAACATACAAGGGTTACTCCAAAAAAACCTCCTAGGCTTCTCCAAGGCTTGGGATACATAGTGAGGACGGATTTTTGCTAAGAAGACGTGAAACCATGGATTCGTGCTTGTCAATTGTCAGGGAACGCCTCTATGGAGCAAGAAAATGCATTTTGCGGATGATTGGAATCTAATTAGGCTAGGATTTCTTCACCTACAGTAGATATTGACCTATTTTATTTCATATAATTGTATAAACAGAAAGCAGAAACCATGCTTAGGCCTTCGGGCATGGAGTCTAGTGTATTATTGTGTTGGGATTGGTTGGGATTGAAAAATGATAAGGTTAGGATAATATGTTGCCATAACTCAGGTTGCTCCTAATTGTTATATGATGTGTGATGCTAGAATTTAAGGACTAGAGTGCCAGGATAGTTTGGGAAACCAAAAATGCATTGGGTAGTTAAACGACTAGTAAAAAGGGAGTTGCCAGAAGTGATTGACATAAAGGGAGTAGAATAATAATAATGGTGGAAGTAACAAGGTTAGGTATGTATTCCCCATGTTGTACCTGCATTAGGAGGAGTCCTAAATTGATGTAACTACGTAATATGTGTCCTAAGGGGAATAATAGGGATTAAGTCTTCAGACAGGATTTAGGGTTGAGTCTATGTACCCGGGGTTGGGTTAAGTGATGGTTATTGTTTCCCAATTTTCAATATGTTTTCATGTTCTAATGCTTAGTATTGTATGGTTGCATGTTTAGGGAATGGTTTATGAATGTCTAATTGTCCTATTATCAGTGTTGTGAAAAAAACTAGGTGTTGTTGCTTGTTGGTTTACAAGTGTGTTTTGTTCATTGTTTGTTGACTGTTGTATTGTGTGACATTCGGTTGGCTTTGAAACCACGCCTGGTACAGGAATAATATTGGTTGGCTCAGGTACCATGCCTGGTATGGGAATAATATGGGTTGGCTCAGGTACCATGCCTAGTATGGGTAATATATATCAGTTGGCTCGGGTACCACACCTGGTATGGGTTTGATTTATTACATTGATTTTATTCTAATAATTATCCCATGAGTGGACCGGGTTGTATTCTTAAATTGTGATTATTGCATATGGTCCATGAGAGGCTGGGTAATTGTATTTAAATGTGAGGTTGGTCTTGGTGTAGACCGGGGTTGCATGTTTAACACATAGGTAGTGTAAGGGGGATCCTTTGTAGCTTTGGACTAGGTGAAGAGGATATATGGTTTTTGTCATTGGTGGATAAATTGGTACATGTGGTTGATAAGCTGAGGAGGAGCCTCACAGTCTAGTCATATTGTTGGTTAATCGTCATTATTATATAAGTGTTGAACATATTCCATGCGATTGGAGTTAGAAGAAAGACCGAGAGTCAAGAGAGGTAGTCCTATCTATTATTATCATGTTGAGAGTTTGTCCTAGGGACCCTTGGGAGGTCTTGATACTTATAAGTAGCACCGTGAATGTGGATGGTCTGGTGGGGTGGTTCATCGATTTAATTCTGGGTATTTAGTTATAAAGGTTGATTTAAGTTACGAAAGGGTAGTCCAGGTCAGGGATTAAGGGTTGATCTACAGGTTAAGGTGACATGGGAAGTCTACAGGTTATGGTGACTTAGGAAGTCTAAGGCTTAGTGTGACATGGAAAGTCCTAGGAGTAAGGGTGCAGAGTCTCATGGTGGTGGAGTTTGCAACAAAAGGAGTAGGAAGGTTTGGGATGAATATCATCTTTTGGTAAAGGTGGATATTAAAGGACTGAAGTATTGTAGTTAATTGCATTATTTTCCTTTATTTCTTATATGATGGAATGGAATGGATTTGGGTCAATCGATGATGCCTACCAATACTTGTTTTTGTACTGATTGTACTCTTGCTATACCTTTTTGGGTATAGTCTGATTGCAGGTTTTGTGATGTTTCATAGGCACATGACGACAATGATTCTTTAGTAGCTTCTACTTTTGTTTCTATGGTAGGAGCTGTGTCCTTTTACATTTCTGTTTCATTCCTGTAGTAGGTCTTGTACCAGCTTAGACTAGATTCTAGGGAGGGTGTTGTATTTTAAAAAGAGGTTTTTTCGCATTAAAGATTGTAAATGTTTTCATGTTTTCTAAGGAAGATTTTTATAGTTCTATTTGTAATTCCACATTTACCTGTTGGATCAGATGGTATGGGTTCGTCTATCTAGGTTCTTATAGTAAGCACCTGCACGGACCGATAATTGGGTCTTGACTTGGTTTGTTTTAGTTCAAACTGGAAACGTGTTGACTTTGGTTAATATTTAATCAAGACAACCTCCATTGGTTATTTCGATGATTCTGTTGAGTCCATAATTCTGTTTCTAGTTGGGTAGCATGTTTGGTTTGTGTTCACAAAATTCCAAACAAATCTCGAGTGGTCCATTCAGAGGCTTTTTAACTTGTGGTTTTTTCTGGTTTGTTGTTGCTGGTGCAAGGTCACATTACCTTTCACGTACGCGATAGGGTATCCACGTTCACGAGCGTGCTTCCTTCGCGAAGAAGGGCCTAGGTGACCCAACTTATCTTTCCCTCCTCATTCGCATAAAGATGATGTATATTCCATCCTGCATACATAGTGGGTTCCCCTCCTTCACGAAGAAGTGACCCCTGGGAGTTAAATATTCTCCAACTTTGATTCCTTTATAATTTTAAATGAATTTTCTTCATAGTTTAGCTTATTGCTTCACCTCCTTGAGGAAGCTTGTTCATTGTTCATTCCGGGTAAGTTCTTTACATTTCCCCTCTTAAATACCCTTAGTTTTACGCTCTTTTCCATCATTCCTCTCATAGAATTCCTTGATAAATTCTTGTAAAAAATTCGATTAAAGTGAGCTTCGGGGCTGTTTTGGGCCCCAAAATGTCTCCCATTTGCGGCTAAAATTTAGGCATGGTTTTAGGACCCTATTGGGAGCGTAATTGAAATTTTTATTTTTATTTTCATTTGCATGCTCCGAGGGTCAATTTTTGCCTTATTTCTAGCCTGAAATTCTAAATATCAATATAGGTGTCGTTTGCCTTGTCTTGATGCGTAGAATATATTTTTGATAGCATGGGATCAGTCTGAGGCTCTTCATAAGGGGAAGGCACTAGAGTAACAGTTCATTCTTGTAGTTCTACCTTGAGTTAGGTTAAAGTTTACTTATTTTAAACATAGCTCAGTTAGATTGTATATTTTATGAGTTTCATGATAAGTTAGGGTTGATTGTAGGATAGAATTAGACTTAAAAGATCCTTGCTTACAAATTGGCCATTTTTGGGACCTTAGACTAGTACCTTCATCTTAAGCTTAGTTTAGGTTACTTATAGCCTCAAGGTGATTAGGATAGAATCCTTAGTATTGAATTGGGGAGTTTTTTGTGTTAAAATAGATTGTTGCTGATAGTTATGGTTATTGCTCTATTTTAGCTTTTATTTCCTTCTTTGAATAATTATGGGTCCGAGGCCATGGTGTTTTAACAAGACAAGACTCCAAGTCAGTATCTGTTACTAGAAGGGTGGTTCACCCTGTTGATATATATATATTCGTGTATTTTAATGATTCCTGTAGTAGCACGTGTACATTCATACATTCATTTGCATAGATCCTGGCATGATTCGGAGGAGGAATATTGGTTTTCCGATTTAAAAAAAAGGTTTTCACCCTTATAGCGTAATTCAAATTTCTAAAATATTTTGTACTACTTTACTATTGATTTTAAGTTTTTAAAACTAAATGTCCCACCTTTTACAGATTTGGGCTTTCATTAGAGTATATTTACTTACTTTATGTCCGATGTATGATTTTGGACTCATATTTACTTACTTTAGTCTGATGTAAGATTCTGGACTCATAATTACTTACTTTACATCCAATATAAGATTCTGAGCAGCCCAAGGAGCATATATCCAGGTTATTTACCTTATTTCATATGTTGATGATCTCCACTGGGCCTGCGAGATACTCCGGAGATGGAGCGGTCTGCGAATCAATTTCGAGGTTTTTACTTTCTACATTGGCCTCATACTTCATCATATCATCCCATAAGGCACTGCCTTTTCTTGTGTTTGTATTTGAGTGTAATATTATCTCTATTGTTATCATCTTCACCATCATATGCCTGGTTACATGAGGTTTTGGTTTCGTTTTCCTTGTAGTTATCCTTATTTTGTCAAGACTTCCAGGTTGATTGAAGTGGTTAGTTTACTTTCATGCCTCTTATATTATATATTATTTTCTGAGTTCAGTCGGTCTATGATGCCTACTGAGTACCCCATATTTTGGTACTCATACTATATTTATGCATCTTTTTTTGATGTAGTATCTAGTATGAGCTACCCTTGCTAATGTCCTACTCGTTCGAGTCTTGCTTCTGTTCGTCCGGAGGATTATTGGTTTCCCTCTACTCTTACTATCTTTGTTTTATAGTTTGGATAGACAGTAGTATCTTATATGACTTTATTCAGGTATGTTAGACACTCTTGTACCAGTGACACTAGGTCCAAAATGATGTTCTTATGTATGTATTTCATCTTTCTTGGTCTCTTCAGGGCCCATTTGTATATTTTATATGATTTTGTATATATTTATGTTGATGGACCTTTCTTATTTAGTATCTTACTTCTGCTTATTCTATTTTATCTTTATTTGTAGAGTCATATCTAGGATTTTGTCTTGCCTACTAAGCGGTTTTAGTAGGTGCCATCTTGGCCCAATTTTGGGTCATGACATTTTGTCCCCAAAATCACCCAAAAAGTTAAATTCTGTTCCTTAAGGACTAGATTGGAATTTTATAAAAAATATATTTTGCCTTTTAATCTAACAGTGTAATTATAATATAATGCATATAATATTTTTTTCCATATACCAATTTATCAAAACATGAATTATAATGTGATAACCTGACAAAGAAATTCAAACCCAAAGCTTATGCACAAAACTAGTAACATCAACCCAAAAAATAAATATGGAACATTAAATTATGCACCACTAATCTATTTTATCTATCTCTTCTAATTATTAACTAATCATTGCAAATCATCACATATAATAACCTTTCTAGTCATTTATGTATTTTCGCCTTTCTTGTACCGTTAGAGCTTTCCTATAGTGGCCCCAAGTCATTTATGGCTTCCAAGGACCGGTAGTTTGGTGCTCAGGCCATTTTTGGTCTTTTTGGCCATTCTTTTTTTTAGAGATTTAGGTTTTTGAAATCATTGACTTCAGTCAACATTCTTGGTGAACATGCTCGGAATTGAATTGTGACAGTTCCATTAGCTTTGGAGTGTGGACTTTGGTCTAGTGGGACCATTGGTTTGGATTTGAGAGCTTTTTCAGCTTGGAATTCTCTCTCATTCTGTGTTTTTAGGCCAGTTGGGCTTGTTTGGTTAACTTTGGTCAACATTAGGAGAAGATGGACTTGGATGGAAATTCTATCAGCGCCGTTAGCTCCGGAATGTCAAGTTTGTGTTAGGTAGTTTGTTGGTTTGGGTCCCGAGTGATCCGGGATTTTTTCGGGTATTTGGTTGGCATTAGTTAGTGTTGACTTCGGTCAACATTCCTCTGACACGACCTCGTATGGAAGTTTCATCGAATCCGTTGAGTCCAGAATGTCGTTTCCACTCTAATAGCATATCTGATTTATGGGTATCGGGTTCCAATTTTGTCCAAAATGCCCCGTAGAGTTGTGGAAAAGTTGCAGATTTTTGGTTGTTGCAGGAGCAGGCTTCCGGCCTTAATCGTGATCGCGATCCTCGTCCCTCGCGACCGCGATGAAGCACCTAGTGCCATGTTCTTCACAATCGCGTGATCGCCTATCGCGATTGGGATGAAGCTCATCATCCTTGTTGTTCACGACCGTGTGGCTAGCATTTGTGATCGCTATAGTCTAGCCAGCGTGGTCCTCGAGACCATTAGGGGACTTTTTGCAATCGCGATGAAGGACCCCTGGTAGTATAAATAATTTTAGACTTCATCTCCTTCATTAAAAATACAAAATCCTCCATTGTTGTTTCTCTAAACTCATCCCAGCACAGTATTTAGTCAATTCTCGGTGTGTGGTGAATAATTCTTCCTTGTGATCACTCCTCCATTGTAATTGGTAAGTTTTATCCGCTTAAAACTCGTTAATCCGCTACTTTGTTTCTTAATTTGTTCTTATGATTGGCTGGTTGATTGTAGCCTTTTTCCATGTCCAAATTCTCTATAATTCTGGTCATGCACACCTTGGAGTGTGGTGATCGTCATGTGGTTCTTTGTTTCTAGCTTTGAGTTTGTCGGGCCCACGGGGCCGTCAGTAACCCTAAATTTTGGCCAGCTATTGTTATAGAATTATGGGTATCGTTGGTCTCATGTTAACATATAGATTATTGTATTGATAGTGGTTTCAAAAATTGGAACTTCTCGGAGCAGTTTGAACCTAGACGACGCCGTTCCCGTAGCTATTCATCGGACGACAGGTAGGTTATGGCTTTCCCTACCTAGGATCTGCGTATATAGGCTATAACTGCATTAATTAGTATCCTTGGGTCCTTTATTTTATACGTTGATTCTAGTATTCATGTAGTATTATTTATTACCCTCGTGGTATTGTGTGGCCTTGAATTGACTCTGGAACATAGATGGTAGGATATTTGGGAATGTCCGTGAGCCCCAGACATAGAGATATCCTTCTGGGCTGGTTATGACTGTTGTAGAGTTGTTCAGCTTGTGAAGGGCCGATAGGAAATGTTTGTGAGCCATTTTTGGCAACTCCATTGTTTGCAAGAATATCATACATGAAAAGGTTTTCCCTACATGTTTTACTACGAAATTGGCTTCGGGCCTACTATAATTGATTTTCTAAACTTTGCATGGCCCCTAGGGTCCCATTTTTGATACATGACTTTGAAATGGCTTTTATACAAACTTTTATGAAACCTCTCTGAGTAGAGGGGATATTATGATGTTTTGATTACTGGTCTTCATTTTTATACTAGGCTCGGCTGGACAGTAGCACTAGACATGGTTTTCTATGAATTTAGACCCAGATACGAGCCGGGCACCCTGTTTAGGGATTTTGATACTTGACTTATATTTTAGACTCAGATACGCTCCGGGTACCCTCGATGAGGGTTATCGATATAAAATTACTGATTTAGACCTGAATACACTTTGGGAACCCTTTGATGGGGTTTATGAGATTACTACTACTGATTTTAACTCAAATTGAATCCGAGCATGTTTTACGAGATCCCGATTGTTAAGATATTTGAGTTTCGTGTTTGTATGTGGTCTACGAGTAGACCTCTATGGTCCTTACAATTCCAGGCCAAGTACTACAGGCCCACGGTTACTGGAGGGAGGGGATGTAGGGCATAGGAGAGGTACTCAATAAATTTCCTTCCATGGATCCTGCCTTCATTGGACCTTTGGGGCACTAGAGGAGGTAACATACGACACTGCGATCACACTTGGTTCCAGATTCATCATATCATATCATCATGCATATTTCACTCAGATTCCACCCTTGTTTGTTGTGTGTTCAGTGTACGCTCTGGTTGTATGGGCGGCCAGAGGGTTTGTTTTCACTTGATTGCGTTCCTCGATTGTATGGGCAACCATTGGTACTGTAGGTAGATTATATTAATTTCCATCATTTTATAGAGATTGTTATAGTCCTTGGTTCTTGGTGGATTGGTAAGTTTTAGCCTGTCGAGGCTCCGTGTTTTGTGTTTGAGTATTGAGTGGATACTGAGTCCTATATCATTGAGGCATTATTGTGTGGCCTTCTGAGCAGATTGTGGGTTTTGGTTCCTTTTCTATATCTTGCTTGAGTAGAGACTCTTGGTTCTAGTGGATTAGTTATTCCATTCTAGGTTATAAATTGTGAGATTGATCACAGTTTATGCTATCTTGAGAGTTTGTGGTTTTTAGTATGATTCTATTATTGTATGGCTTCTAGTTGATTATGTTGGCCTACTTCCTTTTTTCCTTTTTACTTGAGGTTACCGGTATACCGCCATTTTCTCAACTCTCTCTCTTTATTTACTTATATTGTTGTGCAAGGACTCTAGGTGCGTTCTTCTTTCCTTAACCTGTGATTTTGTGTATTTATATCTTCTGTGCTAGAATTATTTGCTTATAACTCTTAGTTGTCTATTCTTCGTGCTAGTTCCTTATGCTTTCTCTATTGCTTCCGTGACTGCTTTCTTGCTATCTACTATTTACTATTTTTATATCTTATATGCGCTCAGTCGGCCAATGATGCCTACTGGGTACCCGATTCTTAGCAATTGATGCTCATACTACACTTCTGCATCTTTTTGGTGTAGATATTAGTTGAACTTTCACCATTGATCGCGTTGGAGACTCATATAGATTTTGGGATATTTGAGACTAGGTTGAGCGCCTGACGGTCGGGGCATGACCACATATTATCTTTTGTAATGATACTTCTTGTATATTTGGAGACGGTTGTACTTATCTTTTGTTACTTCTAGCACTTGTACTCTATTAGAAGCTTTTGTACTATCGATACCAAGTCTTGGTGTTGGTGTAGTTTCAATGTATATAGTCAGGTTTTGGTTTTGATTTGCCTATCTTTATATTCTGCTTTCAGTTATTTTCTGCTTATTATGCATATTAGATAGGTAGTAGCCCATTACTAATTGTTCTGGGCTTCGGGGGTTGGTTCGCCTACTGGGGGTTTATAGGTGCCATCATGACCTGATAAATTGGATCATGATAGCTTGGTATCAGAGCTGTAGGTTCACCGGTGTCATGGTACATAAGCAAGTGTCTAAGTAGAGTCTCGCGGATCGGTATCATGACGTCCGTATCCTATCTGCGGGAGGCTATAGGGCATTGTTAGGAAAAGTTTCATCTTTTTGGCTCCTAATTGTGAGTTCCTGGCTCTATTGACTTCTAAACTTTGATTTTTTCATTCCTTCTTAGATGCCTAAGGTGAGTTCGATAGCAGGTGATGTTGATGCTTCTGTGCTTGTTTCGTCAGTTCTTCTGTCCGTGTCAGGATTTTTGAGTGTGAGTTTACCACATCAGATAGGGGGTGTGGGGCCATCCTAGCCTCCAATTAGATTTATAGTGACCCAGTACTTCAGGACACCGTGGTTAGGACTCTAAGTCCTAAGATGGGTATTTCAATACCCGGTTCTACAAGTGGTGCTTCAATTAGGGTTGAGCTTCCAGTTCTCCACACAAGGAAAAGCACTTGCCATTCGTGATTAGTTAGTTGGATGCCCTCAGAGTCGATTATTCCACCAATCAGCTAGAGGGGCCAACTAAGCTTTACTGGAGGGCCCAGGTAGGTTGTATACACCCCGAGTATCCTCAGTTGACATGAAGAGAGTTCTACGAGGCCTTTATGGCCAAGTTCTTGCAACAGATTAACTGTGAGCGTCTTAGGGAGAATTTTGTGCAGTTGATGTAAGGGCCTGTGACAGTGTCTGAGTACGAGACCCGCTTTCACCAGTTGGCTCTATTTGGGGCTATGATTATTTCTATAGAGCCAGACCGAGTTTGCTGATTTATTTAGGGGTTGAGGGCTGATTTGCATCAGACTGTAGAGATACTAGTTGCTAGTGGGCGATTGTTTTAAGTAATAATGGGTGATTGTTTTAAGTGATAGTGGACCATTCCCGCACTATGGAAAATTTGCATCACTCGAACTTCGAGGCTAGATAAAAGGGACCATGCCATCAAGGCGGTTACAGTGGTTCCCGCTCTAGAAGTTGAGGTTTAGGTTAGTAGGGTAGAGGATATTAGACACAGCAGCATCTGGGATAGCTCAGCCGGACAGTTCAGGCATCACTTCAGGCTTCAGGTAGGCCTTAGTTTGATCAGGATTATTGTAGTAGGCATAATTATAATGGTTAGCCTGGGTTCAGTGGGCTAAGTTCAGGTCACTCAACGAGGGGTACATTATCTGGGGCATCAGGCCATGGTGGCCATACAGGTTAAGCCAGTTCATCCCACTGGGGTAGGCTGTCAGGTCCATGCTATGAGTGTGGTATTCTTGGTGACTTTGCCAGAGAGTTCCCCCATCGGGGCATATTTTAGCCAGTCGCTTAGCCGTCTTATCCTATGAGAGAAGTGCAGCCATCGATCAGAGGAGGTGGGGCCTACGGTAAGGGTAGTGCCCAGTATGGTAGGTTAGGTGGTCGATATAGCAGTCAGTTAGGTGGAGGTTGGCATCAGTTCTATGCGGTCCCTAGTAGACCAGAGGTGGAGGCCTCAAATGCGGTGATCACATGTATGATCTCTATCTTCAATCAATCCACTTTAGGTTTGTTTGATCTTGGTTCTTCTTGCTAGTATATTTCTACCTACTTTGTTCCTTGTTTGGGGTTGGCTAGTAAGCCATTATTTTATTCTACCCCGTTAGGTGATTCTTTAGTAGTGGACTGGATTGATAGATCATGCTTGGTAGTTGTCTATGGTCTTGAGACTTGGGCTGATTTGATAATATTAGATATGCTAGACTTTGATGTGACTCTAGGCATAGACTGGTTATCCCTTCATCGAGTGTTTTTAGATTATTATGCCAAGACCATTACCATATCCATGCTCGGTGTATCCCCAATTATGTGGAAGGGTTCTGTTGGTTTTGCACTGTCTGGGATAATTTCTTGTCTTCAGGCTAGGAGGTTAATTTTGCGTAGGTATTTGGCTTATCTAGCATATTTCTGAGATGTTAGCATTGACATTTTTCCTCTCGAGTCAGTCCTTGTGGTTAAAGAGTTTTTAGATGTGTTTCTGACTGACCTTCCAGGCCTTCCACCTGAGCATAATATAAACTTTGTCATTGAGTTAGAGCCGGGTACCAGGCCTATTTTTATTACTCCATATCGTATGGCTCTTGGTGAGTTGAGGGAGCTTAAGGACCAACTTGAGGACATATTAGCTAAGGGTTTCATCAGATTGGGTGTGTCACCTTTTGGTGCTCCAATTCTATTTGTGAAGAAGAAAGATGGCTTAATGTGGATGCATATTGATTATCAATATCTAAATAAGGTGACTATAAGGAATAGGTATCTGTTGTTGTGTATAGATGACTTGTTTGATTAGATATAGGGTGCAACTGTGTTCTCTAAGATATATTTGAGGTCAGGCTACCACCAGTTGAGGATCAGGGTGGAGGACATCCCTAAGAAAGCATTCAGGACACATTATGGCCATTATGAGTTTCTGGTGATGTCGTTTGGGTTAAGAAATGCCCCAACAACTTTTATGGACTTGATGCACAGGGTGCTCAAGTCGTACCTTGATTCATTTGTGATAGTGTTCATCGATGATATATTGGTATACTCGTGAGGTAGGGAGGAGCATGAGCAACATTAGAGGATCATGCTCGAGACTTTGAAAGATCATCAGCTTTATGCCAAGTTCTCAAAGTGCGAGTTTTTGCTTGAGTCAGTAGCATTCCTAGGATACGTGGTGTCTAAGGATGGGATTAGGGTAGATCCAACAAAGATTGCAGCCGTTTAACATTGGCCTAGGCGTACTACTCCTACCGAGGTTCACAATTTTATTGGGTTGGCATGATACTACAGATGGTTCATCGAGGTCTTTTCTTCCATAGCAGAACCTTTGACTAGGCTGACTAGGAAGGATGTCCCATTTTAGTGGTCTGATTAGTGCGAGGGTAGCTTTCAGAGGCCTAATGCCTTTTTGACTTCAACTCTTATGTTGGCATTGCTAGTTGAGGGTCAGAGCTTCTCAGTGTATTATGATACTTTGTTAGTTGGTTTTGGTTGTGTGTTGATGCAGCAGGGTCGGGTGATCGCTTATGCATCGAGATAGCTGAAGGATCACGAGCGGTACTACCCCACTCATGAATTGGAGTTGGTGGCGGTAGTTTTTGCACTCAAGTTCTAGAGGAACTATCTATATGGAGTTCATTGTGAGATTTACAGTGACCACCATAGTTTTCAGTATGTCACGATTCAGCGAGAGATGAACTCTAGGTAGCGGAGATGGATTGAGTTATTGAAGGACTATGACATTACTATTATGTACCATCTGGGCAAGGCAAAAATGTTAACGAATGCCTTGAGCCAGAAGGCAGTGAGTATGGGCAGCTTGACATCTCTTTTAGTTTTGGCCTTGGACATCCAACAGAGTTGGTTAGGCTTGATTTGTCAGATCCCAGCAGAGTTCTTGCCAGTGTTGAGATCCGTTCTACTCTGGTTGATCATATTCAGCGGCATCAGTTTGAGGATCAACATCTGTGTGATATTCATGATTAGGTTTTATGGGTTGAGGCCAACAAGGCTACTTTAGATTCTGATGGTATTTTGAGATTTGATGGTCGGCTTTGTGTTCCATGAGTTAGGGAGTTGATACAGTTGATTCTCCATGAGACTCATTGATCCAGATATTCCCTCCATTTTGGTACAACTAAGATGTATAGAGACTTGAGACAGCTCTACCGGTGGAGTGGTATGATGAGAGACATAGCGGAGTTTGTATCTCGCTTTTTGAAATGCCAGAAGGTTAATTTTGAGAACATGAGACCTGGTGGATTGATGTAGAGACTTCCTATTTTTGAGTGGAAGTAGAAAGAGATCACTATGGACCTCATAGCACGATTACCGTGCACTTTTTGAGGCTTTGGATCTATTTGGGTTATTGTTGATAGGTTGACTTAGTTTGCGCACTTCTTGCAAGTTCATTCTTCCTATAGCGTAGAGAGGTTGGCTCAGATCTATCTCCATGAGGTTGTATATTTGCATGGGGTTCCATCTTCTATTATTTCATACCACGCTACTCAGTACATCTTTGTTTTAGAGGACTATTCAGCGAGAGATGGATACAGAAGTTAAGCTCAGCACTGCATTCCATCCTCAGATAGATGGCCAGTCCGAGAGGACTATCTAGGTCCTAGAGGACATGTTGTGGGCCTGTGTTCTTTATTTGGGGGTTCATGGGATCAGTATGTGCCTTTGGCAGAGTTTTCTTATAATAACATTTATCACTCGAGTATTTTCATGGCACCTTTTGAGGTATTGTACGGTAGGCGTTGTAGATTTCCAGTGGGTTGGTTTGATGATTTTGAGTCCCAACCATAGAGTACAAACCTACTTCATGACTCCATAGACAAAGTTCGGGTGATTTAGGATAGACTTTGGGAAGCCCAGACTAGGCAGAAGAGCTACGCAGACCATAGACTTCATGCCTTAGATTTCAATATTGTTTATTGGGTATTTCTTTGTGTATCACCCATGAAGGGCATGATGAGATTCATCAGGCAGGGACATCTAATCCCCATGTATATTGGGACATTTGAGATTCTTCAGAGGGTTGGTGATATTTCTTATATGCTAACTTTGCCTCCTATGTTCTCAGTTGTTCACCTTGTCTTTCATGTATCTATGTTTCGGTGTTATATTTCGGATGAGTCATATGTATTACTGTGCGATTCAATGTAGTTAGGTGAGAGTTTGGCTTATTTTGAGGAGTTGGTAGCTGTTATAGCCAGAGATGTCAGGAGATTGAGGTCCAAAGATAATCTTGTGGTTAAGGTTCAGTGGAGGAACTGTGCAGTCGAGGAGGTTACTTGGGAGACTGATAAGTTGGTATTCTACCTACTTATTTAGCTTTTAATCTTATGATTTTTCTAGTATAAAGTGGATAAATAGTGCAATTGACATGGATTACTTCTATTTTATAGGTTTCTGTGTTCTAGAAGTGTTTGGGAAAGATTTGAGTAGAAACAAGTCAAAATGGAGCTTACAGGGACTGCTGACCACTAACACAAGGTTGCTCATCACCACCGTGAGAGTAGGCCATGCAACAACAATGCACAGGAAATAGCTAAAGCCACACGACTGTGAAGTGAAGCCATACAACCGCGTGAAAGGAAGAAATTAGAGCTACAGGACCGAAAAGTTGAGGACATGCAACCGCGAGTGAGGAAGTCATAGAACCTCGCAATCGCGAGGCGCATGAATGCGATCGCGATGAAGACGTTGGCAACTGCAGGAAAGATTTGGAAATTCCCATTTTTGGAAACCCCAATTGACATAAAACTCTTCTCAGCCATTTTGGTAAGCATCTTTGGCTATTCTTTGAACATTCTCACAACTTTTGGCAAAGCTTGGAGAGCAAGTTCATCAACCAACACCATAGGAGTGAAGATTTGGATGCTCTTTATTGTGAAATCTTTAGTTTCCCTTCTTTAACTCTTGTTCTTAATTGCTATTTTATTGATGTATTGTTGACTTTAAACTATGGGTTTGTATTAGAGATAATACTTGTTTGGAGATTGAATTCATATATAGAGTTTGCTTTTGATTAATTATTTGGGTCAATTGAATCCTCCATGCTTGAATTTATAGTTTATAGTTGCAAAAATTGACTAAACATTCTAATTTGGGTTTTTTCTTGAGAAAGGATTACCCTAAATTCGGGAACATTCAATAGTAGGGATTTGGAGTTTCCACTCTAGATCAAAGCTAGAGATAGTTTGGTTGCCTGAAATTCCCATCTAAGAGTTGGGGTTAGAAATAACCCAAATCACACAAGTTAAATTATTGGTTATTGCACACTTGTGGTGATTCGAGAAAACCCATGGGGATAGTTGCTTGATTGGTCAAAAGATGATTAAGTTCACATTTAGCCAAGACTACCTATGTGTTAATCGGGTGTAAGTCTTGTGAATTGAATTCCCATTCCCAAATGTCCCTTTTTATCCTTGCTTGGCGAAAGCAAGGTGAAAGCCATTGATCAATCTATCTTGTAGTTATTTTTCTTTATCTTTTGTTTTAGTCTAAAACCCCCTTTTTAGCTCAATCATGACTGCATTGTTCTCTGTGGGTACGACCCCGACATCCATTGGGAATATAAATGAGTTTTACTTGACGATCGTCGTGCCTTCATCTTTGGGGAGTAGGATTTGAGCATTTATCAAAAATGGCATCGTTGTCGTGGACTTGAATTAATAGCTATTTTTGATTGTTGATTTAAAGTCAGTTTGAGAGTGCTTGTTTCTTTTACTTTTGTTTGTTGTTTATGTTGTGATTAATCAGGCTAGCCTATGAACGAGTCCGACGATAACAAGAACATTGACGGCTTCATGGAGGCCAACGAGGCTGAGCCTATGATGCAAAGGGGTGTGGGTGAAATCATGTTCGTTCAGCTCTAGTTGATCAGATTCAGAGCTGACAACTTGAGGATCAGAGTTTGTCTGACCTTCCTGATCAGGTAGTTCGAGGTGAGGCCAGCTGAGCTACGTTGGCTTCTGATGGTATTCTGAGGTTTGATTGCTGCCTTTGTGTTCTGAGAGTTGGGGTTTTGATTCTGTCATGACCTAATTTCTTGGTAATAATAGAACCTACAACCCCCCAATAGGCAAACCAATCCCCATAGTCGGAACGGTTAGTAATGGGCCACATTCTATCAATTTAAACGGAAGAAAAATTTAATAAGCGGAAGCAAGAGAACAAGATGAAAAAAATAGATAATAGGAGTAATATATACAATGCGGAAGCTAAACCAAATCCAAAACCTGGTATCATAGCGTATAAGAGCCGAATCTATATAAAGAATACAAGGGTCCAAAACAATATATACAAGCTCTCTCCGTGTAGAAATATAGTACATAATCAAATGATAACTAAAAGCTAAGATCCGGTAGCAAAGAGCTCACCCTCAGTCCAGAATATCACAAAAGAAACTTCTGACATGAGTCTCCATGAGCTAACGGCAATGGCCCACACTAGGATCTGCACCAGAAGATGCAGAGTGTAGTATGAGCACCCAATGCGAAGCATAAGGTACCCAATATGTATCATAGGCTGACTGGGCACATATCAGATAAAAGTGTAGAAATAGACAGAATGGAAGCAGGTAGTCACATAAATCAATGAAAAGTACACAGGATCTAACCCAGAGGGAAGATAACATAACAACATACAAGGCTAGCAAGTAGAATATATACACAGCAGGCATATGTGTAGGCAATAAATAATGCACCTGGGATCCTTGCAATAATAGTATATACATAATAAGTTTTAAGAGATGGATGGTATACCGGTAACCTCAAGTATAAGGCATGGGAGAGAAGAGTAAAGATAGACATGCTTGGTAACAGGAATCAATAACCCAACTAATCATACCAATCTCAAATCCAACAAAAAGCAACTTTGCCGTATATAATGTTATCATCATAACCGTGACAGGGGATAGTATCATGATAAAGTAACAAGAGTCTACCTACATTCCCCTGGCCGCCCATACAACCGAGGAACGTAAATAAGTGAAAACAAAACCCTACGACCACCCATACAATTGGAGCGTACACTCAAAAAATAGCAAACAAAGGTGGTACCTCACACAGATGAATGATATGATGCCATGCTAAGTCAATAGTGGAAGTAGTATCCTATGTTACCCGCTTTCGGCGACCTAAGAGGCCCAATAGACAGGATCCATGAAAGGTCACACCCGTATAAGGTCCATGTAGGCCCCCGACCAATATACTAGATGCCCTGCAATCTTAAATCAATCCCCAAGTAAATATGCTTGGAAGGTATCCAGGTCTAAATTAGTAAGCCCAATAGTTCTAGCACATGACCCCGTCTAATCCAGCTTAACCCCGAAAGCTGTAGTAAATAAGTCTAGCACTTGACCTTGTCGAGTCCAGTATAAGTGGACCTAGTGATAAAATATCCTTTAAGACTCCCATACCCCAAGAAGACCCATCAAAACATTACCAAACCCATTTTAGATCATTTTTACCAAAAATGGGCCCTACGGGCCATGCAAGGTTTAGAAAATCAGTCCCAATAGGCCCGAAGCCAAAACCATTGTAAAAATTAAGAAGAAATCCCCTCTACCTATATGCATGGTGAATGGCATACACAATCACAACAGTGACCCCCGACACACAGATAACCTATCGCCCCTGCACATACTCTAATTGTTCTACAACACAGATAGCCAGCAATAATATCACGATAACGATGCCCGAGATTCATGGGCACCCCCGAATAACCCACTATTTATGGTCCAGAGTCAAACAAGGCCACACATGACCGTAACAGTGATACTATCAACTACGAAGAATACTACACATAGCAGAGAAAAGAAACGAAGAGAATCATGAAAAAGTAGTCAAAGTTCGTGGTACCAACCTAATATCCCAACCCAAGGATGTCAGCTAGTACAATTTTATCCAATATATGCTAAGTCTAGTGAGTTCAGACTGTAACCTACCTGTCGTCCGATGACAAGCTGCCTGAACAATATGTCCAAGCCCGAATCGCTTCGATAGATCCAAAATGAAACTAAAACTATCAAAAACATAAATAATACATCAAGGCGAGTCTAACGATATCCATATCGCTATTATTGTAGCCGGGTAAAAATCTGGGCCAAAAGCGGACCCGCAGGGGCCACAACCCAAAACCAAAAATGAAAAGAAGCACAATGAACATAACGATGCCAAGAAGGCCTCCAAAATTGAGCACAATTGGCCAAGAGAAGGGCACCAAAACA
The DNA here is from genome assembly GCA_003996215.1 of Jaltomata sinuosa. Classification (NCBI taxonomy): domain Eukaryota; kingdom Viridiplantae; phylum Streptophyta; class Magnoliopsida; order Solanales; family Solanaceae; genus Jaltomata; species Jaltomata sinuosa. The sequence goes on from QJPP01001893.1 coordinate 55,597, forward strand.
GCCCGCTCAAGTTGAGGTTTAAAGATAGAATTTTAAGAATAAGAACCGGAAATTAGGCAAGGATTGCTTACCAAAATGATGGAATTTTTAAGCCCAGATGGATAACTCTTAAAGCCCACGAACATGCAAGAGCTACGAGGTAGCCACTACAACAAATTCCAAGCTTTGTGTATGAGCAACAATGGTGGATTTTTTAGAGAAAAAAAAGGGAGGCAAGTTGGGGAAGAAAGCTTGCCAAGAATCGAAGAATCATAAATAATCGATGAACAATTGGTTTCCCCAAAGCTAAGACTGATATGGAGCAATTTGGTGGAGAGAAACTTGTGTTTTAGAGTGAGAAAGTTGAGAGAAAAAGGGCTGCAAAAATGAAGAAGAAGACTTAAATAGCTGCTGGTCACTGGTCAACACCATCGCGCACAAGGGATCCAAGCGCGATCGTACTGGCCGGCTGCAGGCGCTAAGGCGCGATCGCGCTGGCCTTAGCGCGATAGCGCTGAAGGCCTGACCTGCACTAAAAATCTAAAACTTTTTGAAAACTCCACGGTAACACTTGTAGCGACCCTCTTGGAAGTATGCCACTTTTGAAACAAAAACAAATATATACCCATAGCATTTAAAAGTGACTCCATTTAAAATATATTAATCATTTTATTTATATAGCGGAATTAGGCCCATTGAAAAAGAGTTAAAGGCATAATATTTGGACATCTAATAATTCATATAATTCCAAGTAAAGACCATATGGGAGTTTAAATTCACGATGGAAGACCTTTCAAAAATAATCAAGCATGTACCTTATGGAAATTTGTTTTTTTCCATTTAAATACAACTGCGGAATCATTCTGTACATCATCTTAGAACTTCCAAATACGAAAGAAAACACTAGTTTCTTCCATTTTGCAAATTACAAACTAAAATGTAACTTTAATACATTATAAGACCTGAGTTTACACACCTCAAAACAGCCAACACGATACAAAATTTACGTTTACAATTTACAATACTATGATCAAATAAATTTACGTTTACATATGGATCATGTTCAAGTACCAAAATTACTACAAAACATAGATGCCTATATGCAAATGTGATCTTCTAAAAGCTCCAAAAAGTCTACTTCAAGTGGCCCTCTTCAATTATTCTCCCGAGCGTCACCTACGATAGAAAACAACTATCGCTAAGCACAAGACTTAGTGGTGTATAAAGCTTGAGCTTGGAGTCATAGACTTCTCCAATTCCCTTCTAAATTATTGGCAGCTCAATATAACATATAAATTAAAAATAAGTAAACAAGTATATTACAAGTATCAAAATCGACATTCAAAGCTCAAGTGTCATGGCAGTTCATAGAACTATCTCACGAGATGTCAAATAACAAATTTTGCTCAATATGTACATCATGTCGTCACACAAAGCATAATCTAATATCAAGAAGGGACGAAGCCCTGTATCAATTAGGGCCGAGACCCAATAATCAAGAGAATCAAGAATAATATTAAAAATGGCTTTCTAGTTCATACTTAAATGGATAGTTTTCCATAATTAAGACGAACCACAAATCCAGAGTCAAGATGGACAAAGATATAAATCAAGAGGCATGCCAATACAGTGACATAGTCACTACCATAAGAAGGACAGAGTCCGAACAAGAATGCAGAATGATCGAGCAATCCGTACAAGTGGGCGAATTAACGAATATCTCACAATAATTCAAAATACCAATATGTCGATATAAGGTCAAGAGAAAGCAAAAGAAAGTTTCAAGACAATAATAAAAATTTTCCAGCAAGCAATGATAGTACAAGTTCAAGTTTATACACAAACTTTGGCGTTTTAGCACATAAATAGTCCTACCACAACTTGACGAGTTCAAATCGTAGACCAACAAGTGCGTCAACTTCCTCAAACAATTTCCTTTAGCTCGTAAAAGAGTATAAACACCTTGAATATACAATCAAATACCCATTAAAAATTCAGAATTTTCAGCAGGTGAAAATGAACAAGATAGACATTAAAAGTGAGCCTAGTTTGTGCAAATCGCACCAAATTCCCAAAATAGTAAATCTGGATGCCTAACTGTCTTGTATTGTGACTCAGTTTCAAATAGGTAAACGGTAAAACCAAGCTTTATAGTCTTCACAAAAATTGTAGGTCTATGTATTAGGGTCTCAAGGAGTTAAAAACCATCAAATAATATATTTTGTACAAAACGTTATGCTCAAAATACTAACAGCTGTACATAGAAGGCTCCTAAATCGAAAAAACTGGCCAGAACCTTCCGTGTGTTGCATCTCCTTTTTCGACCCCATAACAGCAAAACCATTTTTTTTTACATAAACATAATATTTATATAGCTATTAAATAGATTTCCAAAATATATTTGTTCACTTAAAATAGATTTCTACACAAAGAGATATACTAGTATTACTTATAGATAGACAGTTCCAAAACCGAGTTAGGGTTACTTACAACAAGGGGGGGTTTGTATTGAGTTCTTGCTGAAAGAACAAGTTGTTCTCTAGGGAATTTTGTGTGGGATATTATTGACAGAGAGTTCAGGGTTTCCTCAGCCTTAAGGAACCGAAATATGGAGAGGAGGTGATCTATTTTACACATAAACATGGATATATATTACTTAAAAAGGTGGTTGCCCAAGATTAAAAGGTGGCTGCCCAAAATGCTAATTATATCATGTATAATCTATTATTTAGTTGAAGTAGTTTACGTAAATACCCCGATATAATTTCCTAAAATACTGTCTTACTTTAAGGCAAGCAACTTCCCAAATATCTCAAAAAATCAATTTTAGGGTGCGTGAAGTAGAGACTAATCTTTTTTTATCACGAAATGGTTGAATGTTGTGCAAATGCTAACTTAGATATCTTGGGGTGTTACAACCCTCTCCCCCTTAAAGAAATTTTGCCCCAAAATTTACCTGATTCTAGTCCCGAAACAAATGCGGATATTGAGTTCGCATGTCCGCCTCTAGCTCCCATGTGGCTTCTTTACCATCATGATTTCTCCAAAGTACCATTACTAAGGGAATTCTCTTGTTTCTAAGTTTCTTTATTTCACATGCCAAAATCTGGATAGGTTCTTCTTCATATGTCAAGGCAGGATTAACCTCGATGGATTCAACAGGAAGAACATGAGACAGATCTGAGCGATATCTTCTAAGCATAGAAATATGGAAGACGTTGTGGATCTTGTCAAACTCAGGTGGTAAAGCTAACTTATAAGCAATTGGGTCAACTTTCTCAAGCACCTCATATGGTCCAATAAATCGAGGGCTAAGTTTTCCTTTTTGGCCAAACCTCATAATCTTCTTCCATGGAGAAACCTTTAAAAATACCTTATCACCAACTTGGTGCTCAATTTCACGCCTCTTAAGATCAGCTTAAGACTTTTGTCTGTCTGAAGCAATTTTTAGACTATCCTTCATTATTCTTACCTTATATTCCGTTTGTTTCACAATCTCAGGACCAATAAGGTTCTTTTCACCAACTTCATTCCAACAAAGAGGAGTCCACCATTTCCTTCCATATAGATCTTCATAAGGAGGCATGCCAATACTTGATTGGTAGCTATTATTGTAAGCAAATTCTATCAAAGACAAGTATTTGTCCCAACTACTTTCAAACTCAATAATGTAGGATCGAAGCATATCTTCCAAAACTTGTATTACCCTTTCAGAATGGCTGTCTGTATGGGGATGGAAAGAGACATTAAAGTTCAACCTAGTTCCTAACGCTTCTTACAAGCTTGTCCAGAATCTAGATGTAAACCTCGGGTCTCGATCAGATACAATTGAAGCGGGAATGCCATGTAGTATCACAATCTCATTGATGTATAATTCTGCTAAATGCTGAAGTGAATAATCCACTCTGATTTCCAAGAAGTGAGCACTCTTTGTTAGCCTATCCACTATAACCCAAATTGCGTCATGATTTTTTTGAGTGCGAGGTAGTCCAGACACGAAGTCTATAGTTATTCTCTCCTATTTCCATTCTGGTATTGACAAGGGTTGTAGCAAACAAATTGGGACTTGATGTTCAACCTTTATTCGTTGACAAATCAAACATTTTGAAATAAACTCCGCAATGTCTTTCTTCATACCATTCCACCAATAGTGTTCTTTGATGGTTTGGTATACTTTCGTGCCTCCAGGATGCATTGTATATGGTGAAGTATGTGCTTCATTCAAAATTTCTCTCCTCAGATTTTTATCATTAGGAACACATAACCTATTCTGATAAAATAGGACACCATCCTCACCCAATGTAAAATCCTGTTTTTCTCTATTTTGAACTTCTTTTATCAATCTTGCAAGCTTCTCATCCATTTTTTGTGCTTCTTTCACCTGTTCAAGTAATATTGGCTTGATTTTTTGGTTAGCAACAAATGAACCATCAAGATTGCGTTCAATACAAGCATTCATGGCTCATAACTCAAAAAGCAAGGGTAAGGGACTTAAAGATAAACTTGTAAACGATTACGACTTAGGGCATCTGCAACCACATTGGTTTTTCCCGGATGATAGTCAATTGTGAAGTCATAATATTTGATGAGTTCAAGCCATCTTCGTTGTCTCAAGTTCAGCTCTTTTTGTGTACCCAAGTACTTTAAGCTCTTATGATCAGTAAATATATTACACTTTTCACCATATAAGTAGTGCCTCCAAATTTTCTAACCAAATACAATAGCAGCAAGTTCAAGATCATGAGTAGGATAATTCAATTCATGTGGTTTCAATTTTCGAGAGCCATAAGAAATAACTTTTCCTTGTTCCATCAGAACACAATCAAGACCACGATGAGAAGCATCACTGTATATCACATATTCTTTCCCTTCAGTTGGTTGAGTAAGTATAGGAGTTTGTGTCAATAAGGATTTGAGAGTTTCAAAGCACTCTTGGCATTTGTCATCCAAAGTAAACTTGACTTCCTTCTTCAAAATATTAGTCAAAGGAGAAGCTATAATGTAGAAGCCTTTCACAAACCTTCTATAGTATCATGCTAAGCCTAAGAAACTTCTTACTTATGTGGGACTTTTGGGTGGATTCCATTCAACAATAGGTTGAATCTTACTAGGATCCACCTTCACACCTTCAGCTGACACAACATGTCCTAGAAAAGCCACTTCACTAAGCCAAAATTCACATTTAGAAAGCTTAGCATAAAGCTCTTTCTCCCTCAAAATTTAAAAAACAATGCGGAGGTGTTTATCATGATCTTCACTATTCATGGAATACATTAGAATATCATCTATAAAGACAATCACAAATTGATCAAGATAAGGCTTAAATACTCGATTCGTTAGATCCATGAACACCGCCAGAGAATTTGTTAACCCGAATGGCATCACCAAAAATTCATAATGACCGTATCGAGTTCTAAAGGCAGTTTTGGGAACATCTTGATCTCTTACCTGCAGTTGGTAATACCCAGACCTTAAATCAATTTTTGAAAATAAGTTATCACCCTTCAGCTGGTCAAATAAATCATCAATCCTAGGCAGTGTATATATGTTCTTGATTGTTATCTTGTTCAATTGTCTATAGTCAATGCAAAGCCTAAGAGTTCCATCTTTCTTCTTTACAAATAAGACAGGTGCTCCCCAAGGAGAAACACTAGGACAGATGAAACCTTTCTCAAGAAGTTCCTGCAATTGAACTTTCAACTCCCTCAATTCTGCTGGAGCCATTTTATAGGGAGTTATTGAAATAGGAGTAGTTCCGGGAACAAGTTCTATCGAAAATTCAACTTCTCTTTCAGCAGGCAACACAAGAAGTTTTTCAGGGAAGACATCAGGAAAATTAGACACTGTAGGTATTTCCTTGAAGCTAGGACTCTCCAAACGTGTATCAAATATATGAGCAAGAGAGAAATCACAGCCTTGACGAATCATCTTTCTTGCAAAGACCACCGAAATAATATTAGATGTTAGTGATCTCTCACCTTGAACAATGATGTGTGAAAATGTAGGATATTTAAAAGTCACACGCTTTGCTCTACAATCCATTACTGCATGGTATTTTAGAGACACTCCATCCCAACAATAACATCAAAGTTTTGGAAAGGAACTTCAACCAAATCAGCAGGGAAGACTAGATTTTGAATCATAAAGGGGCAATCTTGTTTAATTCAATTACAAACAACCTGATGACCCAAAGGACTTTCGACAAGAACATCATAGCTAAGTCTCACAGATTTCAAATTTTCCGGAAAAACAAGTGATGAGCAAATATAGGACATAATTGAAAACCGGTATTCAAAAACCAATAATGCTAATAGAGTGGAAACGACGTTCCAGACTCAATGGAATTGATGAAACTTCCATACGAGGTCATTTAGGAGAAATGTTGACCCAAGTCAACACTAACGAATAAGAACTCAAAGCTCAAAATGAGTCTGGCTCACCCAGAACCCGAACTAACCACCTTTCCAAACCAAACTCATCATTCCGGAGCTGATGGAATCATAGAATTTCAAATCTGACACTCTGATTATCGAAAGCCACCCAAAGTTACACTTTCAAGTCCAAATGGCCTGAAAATAGAGAAAATAACACATAACCCACACCGGAAGTTCTCAAGCCTTAACTGAAGGTCCAACTAGACCAAACTCAACGTTCTGGAGCTAAAAGAACTGTCAGAATTCAATTTTGTACACGTTAGCTAAGAATGTTGACTAAAGTAAACAATATTCTAAGGTAAAGCTGTAAAATAGGAAAAAGATAAAAACAACCAAATGAACGACCAGGGAAATGAACTACCGGTCCCAGCAAGCCATAAATGACTTGACGTCACTACTGGAAAGCTCTAACAGTACAATGACTGCGTAAATGCAATGATGATCGGATGGGTTATCACAACACCCACTACTAAAAAGACTTTCATCTTCGAAAGTTAAGAAGAAGGGAGTACCTGAAGGATTGAACAACTACGGACACTGAGCACGCAACTCACTCCCGGTCTCCCAAGTAGCCTCCTCGACCAGAAGATGCATCCACTGAACTTTCACAACCGAAATATCTCTAGATATCAATCTCTTGATATCTCTGGCCAGAATAGCTATCGGCTCCTCAACAAATGAAAAACTCTCATCTAACTAAACTTAATCCCAATGCAACACATGAGACTCATCTGGCACATACTGGCGCAACATCGAGACATGAAAAACTGGGTGAACAGTTGAAAACATCAGAGGCAAAGATAACATGTAGGCAACACTACCAACCCTCTGTAGAATCTCAAACAACCCAATAAACCTAGGGCTAAGCTTGCCCCGCCAACCAAATCTCATCACTCCCTTCATGGGTGATACTCGAAGGAAAACCAAGTCACCATCACTAAACTCCAAGGCACAAAGTGTATAATTAGCGTAGCTCTTCTGCCTACTCTGGGATGCTCTATGTCTATCCTGAATAAAACGGACTCGGTCTAAGGAATCTCTAAGCAAGTCTATACTCTGCAGTCTAGACTCTAAACCATCAAACCAACCAATCGACGATCTGCAACTCCTGCCATACAAGGCCTCGAAAGGTGCCATGCCGATGCTCAAATGAAAGCTATTATAATAAGCATACTCGGCCAGGGGCACAAACTGATCCCATGAACCTCCAAAGTAAAGAATGCAGGCCTGAAAAATATCCTCTAGGACTTGAATAGTCCTCTCAGATTGACCATCTATCTGAGGGTGGAAAGCAGTACTAAGCTTAACCTATGTACCTAAATATCGCTGAATAGCCCTCCAAAACTAAGATGTGAACTGAGTGCCACAGTCTGAAATGATAGAAGTTGGGACCCCGTGCAACTGAACAATCTCACAAAGGTAGATCTGGGCTAACCTCTCTGCACCATAGGAAGTCTGAACTGACAAGAAGTGGGCCGATTTAATCAGCCGATCCATAATCACCCAAATGGAATCACACCCACAAGAAGTACGAGGAAACCCAACAACGAAGTCTATAGTAATCCCTTCCCACTTCCACTCAGGAAAGGGGAGTCACTGCATCAACCTACCCGATCTTATGTGATCGAACTTAACCTGCTGATATTTTAAGCACCGAGATACAAACTCCACTATATCCCGCTTCATAATGCACAACCAATAAAGCTGTCTTAAATTTCTACACATCTTCACTGCACCAGGATGAATGAAATATCTAGAACTATGTGACTCACAGAGTATCAACTGAATCAAATCACCAACCCTCGGATCACAAAGTCGACCATCAAACCTCAGAATACCATCAGAGCTTAAAGTAGCCCGGCTAGCCTTACCCCGAACTACCTGATCACGAAGGTCACACAGACTTTGATCCTCAAATTGTCGGCTCTGAATCTGATCAACTAGAGTAGAACGGACCTCAACACTGACAAGAACTCGACAGGGATCCGACAAGTCAAGCCTAACCAATCAGTTAACCAAGGAATGGATGTACAAGGCCAATGGTCACTCCGAAACTTAAAGTGAAGCTAGGATTCCCATACTCACCGCCTTTTGACTCAAGGCATCTACTACCACATTTTCCTTGCCCGGATGGTATAGAATAGTGAAATAGTAGTCCTTCAGTAGCTCAATCCATCTCCTCTGCCTTGAGTTCAGCTCCTACTGACTAGTAATGCACTGAAGACTATGAGGATCAGTGATAATCTCACAGTGAACTCCATATACGTAGTGCCTCCAGATATTGAGAGCGAAGACTACCGACGCCAACTCTAAGTCATGAGTGGGGTAGTTGCGCTCGTGAATCTTCAGCTGACTCGACGCATATGCTATCACTCGACCTTGCTGCATCAACACAAAACCAAGACCAACCCCTAAAACATCACAATACACGGAGAAACTCTGACCCTCAACCGACAAAGTCAAAACTAGAGATGAAGTCAATAAGGCCTTAAGCCTTTAAAAGCTATCCTCGCACTGATCCGACCACGAGAATGGGATATCCTTCCTAGTCAGCATAGTCAAGGGTGTTGCTATGGAAGAAAATCACTGAACGAACCTCCTATAGTACCCGACTAAAACAACAAAGCTGTGAACCTCAGTAGGAGTAGTAGGTCTAGGCCAATCATGAACCACAAAAATCATAGCCAGACAACCTCTAATCCCATCCTTAGATACCACGTGTCCTAGGAATATAACTGACTCAAGCTAAAACTCGCACTTTGTGAACTTGTCATAAAGCCGATGATCTCTCAAAGTCTGAAGTACAATCCTCAAGTGCTGCTCATGCTCGTCCCTACTCCTCAAGTATATCAGAATATCATCAATGAAAATTATCATGAACATATCCAAGTATGGGCTAAGCACCCTATCCATCAAATCCATAAAGGCTGCGGGGGCATTAGTCAACCCAAAAGATATCACTCGGAATTTATAGTGGCTATAACGTGTCCTGAATGCTGTCTTAGGTATGTCCTCCGCCCTAATCCTCAACTGATGGTAGTCGGACCTCAAATCAATCTTCAAAAACATGGCTAAACCCTGAAGCTGATCAAACAAGTCATCAATCCTCTGCATTGGATATTTATTCTTCACTAACACCTTATTAAGCTGCCGATAGTCAATACACATCCGCATCGACCCATTCTTCTTCTTCACTAAGAGAACAGGAGCACCCCAAGGCAACACATTCAGTCTAATGGACCCCTTAGCTAACAGGTCCTGGAGCTGCTCCTTAAGCTCTCTCTACTCAGCAGGAGCCATACGGTAGGGAGGAATAGAAATGGGCTTGATGCCCAGCTCTAACTCAATGGAAAAATCAAAATCTCTCTCAGGTGGAATGCCTGGCAGATCAGTATGAAACACATCTAGGAAGTCTATAACCATAGGAACAGACTCAAGATACGAAGGGTCAGCACTAGCATCTCAGATATATGCTAGATAAGCTAAACACCCACGAGAGATCAACTTTCTAGCTTGTAGACAAGAGATAATCCCAGACGGTGCATGGCTAACATAACCCTGCCGCACAATCAGGGATACACCGAGCACGCCTATGGTAATGGTCTTGGCATAACAATCCAAAACCGCACGGTGAGGGGATAACAAATCTATGCCCAGTATCACATCAAAATCTAACATATCAAGGATCATCAAATCACCCCAAGTCTCCAAATCACCAACAGATATCACACATGATCTCACAATCCGATCCACTTTCAAAGAATCTCCTACTGTGGCCGAAACAGAAACAGGAACAGATAATGGCTCACTAGCCAACCCCAAACAAGGCAGAAAGTAGGCAGATACATATGAACAAATGGATCTAGGATCACATAAACTTATAGCAGACTGATGACACACATAAATCGTACCTATAATCACAACATCTAATGCCTCTACCTCTGGTCTCCCAGGGACCGCATAGAACTGATGATGACGTCCACCTGACCGACCACCATCCCTAACACCTGTTCTGCCACATGGATTACCACCTCTACCCTAACTACCACCTCCTCAAGCCAGTGGATGAATGGAGCGAATAGGCTGAATTGTACCCGCTAGGGGAAATCTCTAGCAAAATAGCCACTAACTCCGCACTTATAACAGGCTATACCCCACTAGGGGTAATCTCTGGAGAAATAATCGTTGACTCCACACTCATAGCATGGCCCTAATGGCCCACCCTATCGAGACAAACCTGCTGAACCTGTGTGGATACCTCGGCCTGATTCCCCAAAAGTAGTACCACTCACAGATTGACCACTGTCACCACACTGGTTGTTTTGACCCTACTCAAACTGAGAACCAGAAGCTTGAAGTGAAGCCTGAACTGGTCGACTGGTCTGACCCTGATGCTATTGTGGCTGATAACCCCAGCCTGACTAGACTGAACCTCTACCACTGTATCTGGAACCACTATAGACACTATGATATCGAGGCCTCTTATCTCTTGCCCCGGTGTTATGATAATGCAAATCCTCTACAGTACGAGCATAGTCCATAATGGCCTGGAAAGACTGACCACTAGAAACCAATATCTCTGTGGGCACTCTAAACTCTCTTTATAGTCCTGAAACAAATCTATGGATCCTGTCACCCTCAATAGGGATAATCATGGCCCAAAATGAAGAAGTTGATGGAAATGAGTCTCTTACTCCAAGAAAGTCATAGAATCCTGAGCAATTCTAGTGAACTCCTCCCTCCGACGCTCTCTGTCGCTCTGTGGGAAGAACTTCGCCATAAAGGCCTCTCAGAACTAGGACCAAGTAAATTGTGGTGATGCAGAAGGTATGTAAGAAACCTGTGCCCTCCACTATAGCTTCACTGGACCCTCTAGCTGATAAGTGGTATAACCGACTCTGTGAGTCTCCAATAATCTCAGATGTTGTAACATATCCTCACAAGTAGTAATGAAGTCATGTGGGTTCTGACCTGATGTACCAGCAAACCTCGGTGGTGCTAATCTCAAGAACCTACCCAATGCCTTTGGCTCCCCATCTGTCATAGCTGGGCAAGGAGCAAGAGGTTGTTCAACTGAAGGGATCGAAATAACTCAGTGCGGGGAGCTGCAGTAGCAGGCTGCACTCTGGAACTCTGAACACCCAGGGCTGCCCTATAAGAGGGTGTCAGTGCTACCTCTGACGGTCTCTCACCAATCATACCCAATAGCTGAACAAGTAAACCCCTAATATCTGAAGACTCAGCTGGAGTTGAAGATGGCACAGAAAATGGTGCTGGAACAGGTGGCACCTGGGCTTCCCCCGGGTCCACATGTTGCTGCTCAAGAGCGAACTCTGGTTCGTAGTCAAACTCAGTCTCTATCTCAACTCTCGCAGCTATAGCAAGTGTCGCTGCTCTGGGGCATCCACGACCCCTACCTCTACTCTTGCGAATACGCCAACTCCTTGTTGGAGTCGGAGGTAGAGGGAAAGTAGGCTCTCCTTTGACAAAAGATGAAGATCTCGTACGAACCATCTGCAGAAGAGTGAACCAGAGTAAGTGAGATTTCCAGAAACTTTCAAGGATACCACGCACGAGATAGAAACAAGAAAATTCCAATTCTTCCTAATATGTCACTATAGCCTCCCGAAGATTAAGTACGAACGTCTCTGCCCTGATTCGCAGGACTCTACTATACATTGGCTCCTATACCAACAACACCGATGAACCTAGAGCTCTGATACAAAATTGTCACGACCTGATTTCTCGATCATGATGGTATCTACAACCCCCTAGTAGGCTAACCAATCCCCATAGCCTGGAACACTTAGTAATGGGCCACATTCTATCAACTTAAATAGAAGAACATTTTAATAAGCTGAAGCAAGAGAACAAGATTAAAAAAATAGATAACAGGAGTAATATATACAATGCGGAAGCTAAACCAAACCCAAAACCTGGTATCATAGCATATAAGAGTTGGATCTACATGGGGAATACAAGTGTTCAAAACAATATATACAAGCTGTCACGCCCCAAACCATGGGAGGCATGACCGACACCCGGAGCCCCAAAAGGCCGAGGGTGTCAAAATAGAGTGTATCTCTATTGAACTTGCTGGGAGTCTGAGACCGACAAGGTCTCTAAGAATAGCAATTTGAAACACTAAAAGCTCAATAGTAGTTAACTCAAGGCCGACAAGGCTATTATCATAGTAGATAGCTAATAACAAGGCCGACAAGGCCATACCCAACACTGATATACATATACACGTCTACAAACCTCTAGGAGTAAGTAAAATATCTCATATCCAGGACAGGGCCCTGGACTACCCATAAGTTGTACATATACATAACCTGGCCAAAATATAAGCTAGACCTCTGACTCGTCAGCTCCAGGAAGAATGGAGCTTACCAAAATGGTTGAACTTTGCAACTCCTACTGAAGAGATCTGTCTGGATATCTGTCTGGACCTGCAGGCATGTATGCAGCGCCCCCAGGCAATGGGGACGTCAGTACGACAATAATGTACTGGCATGTAAGGTAGAAACATAAAAGCAAGTCGCAAGTAGTAAATCCGAACAAGATATAATATGAAACTTGTAAACTGTAATTGGTAAGACTCGTTAAGCTCTTTCTCTTTTATTCTTTTTAGAACACAACACATGCATTAACTCACGCTGCAACTCACTCTTTATAACCCACACTGAACCACAATAGCGCCTCGGCGCACCCTATATTTAATAGCCTCAATATGGCAGTAGCGCCTCGGCGCACACTATGTATATAATGGCCTCAATATGGCAGTAGCACCTCGGTGCACACTATGTGTATAATGGCCTCAATATGGCAGTAGCACCTCGGTGCACACTATGTATATAATAGCCTCAATATGGCAGTAGCACCTCGGTGCACACTAACACGCAAACCACGCATAATAAGTGTATTACTAGATTGACCTTCCAAAGCTATTCTTGTTATTTATGAAGGTTCATTTAGATAACTTCTTTAGCCTTGGCTTACTAGGTGTTGGACTCAACATACCAAACACATATAAATGGGGATTTGACTTTCTAACTTTCCTTGTATACTTTCTAAAGCTTGATTAGAGATCACAATACAAAGAAGAAACTTGACAAAAGGATAACTTACATTTCGTGCAAAAAGAATCAGATTTTTATAAGAAGGCGACTTGAATCACCATAATGTATAAATTAGTTCCTTAAGACTTGTTGAGTTACCAAATCAGCTCTCTTACAACAAAATACTCAAATTCCTTCTTTCGGAGATTTAGAGTTCTATTTCTAGATTCATGCCGATAAGGAATAAAGAAGCCTTAACATACCTCGTTCCTTCCGAAGATTGCGCTTACCACAACTTGGACTTTCCCTTATTAAGTTAATCTACAACACAAGGGTATAATGAAGCTAATATTAGCTCTTAAACCTGCTGCAACACTCCCAAAATAGTAGCTAAACATTCCCCGGGCAGATTTACGTATTTTGCATTAATTAAAGGTGTATCGTCACACCTTTCTCCCCTATCCAATACACATCACACACACACCAACCTACTGCCTCCAATAATACAAAACACATCAAACATCCCCTACACAACTCACCATGCCGAAATACAATAGCAACACATTGAACCCACGACTTCCGATCGCCGTCCCGTGAGTTCTTAACAACAATTCAACAACAATTGTTCATCCGAACTTCAATCCAAAAATATTATTATGGGCAGAGTACTTACCACACTTGAAGGTGTGTTTTTATCCTCTTTTTATTGATGCTTTAAAAGCTTAAGTACCCCCTACACATACACCAACAAGAGAAGAAGAAATCTCTTAATTGTTACCCAATTTCTATGTGTTAAATCAGAAGAAAGGGGCTGCCATAGTTCATGCCTTTCTTACCATAGGATATCATAGATATATGTAGTATATTAATACCAAGATAACAAGTTGATTAACTCACCTTAAGCTTGAATTAATCTTGGTCTTCTTAGAACCCTAAAGGGAGAGAAGGGCTGCCAAAAGGAAATGAGATAAGAGAGAATTTTCCAGCTTTTTGTGATCAACATTGATCAGCAAATGGCCTATATAAAGGGACCTTTTTGGCCGACTTTTTTGAGTATATTTGGGCCAAAATGGGTCAAGAAACTTGGGCCAAAATTACCCTTTGCTTGGGCCTCAAAAGGGTTAAGTTTTGGTGCTGATTTTGGGCTTCTCTTGGGTCAAAATGTGGTCAATATTGGTGGCTCCCTTTTGTAGTTGTTTGGGCCAGATTTGGTTGTGCTTTGATGGGCCAACTTTAAGCTTCATTTGGGCTACCATTAGGTCTAATAATCCATGGTGTTGCTGCCCGTAATCGGCCCTCGGAACTTAGTGCGTTAGCGTAGGTAGGTGATTCACCTACTTGTCACCTAAGAGCTTAGATAAGTCGAGCAAGTACCTCACTTGTTTTATCTCATTTTCAAAACCCTCCTCCTTATAACTTAACTTAACACTTATATACATTTGACCATTTCAAATTCTAGGCCAAAGTACCCCTCCACAATCTCGAGCTCAAATACCTTCATCGATATTTACTTAGTCACATAGGTTTTTAAAGGTACGGGGTGTTATATCCTTCCACCCTTAGAATCATTCGTCCTCGAATGAGGGTAATGTATATATAGCTCTAGTCCGTTAGGATTTTTTGAAATTTTGACAGAGTTTCCTTTATAATTGGGACTATCCAAAAACCTGAAACTCAGCAAAAGTCCAGCACGATGCCTCATAGGGCGATACAACTATATATAATTAAATGTAATCATTTTCACATGTTCAAACCTGATCATATTTGCATAGTAGGAAGAGTATCAAGAATATAAGAATATGACTTACCTCTGTACTATCATCAAGTCATAAATAACTGGGGATGTTTTTTCCTCATTTCTTCCTCGGCTTCCCACGTCATTTCCTCAATATTATTATTTCTCCACAACACCTTTACTGAGGCTACTTCTTTGGTTCTGAGCTTCCTAACTTGACAATCTAGGATAGAAATTGGTACTTCCTTATAGGATAAGTCTTCAGAAAGTTGAACATCTTTAATAGGCATAATACGTGAAGGATCTCCTATGCACCTTCGTGGCATCGATACATGAAATACAGGATGGACTGTCTCCAATTCTGTGGGTAAATCTAGCTCATATGCCACTTTTCCTACCCTCCGAATGATCCTGTATGGTCCAATATATCTTGGACTAAGCTTTCCCTTTTTACCAAATCGCATAACGCCTTTCATGGGCAAAACCTTTAGGAAAACCCAATCACTAATATTAAATTCCAAATCCCGACGTCGCACATCTGCATATGATTTCTGCCTACTCTGGGCTGTTAGTAATCTTTCTCGGATTAGCTTCACCTTCTCCATTGCCTGCTGCTTCTCCAATTTCAAACCATCCAATTGGTGATCTACACTTTCGCCCGTATAAAGCCTCATAAGGAGCCATTTGAATGCTTGCATGGAAGCTATTATTATAAGCAAACTCAATTAATGGCAAATGGTCATCCCAACTCCCTTTAAAATCTAGTACACAAGCTCGTAGCATATCTTCGAGTGTTTGAATAGTGCGTTCAGCTTGTCCATCTGTCTGTGGATGAAAAGCTGTACTGAGACTTATTTGAGTACCTAAGCCTCTCTGGAAAGACCTCCAGAAATTTGCTGTACACTGAGCACCCCTATCTGAAATGATGGAAATTGGGACACCATGAAGTCGAACTATTTCACTAATATACAACTTGGCATAATCTTCAGCAGTATAAGTTGTCCTTACTGGCAAAAAGTGAGCTGATTTTGTAAGTCTATCTACAATCACCCATATGGAATCATACTTTCGATAAGTACGGGGTAAGCCTGTAATAAAGTCCATGTTGATCACCTCCCATTTCCAGGTAGGTATCACTATACTTTGAGTTAGACCTCCGGGTCTCTGGTGTTCAATGTTTACCTGTTGACAATTCGGGCATTGGGCTACAAACTCTGCAATATTTCTCTTCATATTATTCCACCAATAAATTTGTCGAAGATCATGATACATCTTCGTCGCTCCTGGATGGATTGAATAGCGGGAATAGTGAACTTCTGCCAAAATTTTCTCCCGAAGCTCCCCGACGTTAGGTACACATAGACGACCTTGATATCTCAGAACCCCATCTTCCTTAAGCTCTATTAGTGGTTGCTTCTATTGTGGAATTTCCTCCCTCAATCTTACTAATTCTGGATCATCATATTGTCTTTCCTTTACCTCTGTCATAAGTGAGGATTCCGCTGTGCTTTGAATAACAACTCCCCCATGACCTTGGTCTAGTAGTCGAACCTGCAAATTAGCTAACTGATGTAGTTCTCTTGTCATCTCAATCTTTCTATTTTCCACGTGGCTCAAGCTTCCCATGGATTTGCGGCTAAGTGCATCGGCCACTACATTGGCCTTCCCTGGATGGTACAAAATATCTATGTCATAATCCTTTAGTAACTCTAGCAACCTTCTTTGCCTTAGGTTTAAATCCTTCTGTTTGAATAAATACTGTAGACTTTTGTGGTCCGAAAACACGTCTACATGGACTCCAAACAAGTAATGGCGCCAAATTTTCAAGGCAAATATAACTGCTGCCAATTCAAGATCGTGAGTAGGGTAATTTTGTTCGTGCTTTCTTAGTTGTCTCGAGGCATAGGCAATAACTTTACCATGTTGCATTAAAACGCAACCTAACCCCCAATCCTTGAAGCATCACAATAAACAACATAACCTTCTGTGCCCTCTGGCAGAGTTAAGACAGGTGCTGAAGTAAGCCTGTCCTTCAACTCCTGAAAACTCTGCTCACATGCATCAGACCACTGGAACTTGGCAGCTTTATGAGTCAACTTTTTCAATGGTGCAAATATAGAAGAAAACCCTTCTACAAACCTTCGGTAATAACCTGCTAAGCCCAAAAAACTACGGATCTCTGTAGCATTCAAGGGCCTCGGCCAATTCTTTACTGCTTCAATCTTTTGGCCGTCAACTCTAATACCTTCGTCTGTAATTATATGGCCAAGAAAAGCCACTGAAGTCAACCAAAACTCACATTTGGAGAACTTCGCATATAATTTATGATTCTGAAGTGTTTGCAATACTGCACGTAAATGATTAGCATGTTCGGCTTTGGACCGCGAGTAAATCAGGATATCGTCAATAAATACGATCACGAATACATCTAGGAATGGCTTGAATACCCGATTCATTAGGTCCATAAAAGCTGCTGGGGCATTAGTAAGCCCAAAAGACATTACTAGAAATTCAAAGTGGCCATACTTTGTCCTAAAGGCTGTTTTTGGAATATCTACCCCTTTAACACGTAACTGGTGATACCCCGACCGCAAGTCAATCTTTGAAAAACATTTGGCGCCTTGCAACTGATCAAAAAAGTCATCAATCCTTGGAAGCGGATACTTATTCTTGATTGTAACTTTGTTCAGTTGTCGGTAATCGATACACATTCTCAAGGACCCATCCTTCTTACGAACAAACAAAACTGGTGCGCCCCATGGCGATGTACTAGGCCTAATGAAACCTTTTTCGAGTAGATCCTTTAATTGTTCCTTCAACTCTCTTAATTCTGCAGGAGCCATCCTGTAAGGGGGAATTGATATTGGCTGAGTATCTGGGAGTAGGTCAATGGCAAACTCAATTTCCCTTTCTGGAGGGATTCCTGGAAGCTCATCCGGGAATACATCTAGAAATTGACTCACCACGGGAACCGATTGAAGAGTCACTAGTCCTTCTTCTATACTTTGTACTCGGACTAAATGATAAATATAGCCTTTAGAAATCATTTTCTGGGCTTTAAGGTAGGAAATAAACCTACCCCTAGGCGTGGCAGCATTACCTTTCCACTCCAGGATTGTCTCTTTTGGAAAATGGAATTTGACAACCTTAGTTCTACAATCGATATTAGCATAACATGCAGCTAACCAGTCCATGCCCATAATGACATCGAATTCAATCATATCTAATTCGATTAGATCAGCTGAAGTGAGATGGTCATAAATCCATACTGCACAATCTCGATAAACTCGTCTAGCTATAATAGATTCACCAACCGGCGTAGATACAACAAATGGTCTAGGCAATAACTCAGGGCCTACCCCCAACTTACCAGCAACGAGCGGGGTAACATATGAAAGAGTAGAGGCAGGATCTATAAGTGCATAAACAGCATGAGTAAAAATAGTCAATGTACCTGTAACAACATCAGGTGACGATTCCAAGTCCTGGCGACCGGCTAGAGCATAAGTGCGATTCTGACCACCGCCTGAACTGGATGCTCCTCCTCCTCCTCTACCTCTACCACGACCTGGTGTAGCCTGTTGTCCTGTCCTAGGGGGACAAATAGTAGATGAAGAAGCTGCCATCGACCCTGTAGGCTGGGATATCTCACTCCTACCTCTACTCGGACAGTCTCGCATAAAGTGACCAGGATGCCCACACGAATAAAAAGTATCTGAACCCAGGCGACATATCCCAGGATGCTTCCTACCACACTGAACACAAGGTGGCAAAGGTGGCCTCATCTGACCGGAATTCCCCTGGCGATAGGAACTGGATGCACCAGAACTGTGGCCTGGTCCAGTCTGAGAAAAACGATCATACCTCTGCCTTTGCAACTGATATGGGGCACCACTAGTAGGGTAGGGTGATCGCCTATTAAAATGTGGCCTAACATTACCTCGGGGCTCTACATAGGACCCAGTAGATCTAGCCCTCTTATTCTGATCCCTTTCTCGGCTTTGGTTATCTCCAATTTGTACTTCAAGATCCTCTGCAGTCTGAGCAATAGCCTGTATCTTAGAAATATTCATATCCTCTTGTATGGCTGCTATTGTTAATCCCTTAATCAATTCATCCTTAAGGCCACGCACATATCGATGAACTCTAGCTCGCATCGTACTCACAATATCGGGGGCATACCTGGCTAATGAATTAAACCTGAGGCTATACTGTCGAACATTCATATTGCCCTGCCTAAGGGCTAGAAATTGATCAAGTCTGGCCTCTCGAACCTCCTGTGGAAGATAGTGAGCTAGGGAGGCCTCTGAAAATTCCTCCCATTCAGCTGGGGGTGCATTTGATCCCCTAGACCGATCCCAAGCCTCGAACCATAAAATGGCCACATCTCGTAACCTGAAAGATGCAAACTCCACTGCCTCCACTACTGTTCCATGCATGACTCGAAGTACTCGATAAGTCTGATCAATAAACTCCTGAGGATCCTCACGTGGGTCAGAGCCTGTAAATATAGGAGGACTTAGGCTGATAAACTCTCGAGCCCTAGAACTTTCTGAGCCACCTGACCTAACACTCGTTGATGCCCCAATTTGTTGTTGTTGTGTGGCTACCATCTGGGTCAATAATCGAACAGCACTCATGATGTCCTGGTCCTCTGCTTCAGGTGGAGGAGCTACAGGTGCTGGTTCATCTCTAGCTATCTCAGATGCCACTGGAGCAGGTGGGGTCAGGGGTACTGGATCCCCTCTAGTCTCATCAGGTACTTGATAAACTGGGATCTCTGGTGTCGGTGATTCACTTTGAGCCTCAAATCTATCCAATCGGATAGGCGGGGAATGACTAGTACCTTCCCCCATATCCGTGACAACCCGTTGGCTACTCATTTGTCTGGTCACAGGTATTTCTGTAAAAAATAAATAGAAAAACATGAATTAGACTTCAAACATCCTATGACCTCGCTCTATTGCACGATCTAGCAAATGAAAGAAGGATAACAATTCCTAAATGTCCCGTAGCCTCATGATTATAGGTATGGTGCACAACACACCCATAAACAAGACTCTACTAGACACGGCTTGTAGACTCCCTGGGATTCGACGTGCTCTGATACCAAGTTTGTCACGCCCCAAACCATGGGAGGCATGACCGACACCCGGAGCCCCAAAAGGCCGAGAGTGTCAAAATAGAGTGTATCTCTATTGAACTTGTTGGGGGTCTGAGACCGACAAGGTCTCTAAGAATAGCAATTTGAAACACTAAAAGCTCAATAGTAGTTAACTCAAGGCCGACAAGGCTATTATCATAGTAGATAGCTAATAATAAGGCCGACAAGGCCATACCCAACACTGATATACATATACACGTCTACAAGCCTCTAGGAGTAAGTAAAATATCTCATATCCAGGACAGGGCCCTGGACTACCCATAAGTTGTACATATACATAACCTGGCCAAAATATAAGCTAGACCTCTGACTCGTCAGCTCCAGGAAGAATGGAGCTTACCAAAATGGCTGAACTTTGCAACTCCTACTGAAGAGATCTGTCTGGATCTCTGTCTGGACCTGCAGGCATGTATGTAGCGCCCCCAGGCAATGGGGACGTCAGTACAACAATAATGTACTGGCATGTAAGGTAGAAACATAAAAGCAAGTCGCAAGTAGTAAATCCGAACAAGATATAATATGAAACTTGTAAACTGTAATTGGTAAGACTCGTTAAGCTCTTTCTCTTTTATTCCTTTTAGAACACAACACATGCATTAACTCACGCTGCAACTCACTCTTTATAACCCACACTGAACCACAATAGCGCCTCGGCGCACCCTATATTTAATAGCCTCAATATGGCAGTAGCGCCTCGGCGCACACTATGTATATAATGGCCTCAATATGCAGTAGCACCTCGGTGCACACTATGTGTATAATGGCCTCAATATGGCAGTAGCACCTCGGTGCACACTATGTATATAATAGCCTCAAATGGAAGTAGCACCTCGGTGCACACTAACACGCAAACCATGCATAATAAGTGTATTACTGGATTGACCTTCCAAGCTATTCTTGTTATTTATGAAGGTTCATTTAGATAACTTCTTTAGCCTTGGCTTACTAGGTGTTGGACTCAACATACCAAACAACATATAAATGGGGATTTGACTTTCTAACTTTCCTTGTATACTTTCTAAAGCTTGATTAGAGATCACAATACAAAGAAGAAACTTGACAAAAGGATAACTTACATTTCGTGCAAAAAGAATCAGATTTTTATAAGAAGGCGACTTGAATCACCATAATGTATAAATTAGTTCCTTAAGACTTGTTGAGTTACCAAATCAGCTCTCTTACAACAAAATACTCAAATTCCTTCTTTCGGAGATTTAGAGTTCTATTTCTAGATTCATGCCGATAAGGAATAAAGAAGCCTTAACATACCTCGTTCCTTCCGAAGATTGCGCTTACCACAACTTGGACTTTCCCTTATTAAGTTAATCTACAACACAAGGGTATAATGAAGCTAATATTAGCTCTTAAACCTGCTGCAACATTCCCAAAACAGTAGCTAAACATTTCCCGGGCAGATTTACGTATTTTGCATTAATTAAAGGTGTATCGTCACACCTTTCTCCCCTATCCAATACACATCACACACACACCAACCTACTGCCTCCAATAATACAAAACACATCAAACAGCCCCTACACAACTCACCATGCCAAAATACAATAGCAACACATTGAACCCACGGCTTCCGATCGCCGTCCCGTGAGTTCTTAACAACAATTCAACAACAATTGTCCATCCGAACTTCAATCCAAAAAATATTATTATGGGCAGAGTACTTACCACACTTTAAGGTGTGTTTTTATCCTCTTTTTATTGATGCTTTAAAAGCTTAAGTACCCCCTACACATACACCAACAAGAGAAGAAGAAATTTCTTAATTGTTACACAATTTCTATGTGTTAAATCATAAGAAAGGGGCTGCCATAGTTCATCTCTTTCTGACCATAGGATATCCTAGCTATATGTAGTATATTAATACCAAGATAACAAGTTGATTAACTTACCTTAAGCTTGAATTAATCTTGGTCTTCTTAGAACCCTAAAGGGAGAGAAGGGCTGCCAAAAGGAAATGAGATAAGAGAGAATTTTCCAGCTTTTTGTGATCAACATTGATCAGCAAATGGCCTGTATAAAGGGACCTTTTTGGCCAACTTTTTTTGAGTATATTTGGGCCAAAATGGGTCAAGAAACTTGGGCCAAAATTACCCTTTGCTTGGGCCTCAAAAGGGTTAAGTTTTGGGGCTGATTTTGGGCTTCTCTTGGGTCAAAATGTGGTCAATATTGGTGGCTCCCTTTTGTAGTTGTTTGGGGCAGATTTGGTTGTGCTTTGATGGGCCAACTTTAAGCTTCATTTGGGCTACCATTAGGTCTAATAATCCATGGTGTTGCTGCCCATAATCGGCCCTCGGAACTTAGTGCGTTAGCGTAGGTAGGTGATGCACCTACTTGTCACCTAAGAGCTTAGATAAGTCGAGCAAGTACCTCACTTGTTTTATCTCATTTTCAAAACCCTCCTCCTTATAACTTAACTTAACACTTATATACATTTGACCATTTCAAATTCTAGGCCAAAGTACCCCTTCACAATCTCGAGCTCAAATACCTTCGTCGATATTTACTTAGTCACATAGGTTTTGAAAGGTACGGGGTGTTATACAAGCTATCTCCGAGTGGAAATAGAGAACATAATCAAAAGATAACTAAAAGCTAAGCTCCGGTCGCCAAGAGCTCACCCTTAATCCAGAATATCACAAAAGCACCTCCTCGCACGAGTCTCCACAAGCTAAAAGAGATGGCCCACACTAGGATCTGCACCAGAAGATACAAAGTGTAGTATGAGCACCCAATGCAAAGCATAAGGTACCTAGTAGGTATCATAGGCCGGCTGGGCACATATAAGATAAAAGCATAGTAACAGACATAATGGAAGTAGGTAGTCACAAAAATCAATGAAAAGTACACAAGATCTAGCCCAGAGGGAAGACAATAGAACAACATACAAGGCTAGAAAGTAGAATATATACACAACAGGTACAGGTGTAGGGAAGAAATAATGCACCTGGGATCCTTGAAATAACAGTATATACATAATAAAATTTAAGAAGTGGATGGTATACTGGTAACCTCAAGTATAAAGCATGGGAGAAGAGTAAAGATAGACATGCTCGCAAATAGGAATTATTAACCCAACTAATCATACCTATCACAAATCAAACAAGTAGCAACTTAGTCGTATATAATGTTATCAGCATAACTGTGACAGGGGATAGTATCATGATAAAGTAACAAGAATCTACCTATAGTCCCTAGGCCGCCCATACAATCGAGGAACTCAAACAAGTGAAAACAAAACTCTCTGGCCGCCCATACAACCAGAGCGTACACTCAACAAACAGCAAACAAGGGTGGTTCCTTACACAGATGAATGATATGATGCCATGCTAAGTCAAGAGTGGTAGTAGTACCGTATGTTACCCACTTCCGGTGACCTAAGAGGCCCAGAAGACAGGATCCATGGGAGGTCACACCCATATACCCTTACTACACCGTATACCCCCCTCCAGCGACCTCAGCTCGCAGCCTCTGGTTTGGAATGGTAAGGTCTATGGAGGCCCCCGACCAACATACTATATTCCCCGCAATCTTAAATTAATACCCAAGTAAAGCTTCCTGGAAGGTATCCAAGTCTAAAATAGTAAGTCTAATAGTTCTAGCATACGGCCTTACCTAGTCCAACATCACCCCAGAAGCTGTAGTAAATAAGTCTAGCACTCGACACCGTCGAGTCCAGTATAAGTGGATCTAGTGATAAAATACCCTTTAAAACTCCCATACCCCAAGAAGACCCATCAAAACATTACCAAACCCTTTTTAGAATATTTTTACCAAAAATAGGTCTCATGGGCCATGCAAGGTTTAGAAAATAAGTCCTAGTAGGCCCGAAGCCAAAATCATAGTAAAAATCAAGACAAAATCCCCTCTACCTATATGCATGGTGAATGTCATACACAATCACAATAGTGCCCCTTGGCCCACAGATAACCTATCGTCCCTGCACATGCTCCAATCGCTCTACAACACAGATATCTAGCAATAATATCACGATAACGATGCCCGAGACACACGAGCACCCCCGAATAAACCACTATCTATGGTCTAGAGTCAAACAAGTCCACACAGGACCGTAAGGGTGATACTATCAACTACGATGAATACTACACACAGCGGATAAAAGAAATAAAATGAATCATGAAAAAGCAGTCAAAGTCTGTGGTACCAACCTAATAACTCAACCCAAGGAGTTTAGACCATAACCTACCTGTCGTCTGACGATAAGCTGCCCGAATAACACGTCCAAGCTCGAATCACTCCAACAAATGCCAAATGAAAATCAAACTATCAAAAACATAAATAATACAACAAGGCGAGTCTAATGATACCCATATTGCTATAATTGTAGCCGGGTCAAAATTTGGGCCAAAAGAGGGATCGCGGGGTCCATAACCTGAAACCAAAAAGGAAAAGAAGCAAGATGACCACAACGATGCCAAGAAGGCATTCTACAAAATTGAGCATAATTAGCCAAGAGAAGGGCGCCAAAACAGCCCGCTCAAGTTGAGTTTTAAAGATAGAATTTTAAGAATAAAAAAAAGAAATTAGGCAAGGATTACTTACCAAAATGATGGAATTTTTAAGCCAAGATGGATAATTCTTCAAACCCACAAACATGCAAAAGCTACGAGGCAACCACTACAACAAATTCCAAGCTTTGGGTATGAGCAATAATGGTGGATTTTTTAGAAAAAAACAAAAGGGAGGCAAGTTGCGGAAGAAAGCTTACCAAGAATCGTAGAATAATGAATAATCTATGAACAATTGGTTTCCCCAAAGCTAAGACTGATATGGAGCAATTTGGTGGAGAGTAACTTGTGTTTTAGAGTGAGAAAGTTGAGAGAAAAAGGGCTGGAAAAAATGAAGAAGAAGACTTAAATAGCCGTTGGTCGCTGGTCAGCGCCATTGGCACTAAACCAATGCCATTGCGCACAAGGGAGCCATGCGACATCGTGCCTGAAGGGTCCGATTGCACATGCCGGCTGTAGGCACTGAGGCGCGATCGTGCTGACCTTGGCGCGATTGCGCTAAAGGCCTGGCCTGCACTAAAAATCTAAAACTTTATGAAAATTCCTCGGGGCAATCCAGGCATAATTGGAAACCAGTATTCATAAACCAATAATGCTAATAGAGTGGAAATGATGTTCCAGACTCTAGGAATCAACAAAACTTCCATACGAGGTCGTTTCGGAGAAATATTGACCCAAGTCAACACTAACGAATAAGAACCCAAAGGTTCGAAATAAGTCAGCTCACCCAGAACCCGAACCAACCACTTTCCCAACCCAAACTCATCATTCCGAATCTGATGGAATTGTAGGATTTCGAATCCGACACTCCGATTATCGAAAGTCACCCAAAGTTACACTTTCAACTTTAAATGGCCTGAAAATAGAGAAAACAAAACAAAACCCACACCAAAAGATCTCAGGCCTCAAATAAAGGTCAAACTAGACCAAACTCACTGTTTTGGAGCTAACGTAACTGTCAAAATTCAATTTCAAGTACGTTAGCTAAGAATGTTGACTAAAGTCAATGATATTCTAAGTTAAAGCTGTAAAATAGGAAAAAGGATAAAACAACCAAACGAATGACCAGTTCACCAAACTACCAGTCCCACCAAGCCATAAATGACTTGGGGTCACTACAGTAAAGCTCTAACAATACAATGAATGTGTAAATGTGAAGATTACCGGAAGGGTCATCACATATTCAGTTGATACTTCATGAGGTGCATTATTCTAGATACTCCATTCATCCTGGCATAACAAAGATGTACAGAGACTTGAGACACCTTTACTGGTAGAGTGGTATGAAGTGATATATAGCAAAGTTCGTATATCAGTGCTTGAACACTCATTAGGTTAAGTTCAAGCATATGAGACCGAGTGGTTTGATGCAGTGACTTCTCATCGCTGAGTGGAAGTGGAAAGGGATTACTATGGACTTCGTTGGTTGTTTACCTTGTAAGTCTCGGAGGTTTGATTCCATCTGGGTAATTTTTGATAGGCTAACTAAGTCAATGCATTTCTTATCGATTCAGACTTCTTACGGTGCAGGCAGGTTAGCTCAGATCTACCTTCGTGAGATTGTTCGGTTGCACGGGGTCCCAGTTTCTATCATTTCAGACTGTGACACTCAGTTCTAGAGGGCTATTCAACGAGATTTAGGTTTAGAGATTCAGCTTAGTACTACTTTCCACCGTCATACAGATGGCTAGTTCAAGAGGACCATTCAGGTCCTGGAGGATATGCTTCGGGCTGGTGTTCTTGACTTTGGAGGTTTTTGAGATCAGTTTGTGCCTTTGGCTGAGTTTTTGTATAATAATAGCTTCCATTCAAGCATTGGTATGGCACCTTTCGAGGTATTGTATGGTAGGCATTGCATATCACCGTTTGGTTGGTTCGATGGGTTGGAGTCTAGGCCACAAAGTACAGATTTACTTTGGGATTCCTTAAACCGAGTCAGAGTGATCCAAGATAGACTTTGAGCATCCCAGAGTAGGAAAAAGAGCTACGCTGATCGTACAGTTTATGCCTTGGAGTTTAGTATTGGTGATTTGGTATTCCTCCATGTGTCGCCTATGAAGGGCGTGATGAGATTTGGTCGGCGGGGTAAGATTAGCCCCAGGTACATTGGGCCATTTGAGATTCTGCAGAGGGTTGGTACTGTTTCCTATTAGTTAGCCTTGCCTTTGATGTTTTCAGCAATACATCCTGTATTTCATGTTTTGATATTGCACCGGTACGTTCCAGATGAGTCTCATGTGTTGCATTGGGATTCAGTTTAGTTGGATGAGAGTTTAGTCTTTATTGAGGAGCCGGTAGTTATTTTGGCCAGAGATGTCAGGAGATTGAGGTCTTGGGAGATCCCGGTTGTTAAAGTTCAGTGGAGGCACCACACAGTTGAGGAGGCTATCAGGGAGACTGATAGAGATATGCGGGATCAGTATCCACAACTATTTCAGCCTTCAGGTACTTCCTTGTCATTGACATTCGAGGATGAAAGTCCTTTTTAGTAGTGGATGAGGTAATGACTCTTCCGGTCATTCCCATATTTACGCTTTCCTTGTACTATTAGAGTTTGCCTGTAGTAGCACCAAGTCATTTATGGCTTGCTAGGACTGGTGGTTTGGTGCCATGGCCGTTCGTTTGGTTTTTATGACCGTCTTCCTATTTTATAGCTGAGTCTTTAGAGTTGAGTTATAAAAATTATGCGATAATGATTTGCGATCGTATAACCTTAACCATCATCCTGTATCCAAGGCTTGCAATCCTAAAATTGAGAATTTTATAAACATCGTGCATATTTAGAAATATTTGATTTGAAAGTTGAATTTGGTAAAAAGTTTTATTTCTCTAATTTTTTTTTAAATGTTTATGAAAAATACTTTTGTTATGATATATTTGGGTATGCATTTATTTTATAAGAGTTTTATAAATTATTAATTCTTTAACGGAGATAATAGACTTTGTGATGTTAAAAATTGTTATTATAATATAGTAGGTTTTATTTGAAATAATTTTTTATCAATTATGATATATTTGAAAAGTTATATTTATTTTCCCACGAGCTTATGCAATACCTGAATAGATGTAAAATAGAGAAAAAGTTAGGTGGTACGTGGAAGTATGTAGTGTGGCAGCATGTATGATTTCAATATGTGGTACTTAATTACTCACTTACATTAATTAATATGTAACCATTTTATTTTCTCTTTTTAAAACTAAGAGCGGTGGCAGTAGTACTATTTATGATTGAGACCACAAGTTCATCCAACTATTTTTCATTCATTACCTAAAGAGCAATATTTGTTGGCTGCTCCATATCTAAATACACAGACATAGAGAAGTAGGTGGAACTAAATATATTTTGACATTATGTTTAATTTTGGAAAGGAAATCAATTATTTGCGTCAAGTTATTCAAGCACGAGTTCGAGTTTGATTTTATTTTGGAGCCTTTTTTTGGAGAGGTTCGAGCTTGTCATAGGACGATAGGTAGGTTACGGTCTAACTCCTATATACTTCAAATATATAGGATAAAATTGTATTAATTGGAATCCTTAGGTTGGGTTTGTTATCTTGGCACTACAGACCTTGACTGCTTCTTAATGTTCAATTCGTTTCTTTCCTTTGATGTTTGTAGTACTTGTTATAGATGATATTATCAACCTTGTGGTCCTGTGTAGCCTTGTATTGACTCTGGAACATAGATGGTGGGTTATTGGGAATGTCCGTGAGTCCCAGACATCATTATTACTGTCATAGAGATGGCTATCTGTGCTGTAGAATGATTGGAGCGTGTGCATGGCCGATAGGTTGATTGTGGGACATGGGCCACTATTGTGATTTTGTACACCACTTATCATGCATATAGAGGGTTTTTGAATAATTTTACTACATTTTTAGCTTCGGGCCTTCTATTGAATGATTTCTAAAACCTGCATGGTCGTTGGGCCCCTTTTTGCTAAAAATGATTGCAAAGAGGTTTAGTATCATTTTAATGGACCTTCTTGGGGTAAGAAAAAATAAAAAGGATGTTTTATCACTATTTCTAGTAATGCTAGGCTCTGTGGGGCCGATGGCTAGACCTTTTTTACTATAGCTTCCGTGATAATAATAGGCTCGGTGGGGCCGTGCACTAGAACTATTTGATTTACTGTTTTAGACTTGGATACCCTCTGGGCATCTTTAGTTGGGGATTTTTGAGATTGCGGGGCATCTAGTATGTTGGTTGGGGGCCTCCATGGACCTCACCATTCTGGACCAGGGGTTTTGACTGGGAGTACCGGAGGGAGGGTATACGGTGTAGTAAGAGTATATGGGTGTTACC
>QJPP01001894.1:0-76505 GCA_003996215.1 Jaltomata sinuosa
TGGCTACCAAGCCAACATTGGACAACGCAGCAGGTGGAGCGTTTATGGGTTGCACTTTTGCCGACGCCACAGCTATTTTGGACAGGCTCACCAAGACCAACAGAGCCTGGCATACCCGGGATTCAGAGGTTGCAGCTAGCACCTATACAGTTGGTATGTCAGCCGAGCAGCGTCGGAAAGAGGAGGAGCGCGACCAAGACATGGCGCACCTAAAAACGCAGTTAGACCTCTTGACAAAGCACTTGACGTCAGGAAGTATGGAGAAGGTACAGACCGCGGGTATAGAGACTGAGGATGCAAATTACGTGGGGGGTTTCCAGGCCAATGGCCAAGAAAACCAAGGTCGGAACTATCCAAACCACTATGAGAATGGTGGCTACAAAACTCGCGACCAAGGAAGCTGGAGGAACAACACCGATAGAGGTGGGTTGTATATACCACCTGGCAATCGGGACAAAACTGGCAGCGAAGCTGAAACGTCCAAACGTGAGAACATGATGGCGAAGATGCTGCTCAAGGTGGAGTCGACTGACTCTGGGGTAAAGGCAATGCGGAATGAGCTATCAACATTGAGTCTGGTAGTAGAGTCACACTCAACCGCGATCAAGCAACTGGAGCAGCAAGTGGGTCACATCTCGGCATCTCTAAACCCAAGGAAACCAGGTACTTTGCCGAGCGACACCACCCATCCGAAAAATGACGCAAGCTGTATGGCGATCACCACAAGAAGCGGAAAAGTATTACCGGAATCACATCCGGTAATTCATGTTCAAGGTGATAGTGCGGATGATGAAGAGGCGGTAGAGGAGGAAACTCCAAAGCCCGCGGAGAAACGCAAGGAAGCTGAAAAGCTTCCAACTATGATGCCTCGACCACCACCTCCGTTCCCACAGCGTTTGAAAAAGAAAGCTGACGATGGTATGTTCCTGAACTTCATGACCATGTTGAAAGAGATTTCAATAAACATACCATTGGTGGAAGCTCTGGAACAAATGCCCGGTTATGCCAAGTTCATGAAGGACTTGATTACAAAGAAGCGGACGGTAAGCTTTGAGCCGGAAGACAACCTCCATCACTGTAGCGCTATTTCCTCTAGATCATTAGTGGAAAAGAAAGGAGATCCAGGTGCGTTCACTGTTCCATGTACTATCAGAAAGCTCAACTTCGGAAGAGCTATGTGTGATCTTGGTGCTAGTATCAATTTGATGCCGCTAGCAGTGTATGACAAATTGGGTTTGGGAGCTCCGAAACCAACGTCCATGAGAGTGATGATGGCGGACCGTTCGGTAAAGCGACCCGTAGGGATATTGTCTGATGTGCTGGTCAAGATTGGTAAGCTTATATTCCCGGCCGACTTTGTGATCTTGGATTGCGAGGTGGATTTCGAAGTTCCCATAATTTTGGGACGACCGTTGCTAGCTACCGCGAGAGTGTTGGTTGACATGGAGAAAAATGAGCTGACCTTCCGATTGAACAATGAATTGGTCAAGTTCGATGTGTCCAAATTGATGAAGCAACCAAGTGACATGAGGGTGGTCGCAGTCATCAATACCATTGAGGAACCTCCTGCGGATGTGCACCTTGAGGAGAAGTGTCTGGTTGAAACTCTAGCTGTTGTAAGAAGGATGGTGCGAGAGAGGAAACATGTAGAGGAAGGCGGTGAAATTAAATCGAGAAAACAAAAACACCGCAAGAGAATCTGCAAAGAAAGAGCGAAGAAGTTGTCGCGACTAGCGATGGAGCCCAAAGAGGAAGCTGGAACGCCACACTCCATTGAGTTCTCTTGTTTTGGAGACCCAGGCGGTCTCCAACATCATTCCAGAATCTAAGTCATATCGACTTCACAGGTATTTCTTTATTCTCACAACTTTTAGTTTTCATATGTATGCATTGGGGACAATGCATGAGTCTAAGTCGAGGGTGTTGGGAAACCTGTGAGTCACCACCGAGGGTTTTTGTTGCCGATTTCTTTTCCCTCCGGTGTGCTATCTAGTAGAACCGGCATGTTTAGGTTGTTTGTTTTAAATTATATTTTTTTTAGTGTCTATAGCAAGCATGTGTTGTTCTTGTCTAAAAATGAGGCCCCTTAAAAATTTTCTGGTTTTGAGCTTATGTTGAAACGATTGACTGTTGGGATCCTTGTATGTCATTGTGTGATTATGAGTAGAATGAGTATGCTTAAGCCGAGCGGTTGTTTGATAGTGGGTAGCGATATAGTTTCTTGGTGCCAAGAGCGTGTGAGATTATTGTCATAAATTCTTACTCCGTGCATGCATCTAGAACTTGCCCGGTCTATTTTGTTAAGTTTGAAGTTTGGTTGCTTAGGAAAGGATCACAGGCCCTTTTTGATGCAGTCCACTTAGCCTATATGACCGTCCAAATGCAAATAGTCCCTTGATCCCTGTTTGAGCCATAATTGACCTTGTTTTTCAATAACCTGTCACCATTCCTGTTTAACTTTGAATCCCTATTTTGGCCCTGGTCCTTCCTTGGATATCGTGCACCTCAACGTAGGCAAAACAACCTAAGTTGAGGGTGGCTACTATAGTGGTAAACCCTGTTTTGGCCCTGGTCCTACCAATGGACATTGTGCACCTTGACGTAGGCAATCAGCCTAAGTTGAGGGTGGCTACTACAGTGGTAAAAGAAAAGAAAAAGAGGATGGAGAGGATTGTTGTTGAATAGAATGAAAATCCGGGTGTGCGCCTAAGAAAAGAAAAGAAAAATAAAGAAAGATGAAAAGGATCGAAAAAGAAACAAAAAGAATTGTCAATAAAGAGGCCGCACCTGTATCTAGAATCAAGGAAACAAAAAGGTGAATGAGGATGGATAATGTGAAGTTACGTGGTGATAAGATGTAAAATGGTTCCTAAGGAGGCTAGTCACACACCCTTGGCTAAATATCCTACCTGCACCCGAAGGCCTCATTACAAGCCTAAAACAAGCTCCGTAGTGATCACTGAGTAGCTTTGCTGAAGGAACTGAAATTAGAATAGAAGGCCAAGCCTATAGTATCGGCCTATGTACATTTGTTTTGGAAATCATGTGAGTGTGAGCGCTTACCTAGTCCCAAATCTGTCGTGTTGGATTGCTTTGAATAGGTGAGGGCACCAGATGTCTAATTGATCTATTGATGTTAGGATAGCTACGCGTCGGTATGCATAATATTCTATCATAGTAGGAATGACTTCGTTTGGATCCTTGCAAGTTAGTGTTTCATACATTCGTGTGCTACGAGGGAGCTTGATTTAATTGAATAAGTTTGGATGACCATGAGTTGCTATAGACATGAATTCTTGTTCTTAGTTGAGTCGTTTGATTGTTTTATGTTATGTTGCTTGAGGACAAGCGAACGTTTTAAGTTGAGGGTGTTGATGTGACGCTAATTTACGTCACTTTCGACTCCTTTTTACTAAGAACAATCGTACGTTTTTAAGCAACCGTTGTTGTTTTTAATGTTTTTATGTTGTATTTGTAGGAAATGGAAGCAAACACGAAAACGGAAGAAAAATACGCAGGAAAAACGAAGTTCTGCCTAAGAGCTGGACGGCCCTCTGAATTGTACTGGCGCCGTCACACATGTGACGGTCGTCACTGGGACCGTCACACCAAGGCAGACTTCCAGGCGGCACCACTGCCTAGCAGTGACGGTCCAGGCGACGGTCCGCCGTGACGGTCCGTCACCCCTGGCCGTCACACTTAGGCAGTGACTCAGTCGGCGACCCGCGTTTTTGGGGATTCCTAGCCCGTTTTGAAATTGGTTTCTATTACTCCTATAAATACCCCATGTTAGGTTATGTTAAAGGAGTCGAATATTATTTTAAATTATTCTCCCATTAGTTTACACAGGTTTTTAAGTCGTTTTTGAGAGCAAACAACACGATTCATTTGTATTGAACTCGTGTTCTTGATTCTTTCGTGAGTTCTTGGTGTTCTTGTTCGTGGATATTGGAAGATTGATTATTTTCATTATATTGTAAGACTTTTCTTCCTTTTATGATGAATACAACTATTTTCTCTTATTTATCGAGCATGAGTAACTAAAACTCCCGCAACTAGGGTTGTGGGAGCCATGGAAACGTAACAATATAGATTCCGGGTAGCGTTGGGTTCGATATATGTATTGTCATGTTGTTAATCATTCAATTAGTCACGTTTTCTAGTGGTTGCAAACATTAGAACATGCCTAGGTTTAATTTGCTTGAGTAAAGAAGTTAAAACCGGGAAAACTTGATTAACGACAAGGATTCGAGATTACCAACTCTCGTCTTAAAGATTAATGTCGTAACTGGATTAGTCTACTTGATGTTAGGATTGAGAGCTAAAAAGCACATCTTTTTGAGATCGAAAGAAGATAAAAGGAAATTTGTTTATTTGGTCGAGAGACGTTTAAACGATATAATTGACGCAATCACATCGTGACAAGCATATAGAAAGAACCCGGTTAAGCCTAGAATCGACATTGTTACAACGCCATGGTGAACACATCCCTAGTTCATTCTCTCCCACTGATTATTTCCATAAGTTAATTGATTATTTTGTTTGCGATTTGTTTACACAAACCCCCCTTTTTATTTACTGGAAACGATTGACGAATAGTCAACTAATTCACTAAAGTCTTAATCTGCACCATATTCTCTGTGGGATTCGACCCCAACCTTGTTGGGTTCTTTACTTGACAACGATCGCTTACGCCTCGTTAATTTGAGGTGTAGTTTGAGCGTTATCACATATCCTTACTGATTACAACTGTATAGCCTCTGTATCTCATCAATATCACTCTGTACCATACCTGAACTCATAATTTTAACTCATATGTACATATATGCTAAAGGGACTTTAATCTTGCTCAGCTAGTCATGACCTGTAGGAGACCCTAGGTGTCCATGTATCATAACAGCGTTGTACCCAATTAATATATATAATCGCTCATTCGTAAGCTCACATCAGACTCAAGCCACTCATCATCAGAATAGTATGTATATTTTCAATCCTCATCAACAGATCTCAGTATATTCTCCACTCAGTTATCTCTCAGGATAATAACAACAAGTACACAAGGAATATCATAAGTGCACATCACAATCATAGGTCATTTAAAGAAAGGCTTCAACAGTCAAACAACTTATTCATACAAGTAATATCAACTCAACAATATCAATCACAGGTTATGTTTGAAGACCAATCAACATGCTTTATTAACTCATAAAAACATACAAGTGACTAATCAATGTCTAACTCCACATAAATTATAACCTACCTCAATCGAAGAAATTGATCAAGCAAGCTAATTCACCTGAGCCTTTCCATTTTTCAATGCTTCGGAACACTCAAAGTCTAAAATAAGCAAATAAAAAGAGTATTCAATTATCTACTCTTCAGTGATAGCTTTGAGAATGCAACCCTACTTAAATCTACTTTTTTTAAGGTTTAAATCATTACCCAAGGGTTAATTTATCATAATCTAGTTTCCAAATATTCACATTATCTTGATTCATGGAGTTTTTACTCCCTTCATCCCCTTTAGAGCAGTTTTTATGATAAAGATTTTATTTTTATTGGACTCTAGGCCCGCAATTATCATAATTCATATTTAAGAACATTAATTTCAAACTAGGAAGTTCTAATTTACAACTTAGAAGCTATCTTAGATGATAACTACATCTACCCATAGGTTTTCTCATACTTTTTTTATAATTCTAGGGTTTTAACTCTAAATTCACCATTATAATTATCCCCAGTGATTCTAGAATGTTAGAGGATTACTAAGCAAAATAATCAATGGAGTAAACTTTTCTCGAAGAGAAAATAGCTCTAGCTTTGAAAAAAGTGCCTCATTGAAGTTCTGGAATGAGTTTATAGAGTTTATGAGGTGAAACTCAAAATAACTGACTTAAATTAATTATTATGCCTCGCGTTGTTCGCTGCAGCAAAAAATTCTTCGTTGCAACAGACTCGCTATGGAAAGTCCTAACAACTTTGCCAACCATATCTTTGGCGGCTCTCCAACCACTACAGGGATTTTGCTGCAGTGGAAATTTCACCACTGTAGTGGTGCCTCGAAACCAGTAGCTCCATAAATTCTGCACTTAGCCCCATTTTACAATATAAATTTCATTCTCAAGATATCATTAAACAAATCCAATGTGGTAGCCACTGTAAACACTTTCTACGAACTCACTCATAGTCTCTGAATTCCCTATGGGGACACTAAAAAGGGTACTATTGCCCTAACTATCCCATAACGACTGGATGGGTCGTTACAAGCACATTCCTAAAAATTAATTATATATATAATACAGTTAGATATAGACAAGGTGATGTGGCACCTCTTTATGGCCTAAAAATATTTATATTTTTTCTCCTTTTTGGTTTTTTGTCTTTGTTTTTCTATTTTTTCTATTTATCTTATTTTTAAAAAGTTGAAAATCTCTAAATGCATTATCCAATTAATGAAGAAACAAAACTGAAATTTTCTAAATACATTTAGTAAAGATGAACACGTTCCTTTGAGGCATCAATTAGAATTAAAACGTCTTAAGTAAATGGAAGATGGAAAGACCAACCTTTCATACACCTTCAAATTTTCTGAATCACACCTTCAAATTTCTTCTAACTGTTTGATAGGTGATATAACTATTTTCATGGAACTTAACAAAGCACTATTAAAAGGAGTAGCAAAACATGTTTTGGTCTTATTTCAACTATACTTCACTTACATAATGCATCTTCATCATAACTAAAATACATTGCTTCCTAAAAATTACATATACAAAGGCATTTCTTATTTTTCTTATAATTTAGGCTTTACATGGCATAATTTTTTGTGCCATAATTGTTGCATGTTATTTTAGAAAAATTAGTTCTTTTTCAAGATTTTCCTACTTTATATGTAACTGGAATTTTTAGAGAAATTCTCTCTGTATTTTGATATCCTCCTCTTTTTCTCTTCCAGATGAACTTTTGAATGTATATGCTGCCTATGCTCTTTTTTTTTTTTGAATTTTGTATGACAGAAAGTGTCAAAACGTTATTATTGGCAAATGGTGAAATTTCTGAGATTGTGGAGTATTTTTAAGATATATTTGATTTCAATTTTTCTGAGTAGATGATGGATGAGGAGTAGTGGTGAAATTATAGGGAAAAATGGGGCACGTGATATTGTGATCTTTTCATAAAAATTAGGTATTTTATGTATATAGCAGTGTACTTGACTGCGCTTCAAGCATTTATTAAAATAAAATTAATATATTATTAAATATTAATCTCATAATTTTTATGGAAAAAAATTATTAATTAAATATTTATTTGTGATTCTATCACTTCCTGATTATGATTCATTTAGTATTATATGAATAAAGTTCTTTGACAAAAAATTTGTGAGAAATATTTCAAGTTAAATAAAGAACAATCAATTTAACTTAGTACATATGAACTTGAAGAAGAAAAAAATAATTAAAAGATAATGAAAAATTATAAAATATAAATCTGATAATGTAAATTCTTCCTTTGAGGTAAGAGTTCTAGAAAATGAAAAGTCTTTCAATTTCTTAAATGTGTTAACTAATTTTTTCTAAAAGTGCACCCATATTCTAGAAATTTTAGATTTGTCTCTCGTGAGAAGGAGAGATAAGAAATGAAATATAATAATTGTAACAAATCTCATAGTGCTCTTTAGATTTTTATGTATTTTGATCATTTTACCCCTTCTCATAGTTGTATTATGAAATTTGTGATCTGCGGGAGTGGGTGACATGGTTCACGATGTATTTGGTGGGTTCTATGTGAGCTTTTCATTTTAGAAAGCTTTGAAGTTAGAATGGTTGGCTTTGGTCAACATTCAGAGATCTAGATGGTGTATAAGAATATTGTCAGTTTTGTTAGCTCTGAAATATTGCTTTTGGGTTAGTAATATTTTTGGTTTCGGTCCCAAGAAGTTTAGATGATTTTTTGATAGTTGGTTGAAAGTTTAGAAAGTTAAAGTCTAGAGTTTACTTTGATCAACATTCGTTAATAACAATCTTCGTTGATAATTCTGATAATTTTATTGAGTTCGGAATGTCGATTTTGGTCCAATAGCATAGTTGATTTGTGTTATGGGGTTTCAAATGCATTTCGAGGGTCAGTCGGAGAATTTTTGAGCTTATGCTTTAGCTGTTGGTTGTTGTCACCTGGTGCAGCTGGATCCTTCTTCACTTTCGTGAGAAGGATGTCGTGTTCACGAAGAAGAAGGTCAGCATGCCCTTGTGTTTGCGGTGGTTGGGACGCATCTGCGTAGAAGAAAAGGGGACCAAGTTCGGGTGAGGACCATTTGGTCTTTGCGATTGCGAACACTTGGTCGTGTTCACGATGGATTGAGTCCAGGTCGATCACATTCGCGATAGGCTTCTCACGTTCGCAAAGAAGGATGGGTCTGGGAAGATTTAATTTATTTTTTTCGATTCAATAACTCAATTTTTAAAGCTTTGGAACTCAATTTTGAGAGATTCAAAAGGTAGTTTTTGAGATTTCTTCGTTGTGTATGTTTCGAAATAAATATTTTAACATTTCTCATTGATTATTTCAGGATTTTATCTCTAAATCTTGGTTTTTCAACTTGAAAATTTGAGGTTTTCATGCTAAAGTTAAAGAATGATATTTTGATGATTTCAAGCTCGATTTTAACTCCATTTTCTTATGAAATTTCGTATGTGAACTCCTTATGTTATGAGTACAGTTGTTTCCAAATAAATTTTCAGTTTTTTCCTTTCGAGCTCGGAGTTGACTTTTTGGATACATAACTTAAGTATTGTAATATGGGTACCTATAATTTTATTTCCTCATGTAGAATATGTATTTTGATCAGATTGAGCTCGTTCAGAGGATCTACAAAAGAGTAAAGCTTTGACTTGACTTTTCAGGCTTCTCTTAAGAAAAGTTGAGGTTCTTTTGACTCTATTTTGAAGTATTTATATGCTATTGGTATATATGGGGAGTAATGGGAATTTGAGGACCCATATAGATGAGGTGACAAGTATATATGTGGGTACCAATGTTATGTGAAGGGCTAAAATAATTAATTGACTTGTTTGAATTGTTTTTTTCCTTTTTGCTATCATGTTAGTTGTGGATTGTATCTTATAGTAACATGTCGGGTATGCTAGTTGGTGATTATACTCCCGTTTGAGATTTTGATCCTGTTTATGGTAATAATTGGTGAAACACTAAAACTTTGAGTAGTTAAATTACGAAAAGAGAGATTTACTATTTGTGCAAACTGATAGAGGAGACTTTGACTAATAACTGAATTAATACATGATATTAAATGCTTTGCTTGATACTATGTATCATATTTCAGATCGGCGTGACGCTCCTATACATCATATATTGTATTTTATTAGTATCGAAGTTGCACGCTTGCATATTATATATATTTTATAAATCAGAGTTACATACATGTACAATATTATTGGAAACGGAGTGGCACGTCTATCCAGTACATGGATCTTATGAGTCTCCCATGATTCTCAGCGAGCTGTACAGAGTAGTGGGCATGTACACAATATATGCATTATATTTATCCATTCATTTCTCTATATTTTCGGGTGTACAAGGTACTGTATGATGATTCTATACTTGCTTGTTGAGAAACATGATAACGGGCTATTTGACCCTATTAGACAATTGATTTTTCTTGACTTGTACTGATATAGGGATTGAGAGTGTGAAAGAAGGATTTGATGCCTTATCCTGTTTGACTTCTTTCGGATGCTACTTGCACTGTGAGTTATATATATATATATATATATATATATATATATATATATATATGAATATATGTATGTATATATATATATACTAGTCTCTGGGAACGTGCATTGCACGTTTATCCCAAAATACTTAATATCAATTTTATATTACAAATGATAAATTAAAAGTGGTACATATATTATTGAATTTACTCTTGCTATAAAACAAAAATCAAAACATACAAATAAAAAAGTAATAACTCATAAGTTGAGATTAAAATATATATATTGTAAAATTAACTATATACATGAAAAATATAAACTAAAGTGATACATATATTGAATCGAATCATAATCAACCCAAATATGATTACAAAATCCTGTTTCAACTGATTTTCTAATTATACGCATGAAAAATATAAACTAAATTTAGGGGTGTACATGGACCGGGTTAGTTCGGATTTTTTAAATACCAAATCAAACTATTAGTGTCGGGTTTTTAAATTTATAAACCAAACTAAACTAATAAAAGATGAATTTTTTAACCTCGGGTTTTTTCCGGTAAAGTCTTCATATAAACATATAATTAACTTGTGCTTCAAATATTTCTTTAGTCCGAGCAAAATACAACTATCTAAGGTATTTCTTAAAAAATTACAAAATATATTCACTTTATTTGGAATTTATGAAGTGAGTGATGACAATAAAATATTCAACCAAAAACACAATGAAATCGCATAGAATAAATATTGCATATTAATAAGTCATAATAAAAAGAATCATAATTTAAAAGTATTAAGTCATGCTAAAATAAGTCTAATAAGTATTAACTACATGACTAAATATTAAACATAAAAATAAATTAGTTTATGTATTTATGTAAAATTAAAGAATAAATATCTAACATGATTGTCATTTCTAGTGTTGGATTGAATAATCTTTTGTTAACATTCATATTGTTTTGGGTTTTATTTGAGTTACTAATATCTATAGGTTGTACAAAGACTTATTGGAGCATTTAAAATTCTAAGTTTAAACTTGAAATAATATATTGAAAGATAAAAACTATGAAAAAGTTCAAGAAATATTTATAAATTACATCACAATAAATATTTTTAAAAATAGTATGCATGTAATATCGGGTTGGTTTGGTTCGATTTGAATTTTTTTAGTTAAAACCAAACCAAATCAATTATAGTCGGATTTTTTTCAATACCAAACCAAGTCAAACTAAACCACTAGTCGATTTTTTTTTTGCGATTTGGTTCGGTTTGCGATTCAGTTTTGTACACCCCTAACTAAACTGATACATATATTGAATTGCATCATGATCAACCCAAATACGATCACAAAACCTTGCTTCGACTGATTTTCTAACTATATGCATGAAAAATATAAACTAAACTGATACATATATTGATCAACCCAAATGCGATTACATAACCTTGCTTCGACTGATTTTCTAGGACAAAAAATGGAAAAATAAATAAGCTCGATAACATTTGATCAACTTATTCTTCAAGCCAACAAATGAAACTTTCGGTCATCTCTATCAAGTCAAGATTTCATGACTTTGATCAAAAATTAAAAAAGATATCACCATGACAGTGAATGCCACCACAAATATTTTCAAATTGTGAAGGTGGTATATGTACTCTCACAAATAAAATGATGTATTTATATGCCAAAACAATATATTCAGGAGAATATTATTAATTGCATACTTACTAGCCCAAACAAATTAGTCTCTTCAATTGCCCTCATGTTCATATCACGTACTTAAATTATTAATTGTACATTTATATTTTGGTGACTCTCTATATTTAAGTGGTTCAAATTGATAGATAATGAGAAATCTTAAAGGCATTTACAACTCTTTATTATCCCCATTCACTAATAACTCTTTGATCTGCTAATATGTTATTATTTAAAATTATTTATTGAAATTAAATGAATGGTTAAAGCATGTATGTTTCAAGAAGAGAAAATGTTGTCATTGGTTAGTATTAATAAATTATAAATTATTTAATAAAAAGAAAAATGAGAAAGAAAGTGGGGAACGTGAGGAAAAGGTAACAATATCCATTGTGGAACTAATATCTTGAGTTCTCAACTTTTATTACTATTTTGAATTCATTGCTACTTGCTAGGGGATTAATAAGTAGTTCTAAATATAATTTAATGTAATAAATAGGGCTGCAGGCTGCTCAACTTTTCATTTACACAACTTGAAATGTGTAATTAAGCTTGAGGTAATTAAAATTTTACTATTTAATATTTAATTAATTAAATATTTTATAATATTTTAATTTAATATAGGAGTAAAAAAGTAATCTAACTTTGCACTTTGGAGCTTCTCACTTTTCAACTCCCAAACTCGAAAGTTTTTCTGACTCAAAACTTAGCACGAAAGATTTACCCATAACGACGAACCCGGTCATTACAGAAATTTATCGAGCTGAGCGAGAACTTCCATCGTCAGAATGTCTCAGAAGAGTATGTGAAATTGGCCTTGTTTTCTTTCTCGCTAATTGGGAAAGCCAAGCAATGGCTTTAGAATTATGAGCCAGCAGGATCTATCACCTTTTGGGATTTCTTGTCAAACAAGTTCCTCAACAGATTTTTCTCATCCAGGAGGACAAAAGAATTAGGAGGTAGAATATCTGATTTTCTTCAGATGGATAGTGAATTTTTTACTCAAGCAAACTTCTTCCCTTTATATAACAACACCTATGAACTTTTTTCCTATTTAATTAAGACTGATAATTTACTTGGGCGAAAGTTTAATTCTATTATTGCATTAGTATAACGTGAGGTATCAAAGCGTTTTATCCTCTTTTAATTTCCATGGAACATGTAACAACAATAGCAAATAACTGAAATCTTTAATGTTTCTGGACTAAAACTTGTACGGTAATGCTGTAATTATAAGTGGAAGAACCTCAGCAGACATCACAATCATAAATATCATTTACATTTTTGTATACATACCATGAATTGGTTCTAACTTTTATTTATTACTTCATTATTTATTATATGATTTAAATTTTAATATTTAATTAATTAAATATTTATTTTAGAGTACGAGCAA
The DNA here is from genome assembly GCA_003996215.1 of Jaltomata sinuosa. Classification (NCBI taxonomy): domain Eukaryota; kingdom Viridiplantae; phylum Streptophyta; class Magnoliopsida; order Solanales; family Solanaceae; genus Jaltomata; species Jaltomata sinuosa. Next base: position 12,820 of record QJPP01001894.1, read on the forward strand.
AATGGTAATCCAACTTTGCACTTTGGAGTTTTTCACTTTTAATAATACTAGTTTTGAAAACGTACATTGCACGTTTATCCCAAAATATTAATTAATATAAATTTTGTATGCAAATGATATATTTTAAATGGTACATATATTATTGAACTTTCTTTGGGCTATAAAATACAAATCAAAATATATATATATATATATATATATATATATATATATATATATATATATATATATGTGTGTGTGTGTGTGTGTGTGTGTGTGTGTGTGTGTGTTTTAAATTTTTTTGCAAACTTGTTGCCACTTTACTTACATATTTAAGAGTTTTCATCGTTGAGCAAAACTAAAACATTAATCTAATACTGCAGTAATAATAGAAAAATAGATGGAAAAAAAGCAACATAATTAATGCATAATTTGTTGAGCTCTTATGGATACCTCCTCCCGCAAACCGATGAATATTGAAGATCGTTTTTCATCGAGTTAACAAAATCATGAATTTAATACTGCAATAATAATATAAATGTATTTGAAAATTGGATAGGATCTCATGAAATCAAAAATATAAATTTATATAGACAAAAAATAAAAGAATACCGTAAAGTATCTTAAATTTTTAAATTAAATATCTGGGGATTATGCATATGAAAAGCATAAAAAGTATGAAGAGTAGAAATTTAATATGTAATTAAATATGAGTTATGAAGACAAAACTTTTAAAACAAATAAAGTAAAAAAAAATCAATAAGAGAAAATGATAACGGATGGATTTAAAACAATAGCTACGGGGGCAAAAAACGAATACCTATTTAGGGATTTATTTGCTATTTGGGATTTGTTATGCAAAGAAAAAAAAAATAAAAATAAAAATAAAATATATATATATATATATATATATATATATATATATATATATATATATCATCTTTTAATAGACATTTGGCCCTTTAACTTTTAACTTTATTGTTTTTCATTGGTCTATTGTGAGTAATAAAATTCTCATGTTAATAATAATTTTTTCGGTATTGATTAAATTTCTGTGTGAAGCTCTTGTAAAAACCTTAAAGGTATAACTCTCGATGCTCGCAGGTTGCACGAACTTAAATTACATACATCGATCATGACGTTGAAACGAATTCGAGAAATTTGTAGATGGATATTCCTACCTCCAACAATGTTGACTTTAACATTACTAAATTTATTTTAACATAATTATATATAGAAGCTATAACTAAAAAAACATCACAAGAATCACTAAAGGTATGTATATATGCAAGAAAACCAACATCTAAAAGAGAAGTAGAAGCAAGCAAATATAGTATTTAATACAGAGACTAATTAAATTCATCCCACAAAGAATGAGTAAGGAAAAAAAGCAAAAAAAGAAAAAATCATTTCAAGCGTATAAGATCTAATAAGATTTTTTACGATAGAAGATCCAAGAGGACGTCCCAACTTTTTCACCGCAGATGCTTTCTCTATTTTGCATTATTTATACTTTGGAGTATTCAATAAGTACTTTGAATGATCGACATAAATTGTGTGGAATGAGATCCCTTCACCCTTAATCAGAGGTCTCGAATTTGAGTTTCGGATATGAAAAATTTTCTGTTGGGAGAGCTGCCCCCCAAAATAGCCCTGCAATGCGCGAATTCGAGTTAGTCAAACTTCAATACGGATATCAAACACCGAGTAAAAAATAAAAAAAGAAACTTACTTTGTTTGATTTCTTAATTATCTCTTAAAATCATGTTGAGTAGAAATACATATAGAGAATAAATAGAGATATACATGAAGGGAGAGGAAGATAAAAACAAACAAATAGAAAATGTACATGCATTGTGGGAAAAAATGGGCGTTATATAGAAAAACTATTGCCTGAAAAAATATAATGAATTATGAATTAATGTGACTTTTGAACGTTCTGAAATATGAACGACCATTGAAGTCTTCAATGCCAATAATTGAAATAACGTCATTATTTCAGTTCCTAATGGCTACATGTCATGATAGATGGTACTGTACCAAATTAATTATCTTATTTTATTTATTATTTTCACTTACTGTTTACTACTTTTTATTTATTGAAAGGTAATTAAATTTACTTTTTAGTACAAAAATTTCATAGGAGTAGTATTTAAGTAAAGTGTAAGGTTGCCGTTGAACATTTGATGGGCATTTTAGTAATCTGACTTCAAACTAAAGGGCTTCCCACTATTAATATATATATATATATATATGTGTGTGTGTGTGTGTGTGTGTGTATATATGTATATATTATCGTGGTGATTATTTTTATCTGCTATCCTAGGTGTGGCCTTCCTATTTGCATGTTCGTATAGATTGTAGTGAATAATTGAGAGTTGGCGGTTCTCGCCAACACTTTGAATTAGGGTCGGTCGACGATGATGCTGAGTACATGTGTTTTAGATTCATATTTGTTTCTTCTGCACTCTTATTGCAGGTTTTGAGTCTGAAGCTCTGGGTCGTTGATCGCTTCATAGATCCTGTTTTTGAGATTTGAGGTAGCTCCTGGCTGACTCGTTGCTTCACCAGATTTCATCTATCTTTGTCTTTATGCTTACTTTGCATTTTGAGGCACTTTTGAACTCTTTTGTTGCGCTCCTTACTCTAGAGACTTGCATCTGTGACTACCAGATTTTTGAGATTTCTTTTTCCTTTCGTACTTCTTACCTATTTGATTATTAAATTCTGTGAGACTTAGTAGCATTCTTATTTACTTCCGCATAATCATTATTTATCTTGTTGATATTGGGTTGGCTTACCTATCTCGAGGGGTGTGATAGGTGCCATCACGACTGAGTTTTGGATCGTGACAATAATAAAGAAAAAAAGTACAAAACCAAATAATAGATTTATTATACATAAATGTTTGAAACCACCATTTAAAATAAGTGTGAAATAATTGACAAAAATTCTTATTTATTCCTTTATATTTGTGTACATATGTCTCATAAATATCTCATCCACATAGTAAGCACCTGTATTCTCTTGATTTTACTTTCTTTATAAATTCTACTCTTAATTAGTATTAGTAATATTCATAACTCTCAAACCTTTCATATTTATAAACCCCAAATATTTAATATGCAAATTTATGATTCATTAAAAACACACATAAAATAATACAAAATGATATTTCATTGGGCATGAATTAGTAAACAAGAGCTCTTTCTCGACCATTAAACAAAATCCCAACAAGGTAACTATATTAACATGGAAAGTTCTACTGATGCTTGCAACTTCATTGTTAAATTCTTCTCCATTTCGTTTAGTCAAAAATAAAATCTTTACGGCAATAGGACGACAATTAAGGATACCTTTATAGACCCCTCCATAACCCGATCTTGTCCAAATTTCTTAAAGTGAATTTGTCATTCTATATTGTCTGAATAGTTGTATATATGTTGTTGGGGGCAGAATTGAAAAGGTCGTATGAAAGTATATGTACAAAATCATTCGTAAAAGTTCTTACTAAGAATAATTTTTGAGAAATAATAAAGAGCATTCATTGATACACTTTATCGATATTGTGATTCTAATAAACTAAAAAAACACATGGAATATAGAAGAGGGAGATAACCAATTATAACTAAGATTATGTATAAAATTATCTTAAGATATTTAATATAGCACATAAATAATAAAAAACTATAAGAAAAACTTTATCAAGAGGAACATTAATTTTTGACATTTTTCATAAAATAAGTCGAGGGAGAAAGACACTTTACAAAAAAAATAGTAATCATTATTGATTTTCTAGAGAAATTGAATAAGCAATGGTAGAGAAATGAAAAGGAGGGTAGGAAAAAAAGAGAATCAAAAAATAATGTTGGGATAAATACAAAGAAGAATAAAATTACACGAGAGAATATTATTAAGATGGAAAAAAATAAAAAAAAAAATATAAAAAAGAAGGATAAATATATATATAATCAAGAGAAATAACAAAAAAGAAAATAGAAGATTTCAAAATATCAAGAAGGTTATGAGAATATAATTAATCAAGTAAAAATCTTTATTTTTTTTGTTAACTAAATTCCTAAATTTGTGAAGTTGATTTTAAATTAATAATATTTATTAGAACCTTAAGAAAATAATTAAGATAGAAGGGTAAAAATTGTGCACCTTTGTATCATGACCCAAAACTCAGTTGTGATGGCACTTACTGATACGTTCAAATTACACCCTTTAAAAAGTGTAAATGATCGTTGACAAATATAGTAACCCAACGATTAGGCTGAAGTCGAATTCCACAGGGAATAGGGTAAGAAATGTAATACTTAAAGTCTTTTGGGTTACTTCACTCTATGTCAATTCTTATCCCTTAATGATTGTACAAAAGATTTTTTATAACTAAAATTTGCGAAATATAAATACTTAGAATAACAAGATTTGGAATAAACTAGGATTGTTTCACCACATAATAGGCTAGTTCTACAAATTACAAGTATCGTCATAGTCACTCCTAAGTTGATATGGATGAACACTGATCAACTACCTACCATTTCTTATCTTTCGATTTGGGAATGGTCTTTTCTTTACTTATTTTTCAATATGAAACGAAGTGTGATATTCAGTTGATCAAATTATGCTATGTAAAACTATCGTATTCCTACGTAGTTTCATTAAACAAGAGCGAAGGTCTTGAGTTCTTATTTATTAATGCTTTCCAACCCTAGTAAACCTTTCCGGGCACAAACTAAAAAATTTCGATGTTTGACTAATATTTGCAACCACTAATCATCATTTATACGAGCGTTAATGAATCATCCAAAACTTATTCATTCCTATATTGATACTTTTGCTCTAAGATTCACTCATTATGAGGATTCACAATCCCGTAAATAGATTTAACTACTCATGTTGAAAACAAGAACAACAATATAGTTCAAAGAAATCATACTCACTTAAGCAATTGAAAGGAAAAAATCATTCTTGAATACCAAATGTAAAAAGTGCTCAAAAGCGTTTCAAATCTCCAAAGCAAGAATAAAATATAATAATGTGAGAAATTTCAGGAAAAATACCCTAAAAGCTCTATTTATAGTCTAAGAAACCAAATTCTGATTGGTCTAGGAATAGAATCCGCATTATCCCGTACGGAAGCCAAATTGGTTTGTAACCCCTCATAACGACTCGTTCTTGCAACCATTGTAACTCTCATAGTTGGCTGCGATTCTGTTTACTAGAATGATTACCAAAACGGTCTGTTTCACCTGAAAATAGTTCATAATGGGAACTGTTCTAACTTTTATTTTTGCTTCAGCTTCTGTTTATGACCCTGGATTCTATGACTTTGATATTGGACCGTACTGCTCCAAAATGGCCCGTAATGGGCCTCATTTCAATATTTTTTTCTTCTGCTTGCTTACTTAGTTAATTTTCCTAAAACACAATCAAAACACATCAATTTGCACTAAACATACTTGAAAATTAGAAAACTTCTTCGCCAAAAGGCGTCGAATGTGCCATAAAACCCCGACACATCAACACCCCCAACTTAGAGATTTTCCTTGTCCGCAAGCAAACAGAACAAAACAATAACATTTGCTCACATGACACTAAACAATGTTCAACTATTGGAAACGCCTGAATGTCTACAACAATTCTATCAAGTAACTAAAAAGCATGCCTTCAAATCAAACTTCCCAACCTCCTTATCAAATCAAAGTGCACACGAACTTTACTCTAATATTGACGGATCCACGTATAAAATCATGTTATCAAGAAATGACTGTGCATGTAAGCAGTGAAATCAAACTTATCCTGCAGTCAATCAGTGTTCACCATGTGCCCTCACTTCATACCAAATAAAGTCCCAAACTTTATCATTTATGAACACAAAAGGGACTTTAAGACAAAGGAGAAGAGAAAACACTCACACTCACACTCACAATGAATTTCACATGCAATATTAGATGAACTATAAGCTTGTCTTTACTGTGATACTCTACTAATATAGGGGTAAACTCTAGGATCAAGTAGGACTTTACTAGTTGTAATGTTGGCTAAGGGACGGGTAGGAATTATTTGACTTGAATAATGATAATTCTCCGTAAGCACTTTAAGACACTACAATTTTCTTTTTTGGTCTACTTTTGATCATCATTTTCTTTCCCTTCTTCCTTCACACCCATTGTGTTTAAGCGCATTCAAACGAATTGGTAAGGAGCGGTTTTATTAGACACTATTTTTTTTAAAACATTGCTCTATGCCAACATTGTTTCTCACGCACCCTCACTCTTTTTCTCAAACTTTCTATCCTAAACCCTTTCCTTACTCCTTTTTAACTTTTCACAATTTCTTTACAAGTGCTTAGGAGTCTCTTGGAGAAAATAAAACTGATTAGAACAAAAGGGGTTAAACTTTAGATGCGGCTGTCAAAGAATAAGTTAAAGGCTCAACGGGGCATACTTGGGTCATGAATTAGGTAGGTAAAAAGTGGAATACAAATAGGTTAATTAAAGAAATGTCTAAATCATTTCCTAGCTTTAACCTCCCTCATTTATCTTTGCACACACACTGGGCAAGTGCTAGACATCATGATGCAACATTGATCAAACAATTCCTAACACATGTGGCACATAGTTTCAACTGTAAACTACCAAGTCAATGTACATGCTAACTTAAACATAAATCATTGAACTTAACAACTACAATGTCATACGTAGAGCCAAACAAGTCAGAGTTCCAGTTTGATGCACATATTCAACAATATTTTGTGGAAGGGTCACAATTTTTCAAAACTCTTCATGATTTTATTTACAAGACATCACTGCTTAAGTTATCCTGGTTTCTTCAAGTTAAACATACACAATAATTTATTCTAAACATGCCGATTCAACAAAAATTAAATACCCTCAGGAAAAGAAGTCAGTAAATAAAACCTAAGGGCAAACATCCGTGTAGCCCCACCCCCACTAAAAAGGATTGCATTGTCCCCAATGCAATAAAAATAGAAAAAAGGAAAGTAGGACTTACCAGTGGCACCCTAGGCACTCTGGTCCGGAGTCTACATAGTGGCTGCATCCATAGTTGTGTCTGAAGGAAGAGGTAAGATAGTGGGCTCACCCATAAGATCAAGATCTCCAGGAGCCGGTGCACTAGATGATGCACCCACCCCTCTAAGCATGGTGGTATCAGCCAAAGAAGCTCGTAGACCCAATCAAAATATCCTTTCATTTTCTCGCTCAAGCTCAAGTCTTCTCAACTCTGTTCCATTATCTTCTCTCTATCGCTTATCTGCTCTCTACTGAGGTGGATTGTCAAAAGCAAGTCAAACAATCTCATCATGTCCGATCTCTAGAAGAACAACAGTGGGCTCACCAAAGATAGGGATATCTATAGCTTGTAACTCCTGAAAATCTCTCTTAGTTTGTGCTAACTCCTCCCGTAATATGACAATGTCCAAAGATGGAGCGAAGCGATGCTCTTATTCAATCTAGTCTCAAACCCATCCATCCTGACATGCAATGTATAAAGAGAGGACTGAAGTGGTGCTAGTGCTACCTTAGTAGCCCTCATCACAAAGTGGCACAGGTCATTGAACAGACTCCGTACCTGCCTATCTGCATAATTAACCTTGTAGGCCACCGACATAAACCCCTCCTTGGTATAAGCATATGAGGAGGCTGGCGTGGGAGAACAAGAAACAAAGGTACTCAAAACAACTGTGAACGATGTGGCAACAATAGTCGAGTTAAGTAGTACCTCACTTGTAGGCCGTTGTCAGACCAATTCAGCCTGTTCCCCTGGTAGCTCAGATATCATCTCCAACTGTACATCTCCTAAGGTTGAGGGTGCTCTTCTTACCCTTTCAGTTTTATGAGACTCATCTTTAGTCTTATCAATGTCTTAGACCCTGGTGGCCTCAAGCAACTGATCAAATCTGGTGAATAAAGAAAAACATGTATCCTGACAAAGCCTGGTAATGAGATAAGGGAAAGGCATGGTAGTGCTCAATCTTGTTTCCCTCTCCTGCAACTCTATGGAAATAAGATGCCCAAAGTTGATGGGGAACTAAGACATCAATCTCGCTAAAAGAAGTGCTCTGTCTATGGTTAAATAGTCATCTCATGTGGTTGGCATCACCCTCATATGCACGACATCCCATCAAAATTTAGCTTCAAGACTCAAGGTACCCTTCTGTATCCTCGGCACTTTTTCTTTTAGCCATGTTGTCTCTTTCTCTATCATTATTGATGCTAACCATGCCTGTTCAAACTTTTGATCGGGAGTTTGCAATTATACTTCGGAGTGGAGGTAGAAGGGTTGTAGTTGGGGCCAAAGTAGAACCGGTTGATAGTTCATTCGGAGATGTCAACATTTGTACCCCTGATTCTCACCCTATTAAGCGGTGCTTGCAATATGACAGGAGCATCTGCAGATAGGGTGTTGTCTAATGTGGCAGCATATGTTGTATAGAATTCTTGGATGAGAGTAGGACATTATTTCCCGGGTGGGTTGCTCATCCATTCCAGCATATAGTGTATGAACAAATCATAGAGGGTTGGGTACTCAGGTAGGCTTGCCGAGTTGATTCAAATCTCACCCACAATTCCTCTTTTAGGATTACTTCTTTTGCTTTTATAGAGTCTAGAGTTATAAATTTCTTTCATACCTTGAACTCCCCAGCAGATGCCATTCCTGTACTGGTTGTATTTTTGCCTCTCCTCTCTCATGTGCTGCTTTTTCGCTGAAGAAGCTTCACCCTCCCAATCTTCTGCCTGTTTAGTATGTTCCTTGACTGGTTGATTCGACCCCAATAGACTTGGTGATGATGATGAGGAACCTTTCTGCTCAAATTAGGAGGGTTAAGTAGTGTTCTGCTGTGTTTGAAGTCTATTGCTGCCCGCCGGACCGGTACGGACCGGTACCATTCCAGTCCATTTCGGTACCGGTACCGGTCCGTACCGGTCCGGTACGTACCGGGATGGAACGGACCGGTACCGGCAGTTGACCGGAACAGACCGGGTTTGACGATCCATACCGGCAAACCGATACCGGTCCGATCCGGTTCGGTCAACCGGTCAACGCGGGATTTTCTTTTTTTTTTTTTAAAAAAAAATGTAGTCGTTTGCAGCCGTTGGGTAACGACTATTTTAGCTCTCCCCCCCCCCCCCCCCCCCCCCCCCCCCCCCCCCCCCCCCCCCCCCCCCCCCCCCCCCCCCCCCCCCCCCTCAATAGCTCCCCTCCTATTTTTTCATTATAAATACCCCTGTCTCTTTTAATTTTTATTCATCCATTCAACTCTCATTCTCTCTCAATTTTCATCTCTTAATATTTACAAATTCTATAATTATTGTTATTATTTTGCAAGTGAAGTATAATTTGGTGAATTTTGGAGGAGCAATCTTCTTCAAATTTCAGTTATAATCGTCTGTTTTTACGGCAGACGTTTGGTATATTCGTTCCACTCTTTAATTTTTTAATTTTTATTCTTGTTTATTAGTTGTGATTTATTTGTAAATTTGTGATTTGTGAACTTGTGATTTGTTTATTTTAATTTGCTAATTTTATATTTTATTATATTATGGATCCATCTCAAAAAAAATCCGGTAAAAAAGGTATTATTTCAAGAACAAAAAGTTATGTGAAGGGTAAAATAGGTAGTGGTTCTTCTAGCTCTTCTCTCCGCCCTACTCTTCCTCAAATTAGATTTAATACAGATGAATTTACGCATGTTAATGAAACTAATTTTCCATTTACTACGGATGACCCTATTCCCAACGAAGCTTATGAAAGAATGTATAATGATTTAGAAGATGAATTAAATGAAGAAGTAGAAATGCATGAGGATGATGATTTAGAAGAAACTGATACACCGACTAGTCCCTTTATTGCCTCGCCCCCACTATTCCCCAAGCTCCAACTCAGGATAATCCTCAAGTTAGAGCTGATCTTCCCCCTATTGCTCCAGTGAGGGGTAAGACCAAACCCCAACATCCTTTAAAATCAGTTGTGTGGAAATTTTATTTTTTAAATGAAGAAAAAACTGTGTCTACGTGTCGTATTTGTAAACAAAGTTGGAAATATGTATCTGGTGCTAGTGGAGGTTCGACTGGGGGGTTAAAAACTCATTTGCTTAAGAAACATCCGAGAGAGTGGCAAGCATATCTAGCTAGTCAAGGTGATGCTGGCTCTAGCGTTGGACCTTCTGTTGGCGGGTCAAACATGATTCAAACTTCACTAAATCCTTCAAACCCTGCTGGTCATGTTTCACAACGGCCCTATAATAGGGACCGTGATCGTGAAAATTTTGCTAAAATGGTTGTTGTTTGTGGTTTGCCTTTTAATTTTGGAGAACATGATGGTTTTATAAGATATATTCGGGATACATTTTATCCCAGTTTTGAAGGTATTACAAGAAGCATGGTAAAAGGAGATATTTTTGAATTTTATGAAAACCATATGCAATATCTTCGTAAATATTTTTATATGATGGATTGTAGGGCTTCTATTACCACTGATATGGGTCGTAGTCCTAACGAATTTGATTATTTAACTGTTACTGCACATTGGATTGATTATAAATGGATAATGCAAAAAAGAATTATCGCTTATAAAATTTGTGAACACAAAAAAACTGGTACTTATATTTCTTCAAGTGTATTAAAAATTTTACAACGTTTTTATCTTACTGATAAAGTGATTAGTATTACTTTAGATAATGCTTCTGCTAATTTAAATGCTATGACTATGCTAGAAACTAGACTTTGTCCAATTAGTAAATATGCTTTTCATATCAAATGTGGTGCACATATATTAAATTTAGTTGTGAAAGATGGTATTAGGGTATTTGATAGTTGTATTGATAAAGTTGAAAATGCAATTTTTTGGATTTTTCATATGAATAATAATAGTAGAATTCAACAATATAAAGATTTTTGTAAATTGTGTGAAGTTCCATTTAGAAAAGTTCCAAAGCATGTTAAAACTAGATGGAATTCTTTTTATGAAATGCTTGAAGTTGCTTATAATTATAAAAAGCCTATTACTATGATGTTTAATAGTCATAATGCCTATCCTGATGATAAACTTGCGGACAGTGATTAGGATGCAGTAGAAGCACTTAAAGTCTTTTTAAAATCATTTTTTGATGCTACCAAAAATTTTTCTGGAACATATTATCCTACTATTAGTGAAATTTTAATACATATTTGGAATATTTCATGCCTTTTTTCTATCTATAAACAAAATTCATATTTTAAAGATTCTATTGAAGCTATGATTAAAAAATTTAAAAAATATTTTTTTTTCCTATTCCACAAATTTATTTAACTGCAATTCTTTTTAACCCGGAATATAAAGAAGTTGGTGCAAAAGCTTTAGTTAGAGAAATTTATACTAATTTAAATATTTCACCACAAGAAACACCGGATTTTATAACATGTCAAGATAGTATTAAAATTTGGGCTAAGGAAATGTATGACAAATATACTGTGACCTTAGAAAATCTTGATCATGCCCCTCAAACTTCTACGTCGAGATCAGGTGTCCATGGTAAAGAAAGATCACATATTGGTTTTGATTTTTCTAATAAGTGTGAATTTTCTAAGTATCTTGAACAGGGTGTTGATAATATTCCAACTACGGATGGCATACCACAGCTATTGGATTGGTGGAAATGTCGTGAAGAACTCTTTCCAAAACTTAGCAAGATGGTGAGAGACGTGCTAGTTATTCAAGGATCATCAGTTGCTTCGGAGCAAGCTTTTAGCGCGACAAGATTTCAAATTGGAGACCATAGATATTCCTTAGCAGAAGACAGTTTGGAGGTATCGGTGTTGTTTAGAGATTGGATCAACGCCGAGCGAAGAAACGTTGGAAGACCAAAGTTGCAAAAAGTAGTAGAACAAGCCATAAATAACCTCATTGGATTTGATAGTGATGATGTCGCTGAACTTGAAGATCATCAAGCAGCTTTACCAGGAATTGAGGTTGAAGAAGCTGAAACTTTACAAAGTTTAGAAGATAAATTTATAAATCTATACAACTATTAGTATTACATTCGAAGCTTAGTTGAAACAGAACCCTTCCTAGAAGGTGGCTGCATAAATTAGGCGCGCTTAGTTGAAACAGAACCCTTCCTAGAAGGTGGCTGCGTAAATTAGGCGCTTTACTAATAGTTGTAAATTGTAATATTAGTTTGACATTTTGAATAAATTGGATTATTTTTTAATTTTTATCATTGTTTTATACTTTTATAGTTTTATACTTTTATTCATTGAAAACATAAACTAATAAATTGAAAACTTAAAAAAATAAAAAAATAAACAACAAACTTATAAATTGAAAACTTAAAAAAATAAACTAATAGACTTCAAAACATAAAATTATAAATTGAAAACTTAAAAAAATAAAAAACTTTAAACAAACTAAAACATTTCAAATATATAACTTAGAAAATATATATAAACTATAAACTTAATAAAACTTCAATTAAAATAAATAAAACTTATAAATTAAAAAACTTTAAAAAACAAAAACTTTAACAAACTAATAAACTTTAAATATAATTTATATAAGTTATAAAATTTTAAATCATAATTAACTTTTAAGTTATAACTTATAAAAATTTTTAAGTTATAACTTATAAAAACTTTTAAGTTATAAGTTATCACTTGAAAATTAAGTTTGAAATTCAAAATGTAATTCAAAATTAAAAAATTAAAAAAAAAAAACCATTCCGGTAAACCGGTCCGGCCCATTTCGGTACCATTCCGGTACGATACCGGTCCATTCTGGTTTAAACCGGAATGGGATGAAATTCGGTTTCCATACCGGTTGAACCAGTCCGGTTCATTCCGGTACATTCCGGTACCGGTCACCATTCCGGTACTGGCCGTTCCGGTCCGGTCCGGTACTGGTCTGTTCTGGTCCGTCCATCCCATTCCGGTCCGGTGCCCAGTCCTATTGAAGTCTAGTACGGGGCATCTCTAATGGAACTACTTCTTCTTCAAAATCTGTTGGCTTATCCTGCAATCGAGTTTCAATTTCTTTTCCCTGATCTGTAGGTCTTCTACTACTGCCTCCTCATCTGGGTGGATTATTAGGAGCTATACCCGTAGGGTGCATGTCAGTACAACAATATATACAAAAGCATGAAAGATTAGAAACCAAAAATGTAGAACTAACAAAGTTATAGCAAGTTATAACGAATAGGGTTACGGACCATTTTAAGTGAAAATGGTCTGTTTCTCGTACCATTTTGCTCTGGCAAAAAAGATACCAAAAATAAATGTTATAACAGTTGGGGTTACAAACCATTTTGGGTGAAAATGGTTCGTAGTCCTCTCAATTTTGCTAAAATTGTAACTACAAAAACAACAAAAGTTATAATGGTTCAGACAATGATCCGTTATTGATGGTTACAATCTGTTGTTTGAGTCGTTTTGCCAACAGATCCTCAAATGTCTGGAATTTTTCCTTTCACAATTAAGGTTAAGATCTGTAGAGGACTTCTATGGTACCTAAGTATCATCATGAGAAGAAAAATTCGAGTTTGGGGCATCACAGGCACTATATGATTATACAAGTTATACATCACACACACAACAATTATAGAAATTGCAATGAATGCAATCCTCTCGTAATCACCACCATAGCCATCAACAAAATATTCATACGATAATAACGATCATAGAACTGTAAAGATTACACTTCTCCCATAATAATATCACAATACCAAGGCTACTCAGAATTCAATTTACATATATCAAACCAATAGTAGGGAGATTTGGCGGGCAAAATAACTTTTGATCTTGTTTCTGCAATCAATTAGTAGTAATGCCCTCTGACTTATGGGGATAAGCACCCCCAACCGACCACACGAAAGTACAACTCCTAACACATGGTTATCTACCTAAACATTATCAACCTAATTCAATCAACCAACACAAGCAACCAAATTTCTTCAAGTCAATTACATCTTCACAATGGCTATTGTTATATAGGGTTATGAAAAATGATCATCATTCATGATATGAACCTTAGTTTTGAGTTGAAAAGAAGAAGATAGATGAGTTACTTAAAACTTACTGATCAATAAAGAACAGAAGAAACAAATGCCTGATGTTGATAAAGTTGAGGATTGGTGAGAGAAAGAGATGAGTAAAAGAGAGAGGAATTTGTTGTGCTTGTGCATGTGCAGTGAATGAGGAATGGTGGGAGGGAGGCATTTATATTGAGAGAGACATTGGGGAGAATTAAGGGATGTGCCATTTCATTTTTTGTGAGGGAGAATAAGTGGTTTGAAAGGATATAAAATCAGGTATTTAAACCCTTCTTCTCCCAAATTTAAAAATGCTCTTTTTAAAAAAACGCGTATGGTTCACATTATGAACCATTTTCAGATGAAACAGTCCATTGTTGTGCCTGTTTTCTTAGTGGCCTCGACCAGAAACCCAGTTAGGGTATTAAGTTATTATGGATTCCAAAATGGTCTGTTTCCATGGAAAACGGTCCGTAATGGCTTACCAAAATCTCAAATTTCCACCACTTTACTAAGGCTGGGCCTATGACCTATAATGGCTTATTACGATTCATTTTTGGTTCCGTAGGCCACAACGAAGTTCTCTTTTTGAGGCTTATTTGTCCATCTCACTACCTGTTCTTCCTCGTATATTGAACACCCATAAATCCATTCTAACTACAAAAATAAATAACAAAAAGAAAACAAATGCAGTAAACTTGGGTTGCCTCCTCAAGAAGAGCTTGATTTAACATCATGGCATGATGCATTACCCATTATCATTCAGGCTCCTGTCTATCCTTGAGATGGAGCTCCTTAATCAGCTTATCTTCATTGGAAACAACCAGATAGTGCTTCACCTTTTGGCCATTTACCTTGAATGTTCGGGAACCATCCTCGGACTCTAGATTAACTACTCTATGTGGAGACATGCTAATGACCTTGAAAGGTCTAGACTATTTCAAGTTTAGTTTACCGAGAATAACTTCAATTGAGAATTGAATAGCAACACAGAATCACCGGGTTGAAAGTCCCCATTCACAATCTTTCTATCATGTGCCATTTTCATCCTCTTATTGTACAAGGATACACTTTGATATGAATAAAGATGAAATTAATCCATCTCATTCAGTTGTGACAGTCTGAGCTTTGCAGCTTCACTATAATCAAGGTTCAGTTTCTTGAGCGCCCATAGAGCCTTATGATCTAACTCAACTAGAAGATGACAAGGTTTACCAAACACTAAGCAGTATGAAGAGGTCCTAATAGGGGTCTTGTAGGCAGGGCGATATGCCCACAGAGTATTGTCAAGTTTCTTAGACTAGTCGGTCTGGTTGGAATTGACAGTCTTGGCCAAAATGCTTTTGATATCCCTATTAGATACTTCAACCTTCTAGTTTGGGGATGATACAAGGTGGACACTTTATGCTTAACCCTATATTTTTCAGCAGTCTGTCAAATGCTCTATTACAGAACTGAGAGCCACCATTACTTATTATGGAACGAGGTGTATCAAAACAAGTGAAGATGTTCTTCTTGAGGAAAGCACTGACGCTTCTAGCTTCATTATTCTACAAAGAAACTGTGTTCACCCACTTAGAAACATGATTTATAGAGAGTAGGATGTATTTCATACCTTGGGAACTCATGAATAGGCCCATTAAGTCAACCTCCACACGTCAAACAACTCCACCTCAAGCACGAAATTCAGAGGCATCTAATGCTTTCTAGAAATTATTCCTTGCCGCTAGCACTGGTCACAACTCTTTGCCATCAAGTTAGCATCACTGTATAATGTCGGCCAATAGTAGCTGCACTCTAGCACTTTTGTTGTAGTTCAATTTCCAGAATGATGACCCCCTACTGGAGGGTCATGACATGCTTTCAAGATAGGGAGGACCTCATCTTCTGCAACACATAGCCTGATGATATTGTCTGCACATATCTGAAATAGTTTCTGGCATCTCTTAAGAACCGCTTCTTCTGGTAGTTCTTGACATCATCCAGAATAACACCTACAACTAGAAAATTAGCAAAGTCAGTATACTAAAGAATTATGTCATGAGATACATACAGTAGCCTTTTATCAGGAAAGGCATCATCCAACTCTAGTTCATTTGCTTACTTCATATTTTCCTCCAAACAAGATACGTGGTTTGCCACCTGATTCTTTGTACCCTTTCTAGTCTTGACCTCAAAGTCAAACTCCTAAAGCAACAACACCCATCTGATCAACCTGGGCTTAGAATCCTTCTTTGATATCAAATAATGAATGGCAGTATGATATGTGTAAACTACCACCTTGGAACCCATAAGATATGCTCTAAATTTTTCAAAAGCATACACAATAGCCAACATCTCCTGCTTGGTCACAATGTAGTTTTTCTGCGCTCCATTTAGTGACTTACTTGAATAGTATACCGGATGCATAATTTTGTTGTACCACTAGGCAAGGAAGGCCCCAATGGCATATCCACTTGCATCATACATAAGCTCGAAGGACAATGACCAATCAGGTGCCACAATAATTAGTGCTTCAGTCAACCTTATTTTCAACTCTTCAAAGACTCATCATCAAAATTGAACTTGAGCCTCTTTTATCAGAAGCTTGCACATGGGCGTAGAAATGTTAGAGAAGTTTTTGATAAACCTCCTATAAAATCCCGCATGCCCCAATAAACTTCTAACACCCTTGATAGATGTAAGAGGAGGAAACTTTGCAATAACCTTAATCTTCACTTGATCTACCTCAATCCCCTTTTCTGAGACTTTGTGCCCAAGAACGATGCCCTCTTGCACCATAAAGTGGCACTTCTTCCAATTCAGCACTAGGTC
The DNA here is from genome assembly GCA_003996215.1 of Jaltomata sinuosa. Lineage (NCBI taxonomy): Eukaryota > Viridiplantae > Streptophyta > Magnoliopsida > Solanales > Solanaceae > Jaltomata > Jaltomata sinuosa. Next base: position 29,645 of record QJPP01001894.1, read on the forward strand.
TATTTTGTCACATCTTTCTATGACTTTCCCTAAATGATCTAGGTAGTCCTTAAAATAATCACCCACGACTGAGAAGTTATCCATAAATACCTCCAGATAGTCCTCCACCATTTCCGATAATATTGATATCATGCAGTGGTGGAAAATTACAGGAGCATTGTAGAGACCAAATGGCATCCGGATGAATGCAAATGTCCTATATGGTCCTGTCAAAGTAGTTTTTTTCCTAGTCATCCAATGCAATATTAATCTGGTTGTAACCAGAGTATCCATCCAGAAAGTAGTAATAAGAACTTCTAGCCAATCTATCCTACATTTGATCAGTAAAGGGCATGGGGAAATGATCCTTACAGGTAGCTGCATTTAGCTTCTGGTAATCCATACAAACACACCATCATGTGACTGTTCTGATTGGGATCAACTCATTCTTTGAATCTGCAATCATTTTCATGCCTTTTTTTTAGGCACGTATTGTACCGGACTTACCCAAGGACTGTCAGTTATAGTGTAAACAATCCCCACATCAATCCACCTAATAATCTCCTTCTTGACCACTTCTTGCATAACCTGATTCAATCTCCTCTGGTGTTCAACAATTGGATTACTATTTTCCTTTAATTTGATCTTGTGCTTACAAATACCAGTGGCGATTCCAAAAATATCAGTTATTATCCATCCATTAGCTTTTTTGTATTTCCACAACACTACTAGTAATCGTTCGACCTACACATCGAAAAGTAAAGTAGAAATAATAACATGTAAAGTCTTGTCAGGTCCCAAAAACTCATACTTAAGATCGGCAGGCAACTGCTTTAACTCAAGCTTAGGATCCTCGATGATGTATGGTTTTGTTGGAAGTGTAGCCCTGTTCTCCAAGTCTAAGGAGAGTTTCTTTGGTGTGTAGTGATAACGCTCAAACTACACCTCAAATTAACGAGGCGTAAGCGATCGTTGTCAAGTAAAGAACCCAACAAGGTTGGGGTCGAATCCCACAGAGAATATGGTGTGCAGATTAAGACTTTAGTGAATTAGTTGACTATTCGTCAATCGTTTCCAGTAAATAAAGGGGGGGTTTGTGTAAACAAATCGCAAACAAAATAATCAATTAACTTATGGAAATAATCAGTGGGAGAGAATGAACTAGGGATGTGTTCACCATGGCGTTGTAACAATGTCGATTCTAGGCTTAACTGGGTTCTTTCTATATGCAGTGTCACGATGTGATTGCGTCAATTGTATCGTCTAAACGTCTCTCGACCAAATAAACAAATTTCCTTTTATCTTCTTTCGATCTCAAAAAGATGTGCTTTTTAGCTCTCAATCCTAACATCAAGTAGACTAATCCAGTTACGGCATTAATCTTTAAGACGAGAGTTGGTAGTCTCGAATCCTTGTCGTTAATCAAGTTTTCCCGGTTTTAACTTCTTTACTCAAGCAAATTAAACCTAGGCATGTTCTAATGTTTGCAACCACTAGAAAACGTGACTAATTGAATGATTAACAACATGACAATACATATATCGAACCCAACGCTACCCGGAATCTATATTGCTACGTTTCCATGGCTCCCACAACCCTAGTTGCGGGAGTTTTAGTTACTCATGCTCGATAAATAAGAGAAAATAGTTGTATTCATAATAAAGGGAAGAAAAGTCTTACAATATAATGAAACAATCAATCTTCCAATATCCAAGAGCAAGAAATACCAAGAACTCACGAAAGAATCAAGAACACGAGTTCAATACAAATGAATCGTGTTGTTTGCTCTCAAAAACGACTTAAAAACTTGTTTAAACTAATGGGAGAATAATTTAAAATAATATTCGACACCTTTAACATAACCTAACATGGGGTATTTATAGGAGTAATAGAAACCAATTCCAAAACGGGCTAGGAATCCCCAAAAACGCGGGTCGCCGACTGAGTCACTGCCTAAGCGTGACGGCCAGGGGTGACGGACCGTCACGGCAGTGACGGACCGTCGCCTGGACCGTCACTGCTAGGAAGTGGTGCCGCCTGGAAGTCTGCCTTGGAGTGACGGTCCCAGTGACGGACCGTCACATGTGTGACGGCCCGTCACTCAGGCCGTCACTCTTAGGCAGAACTTCGTTTTTCTCGTATTTTCTTCCGTTTTCGTGTTTGCTTCCATTTCCTACAAATACAACATAAAAACATCAAAAACAACAATGGTTGCTTGAAAACGTACGATTGTTCTTAGTAAAAAGGAGTCGAAAGTGACGTAAATTAGCGTCACATCAACACCCTCAACTTAAAACGTTCGCTTGTCCTCAAGCAACATAACATAAAACAATAATACGACTCAACTAAGAACACAAACTCATGTCTATAGCAACTCATGGTCATTCAAACTTATTCAATTAAATCAAGCTCCCTTGTAGCACACAAATGTATGAAACACTAACTTGCAAGGATCCAAACATGTCATTCCGATATGATAGAATATTATGCATACACATACGCAGCTATCCTAACAATCAATAGACAATATAGACATCTTGGTGCCCTCACCACAAAGAAATCCCACACACAAGATTTGGGACCTAGGTAAGCGCTCACACTCACAAACGATTTCAAACAATGCACATGCGATACCATAGGCTTGCCCTTACTATTCTATTTCGGTTCTTCAGAAAGCTACTCAGGATCACTACAGGACTTGTTTAGGCTTGTAATGAGGCTTCGGGTGCAGGCATGATACATTTAGGGGTTAGTGACTAAGCCCTCCTTGGAACTACTTACATCTTATCACCACATAACTTCACTTTATCCATCCTTATTCACCTTTTTATTTCCTTGATTCTAGATACAGGTGTGGCCTCTTTATTGACAATTCTTTTTGTTTCTTTTTCGATCTTTTTCATCTTTCTTTATTTTTCTTTTATTTTTCTTAGGCGCACACCCGGATTTTCATTCTATTCAACAACAATCATCTCCATCTCTTTTTCTTCTCCTTTACCACTGTAGTAGCCACCCTCAACTTAGGCTGATTGCCTACGTCAAGGTGCACAATGTCCATTGGTAGGACCAGGGCCAAAACAGGGTTTACCTCTATAGTAGCCACCCTCAACTTAGGTTGTTTTGCCTACGTTGAGGTGCACGATGTCCAAGGAAGGACCAGGGCCAAGATAGGGATTCAAAGTTAAACAGGAATGGTGACAGGTTATTGAAAGAATAAGGTCAATTACGGCTCAAACAGGGATCAAAAGGGATTATTTGTATTTGGATGGTCATATAGGCTAAGTGGACTGCATCAAAAAGGGCCTGCGATCCTTTCCTAAGCAACCAACTTCAAACTTAACAAAATAGACCGGGCAAGTTCTAGATGCATGCACAGAGTAAGAATTTATAACAATTAATCTCACACACTCTTAGCACCAAGAAACTATATCGCTACCAACTATCAAACAACCGCTCGGCTTAAGCATACTCATTCTAATCATATTCACACAATGACATACAAAGATCCAGACAGTCAATCGTTTCAACATAAGCTCAAAACCAGAAAATTTTTCAAGGGGCCTCGTTTTTGGACAAGAACAACTCATGCTTGCTATAGATACTAAAAAAAAAATAAAAAAAATTTAAAACAACAACCTAAACATGCCGGTTCTACTAGATAGCACACCGGAGGGAAAAGAAATCGGCAACAAAAACCCTCGGTGGTGACTCACAGGTTTCCCAACACCCTCAACTTAGACTCATGCATTGTCCCCAATGCATATATGCGAAAGCTAAAAACTGTGAGAATAAAGGAATACCTGGGAAGTCGATATGACTTAAATTCCGGAACGATGTTGGAGACCGCCAGGGTCTCCAAAACAAGAGAACTTGATGGAGTGTGGCGTTCCAGCTTCCTCTTTGGGCTCCATCGCTAGTCGCGACAACTTCTTCGCTCTTTCTTTGCAGATTCTCTTGCGGTGTTTTCGTTTTCTCGATTTAATTTCACCGCCTTCCTCTACATGTTTCCTCTCTCGCACCATCCTTCTTACAACAGCTAGAGTTTCAACCAGACACTTCTCCTCAAGGTGCACCTCCGCAGGAGGTTCCTCAATGGTGTTGATGACCGCGACCACCCTCATGTCACTTGGTTGCTTCATCAATTTGGACACATCGAACTTGACCAATTCATTGTTCAATCGGAAGGTCAGCTCATTTTTCTCCATGTCAACCAACACTCTCGCGGTAGCTAGCAACGGTCGTCCCAAGATTATGGGAACTTCGAAATCCACCTCGCAATCCAAGATCACAAAGTCGGCCGGGAATATAAGCTTACCAATCTTGACCAGCACATCAGACAATATCCCTACGGGTCGCTTTACCGAACGGTCCGCCATCATCACTCTCATGGACGTTGGTTTAGGAGCTCCCAAACCCAATTTGTCATACACTGCTAGCGGCATCAAATTGATACTAGCACCAAGATCACACATAGCTCTTCCGAAGTTGAGCTTTCCGATAGTACATGGAACAGTGAACGCACCTGGATCTCCTTTCTTTTCCACTAATGATCTAGAGGAAATAGCGCTGCAGTGATGGAGGTTGTCTTCCGGCTCAAAGCTTACCGTCCGCTTCTTTGTAATCAAGTCCTTCATGAACTTGGCATAACCGGGCATTTGTTCCAGAGCTTCCACCAATGGTATGTTTATTGAAATCTCTTTCAACATGGTCATGAAGTTCAGGAACTTACCATCGTCAGCTTTCTTTTTCAAACGCTGTGGGAACGGAGGTGGTGTCGAGGCATCATAGTTGGAAGCTTTTCAGCTTCCTTGCGTTTCTCCGCGGGCTTTGGAGTTTCCTCCTCTACCGCCTCTTCATCATCCGCACTATCACCTTGAACATGAATTACCGGATGTGATTCCGGTAATACTTTTCCGCTTCTTGTGGTGATCGCCATACAGCTTGCGTCATTTTTCGGAAGGGTGGTGTCGCTCGGCAAAGTACCTGGTTTCCTTGGGTTTAGAGATGCCGAGATGTGACCCACTTGCTGCTCCAGTTGCTTGATCGCGGTTGAGTGTGACTCTACTACCAGACTCAATGTTGATAGCTCATTCCGCATTGCCTTTACCCCAGAGTCAGTCGACTCCACCTTGAGCAGCATCTTCGCCATCATGTTCTCAAGTTTGGACGTTTCAGCTTCGCTGCCAGTTTTGTCCCGATTGCCAGGTGGTATATACAACCCACCTCTATCGGTGTTGTTCCTCCAGCTTCCTTGGTCGCGAGTTTTGTAACCACCATTCTCATAGTGGTTTGGATAGTTCCGACCTTGGTTTCCTTGGCCATTGGCCTGGAAAGCCCCCCAAGTAATTGGCCTCCTCAGTCTCCATACCTTGGGAACCCACAACTTGTACCTTCTCTATATTTCCTGACGTCAAGTGCCTTGTCAGGAGATCTAACTGTGTTTTAAGATGCGCCATGTCTTGGTCGCGCTCCTCCTCTTTCCTTCGCTGCTCTGCTGACATACCCACTGTACAGGTGCTAGCTGCAACCTCTGAATCTCGTGTATGCCAGGCCCTGTTGGTTTTGGTGAGCCTGTCCAAAGTAGTTGTAGCCTCAACAAACGATAGACCCATGAATGCACCACCTGCTGCGTTGTCTAACGTCGGCTTCGTAGCCAAATTTAGTGCCCTATAGAATGTCTGCATCAAGACGTTGTCGGCCAATTGATGGTTCGGGCACTGTGCCAGCTTCTTCTTAAATCGCAACCAAGTCTCGTGCAGTGCTTCGTGTGGTTGCTGCCTGAAGTTACTAATCTCATCCCTCAACTGTATCATCCGAGAGGGAGGAAAGAACCTTTCTAGGAAAGCTCCTCTCAACTCGCCCCACGTTGCGATAGAGTCGGGGGTCAATTCCGTCAACCACAACGCTGCCTCATCAGACAGAGACAACGGAAACAACCTGAGCCTGATCGCTGTCTGACTCACTCCTGGCAATTCGAATGACTTGCAGATGCCCACGAAATTCATTAAGTGCTGGTTTGGATCATCCCCAGCGACACCTCGGAACACTCCTCTCAAGTTCAGCAACTGAATCATCGTGCTAGTGATGTTGAACTTGGCTCCGGGCGGTAGTGGTGGAACAATAATGGCGCCAGTAGCGCCAGCTCCATCTAATTCGAAATCCTCATCCTGCAGACCACCAGCATTCAGATTTTGTTGGGCCTGCAGTTCGGCAGCGAGCCTTGCTGCCTCTAGTTCTGCGGCCATATTCCGCCTCAAAGTTCTAGCAAGCTCGGGATCGTAAGGTAGTATTGGTTCACCCGAGCTTCGGGTACTTGGCATGCACAAATCTGTACCCTGTCCAAAAACAAAAACAACAAACAAACGTAAAGCAGGAAATTATAACTAAGAGTCAAATAAACACACCAGACTTAATCAAAAACCGTATTCCCCGGCAACGGCGCCATTTTTTGATAACGCTCAAACTACACCTCAAATTAACGAGGCGTAAGCGATCGTTGTCAAGTAAAGAACCCAACAAGGTTGGGGTCGAATCCCACAGAGAATATGGTGTGCAGATTAAGACTTTAGTGAATTAGTTGACTATTCGTCAATCGTTTCCAGTAAATAAAGGGGGGGTTTGTGTAAACAAATCGCAAACAAAATAATCAATTAACTTATGGAAATAATCAGTGGGAGAGAATGAACTAGGGACGTGTTCACCATGGCGTTGTAACAATGTCGATTCTAGGCTTAACTGGGTTCATTCTATATGAGTGTCACGATGTGATTGCGTCAATTGTATCGTCTAAACGTCTCTCGACCAAATAAACAAATTTCCTTTTATCTTCTTTCGATCTCAAAAAGATGTGCTTTTTAGCTCTCAATCCTAACATCAAGTAGACTAATCCAGTTACGGCATTAATCTTTAAGACGAGAGTTGGTAGTCTCGAATCCTTGTCGTTAATCAAGTTTTCCCGGTTTTAACTTCTTTACTCAAGCAAATTAAACCTAGGCATGTTCTAATGTTTGCAACCACTAGAAAACGTGACTAATTGAATGATTAACAACATGACAATACATATATCGAACCCAACGCTACCCGGAATCTATATTGCTACGTTTCCATGGCTCCCACAACCCTAGTTGCGGGAGTTTTAGTTACTCATGCTCGATAAATAAGAGAAAATAGTTGTATTCATAATAAAGGGAAGAAAAGTCTTACAATATAATGAAACAATCAATCTTCCAATATCCAAGAGCAAGAAATACCAAGAACTCACGAAAGAATCAAGAACACGAATTCAAGAATCCGGAAACGTGTTGTTGCTCTCAAAAACGACTTAAAAACTTGTTTAAACTAATGGGAGAATAATTTAAAATAATATTCGACACCTTTAACATAACCTAACATGGGGTATTTATAGGAGTAATAGAAACCAATTCCAAAACGGGCTAGGAATCCCCAAAAACGCGGGTCGCCGACTGAGTCACTGTCTAAGCGTGACGGCCAGGGGTGACGGACTGTCACGGCAGTGACGGACCGTCGCCTGGACCGTCACTGCTAGGAAGTGGTGCCGCCTGGAAGTCTGCCTTGGAGTGACGGTCCCAGTGACGGACCGTCACATGTGTGACGGCCCGTCACTCAGGCCGTCACTCTTAGGCAGAACTTCGTTTTTCTCGTATTTTCTTCCGTTTTCGTGTTTGCTTCCATTTCCTACAAATACAACATAAAAACATCAAAAACAACAACGGTTGCTTGAAAACGTACGATTGTTCTTAGTAAAAAGGAGTCGAAAGTGACGTAAATTAGCGTCACATCATGTAGCTGTAGGAACCAAGACCTGTCAAAGTATTTACTATCGCTGCGTACCCCTCCATATCTTCTCCATCAAAGTTGATCAAGATTGCAACCAACACCTTACCAAAACTGTCTTTCTCTACTTTCAACTCAATTGCTTCCTCTACTCTATCCTCAACAACATTTATTATAAAGATTCTATGATACTTGCTAGGTAAAGTCATCCCCTTGCTAGATTGGAAAATCACTTCTTCATCATTTACTCAGAATTTTATCTCATTATTGTTCGAGTCCATCAATGCTCTTTCTATAGCTAGAAACAGATATCCTAAAATTAGGGGAATTTCTTTATCCATAGCACAATCAAGAATCAAAAAATCAGCTAGCAATATGAACTTTTTGACTTTCACAAGTACATCATCAACAATCCCTACAGGTTGCTGAACTCCTTTGTCTGCCATCTGCAACCTCATACTAGTCAGTATGGGAAGTCCAAGTCTGGACTATTTGTATATCGCGAGTGGCATCAGGTTGATGCTTGCACCATTGTCATACAGTGCCTTTGCAAAATCTCGCACACCAATAGTGCATGGTATGGTGAATGCCCCTAGATCCTCATTTTTCTCAACTGGAGTCTGTGTAATAATGGATCTAACTCAGTAGGTGAGCTATACATCCTCATCCTTAGCAGACCTCTTCTTCTTGAGTAACTCTTTTAAGTACTTAGTAAATCTGAGCATCTCATGAAAAGAATCTAGGAATGGAATGCTCATCGAAAGCTGCTTTAACTGATCATAGAACTTCAAACATTTGGAGTCCCCTGTCTTCTTTATCAACCTTTGAGGGAAAGGTGGATGAAATTTAAATGTCTGTAATAACTTCTTTATGGCCCCTTTTCACCTTCTTGTTTTGGTTTCTATGGCTCTCTCAACACCTGTCACTTCATTCTGAATCACTTTGGGTTTCTCAGGTGGGGTTTTACTTATGATTCCTCTAATAGTTCCTCAATCATAATATTATTCACTGTGATGCACCCACTTCGAGTGGTAATGTCCATATAATATGATGTGCCACCCCCACCCTTTGGATTTGTAATAGTGTCACTAGGGAGTTTTCCCTTTAATTTCAGATTCTTCTCTTGTGATAGATCCTAGAACTGTTGTTCTAGATTTTGGATTGAAGCTGTGTAGGAACCTACCACCTCTGCTAGATTCTTTGCTGAAGTGTCTACCTTCTCCTGATTAGCCAGTATTTTTTCCAGCATGCTCTCCATTTTGGAAGGTCCTTGCTTCTGCAGATTTCCCCTTGGAGGGATGTATGAATTTGCACATTTATTGCCAAAGTTGTTGGCATTATTTTAGTTCTATGCATATGCTTTTGTGATCTCCATTGAGTCTGTTATTGAAATTTCCACTGAGTTTGTTGCTGTGGTCTCCACTGATTCTGATTGCCATAACACTGCCCTTGATGAAACTGCCCTTCTCTCTGTTGGCCTCCAGTATTCTTTATGTAGTTTGCTTCTTCAGCCTAAGTGGTTTGCATCTCCAAATACCTAACTTCTTCAAAACTGAACCCTGGTGCTTGCTGTAGAGGTATGCTCTCAACCACATTAACCTTCTTGGTATCATTTTTTGTCAGCCTTTTACTGAGAAAATCAAGGCTAGTAACCAGCTTTTCAATGGTTTCGTCTCTCTCGTGATTCTCCTTGGCCATATTTGCCCAGGATGGAGATATGTATCTATCATTAGACCCACTAGAATTCCATGCCTGGTTATGAGCTGTCAACTTGTTTTTCATCTAAGTAACACTGACCAAAGTCTTATCCATGAAGTGTAACAACCCTTCCTATCATTATGGATGAGCTAATCGAGCTAGAAATCTTCCAGGTTTGGAAGTTGAAAATTTTGGGCTAGGCTAGTCTTGGACATAATCTGAGCAAGGTGAGGTCTAGGGTAATCCGGGGAAAGATTAGGTGAAATAATTAAGTCTTAGCTTATTTTTCTATTAGCTAAGGAGTTAAGGAGTCTGTAGGACTTTTCAGAAATGAGCACGGGTGAGTAGAACTCCTGATATCGAACTTGACATAAAGGGGTTGGTCCAGGACATCATGGTTTGAGGGTGTGTTGTGAAATAGGTAAAATTGGAAGGATTTTTGAGTTTCTGTTCTATCACACCCACTATAATGGGTGACAGACCACTACCGCGATGCCTCTATAATGGAGAAATTCCCACTATAACGGGAGTTAGAGTTGGTCAACTCAGCTCTAGTGGGAGGCTTCTGCTATGGCAGTGCTGCTATAGCCGGATTGGGCTGCTATAGTGGGTTAATTGCTGTAAATACAAAAACATCCCCAAAAACATTCATTATTTCACAGGAACATTTTAGGGAGGGCTGTGGCAATTTTAGGCGAACTCCATTAATTTTCCACCAGAATTCTTCGTTAAGGTAAGTATTTTATCCCCGTAAACTAGTACTTCAATTCCTATGGCTGAGAGTCGTTACTTATAGGCCTTGGGAAGGGTTTAGCTTGACCAAAGATAGAATTTCTAGTGTAAAAGGGATTATAAGGTATAAGAACCTTGGGATTATGAATTAAAGTTGCTTGTTCATGATTACATTACTGTAATTCATTAGTATAACCATCGAATTGGTATTTCTAAGTAAATTATTAGTGGGAAGGCCCTGGTATGAGTGGGATGATCATGAAATTAGCCTTGGGGTTCGAGATTAAGTTGTAATCTGCGATATTATAGGTCATTATTGTTGATTATGTGTTTGTATTCTTGTTCTTAGACCATAATCAAGCTAAAATTTCAAGAAACAAGAAAGCCCAGGTCCAATAGAGCATTCAGGCTTGGATTGAGGTAGGTGATGGTTGTTGTAACCCAATTGCATAATGCATGCATAATAACTATCTCATTAGTATTACTTGCACAATATGTGTTCAGGGAAAAGGGAATGAATGTTAAATAATATCTTAAAAGTCAATCTCATTCAATGAACCTATTTTAAATTCTTGTTAGTTGTACAAGTGTGGTATGTTATTCATTGTGGTTGTAATTGTTGTGATATTTGTGATTCTTCGATTGGCTTGGGTACCACGCTTGGTATAGATCATTGGTTGGCTAGGGTACCACGCCTGGTACAGATTCACTTATGGTTGGCTTGGGTACCACGCTTGGTACCAGTTTATTTATTATTATGTGTGTTGGTTCAATGAGTGAACGAGCTTATTTGTTGTGATGTTATTATTACATATTGGTCCATGAGTAGCCAGGTTGGTGTGTTAAGTGCTAAGGTGGTTTCTTGTGTAAACCAGGATTGCATATTGAACGCCATACATGATTTCCTAGGGATCCTTGTGTGGTCCAGGTTACTTGAAGGATATGACAAAATCGTATGTGGTCTATTATTTATGTTTTTTTGGACATGTCTTATATGGTGGTTAAGTTAGGTTGATGACTGGGAGTCTTACTTATATTCATTTGACTTGATTTATACATGTTGTCCTGTTTTACTAAGTTATGGTTTTATGGTCATATTTCATATCTTGGAGCTGACTGATGATCCTACCAGTACACTGTTATTTTATGTACTGATACTGGACTTCCTTTTCTTTTGTTGAGAACATGGCATATTCCGGCGGCTGCTGCGACGCCTTAGTTGTAGTTCAAATGACTTCCGATTTCAAGGGTGAGCTACATTTTTTGGGCTACCATGGATTCTTCTGCTAGTTCTAGTCCTTTGTTCGGACTTAGAATTTTTATGTTTTGAGGTTGCATCCCTGTCATTCAAACATGATTAGAGTTTTGGTACACGACTTTCAGATTCTAGGGGATTATTTCCGCAGGTTTTCTATTCTTTATTTTTAGATGTGAATCTTGGATTTATTATTAAAATTGGTTTAGCTGCTTAGGTTTTGGTTAAGTATTGGTTGGTTAATCTGTTCTCCCACCGGGGGTTTAGTGTGGGTTCCACTCATGGTGGTTTAGGTCGTGATATGAAGCTACCCTCAGTAGCGTTATTAGCAACAGATTGATAGATGGCTTCAAACCCTATGTAAAACTTCTCCATCAGAATGTTGTCAGGAAAACCATGCCATGGAGATCTCTGAAGGTACTGCTTGAACCTCTCCCAAGCCTGATACAATTGTTACCCTGGAAGCTGCTTGAAGAAGAAAATCTTGTCCCTAAGCTCTGCTTTCTTGCTCAGTGGGAACCACTTCTTCATGAAAATGTTCACCAACTCGTTCCAAGTGTGGATTGAGTTAGGGGGAATATTATTGACCCAAGTGCGAGCCTTCTCAGTTAATGAGTACTTGAACAACCTCAGCCTGAATGCTTCAGCTGACACATGGTTCTGCTTGTAGGTCTGACAAACATCGATGAAATTCGTCAGATGCTCATGCGGATCATCATTAGTAGAGTTTCAGAAGAGACCCTCAACCCCCAGCATTGCATAAGCCCATTGTTCAATCTTGAAAGTGGCAACATCTACAAGGAATGATGACACTTGCATAATGAAGTTATGGTACTTCTGTCATGAAGACATTTAATTACATTCTCATCAAACAATGGATTCTCCACATTCACGTTCACATTAGGTTGGTTGTTTTCTTGATTTCTCCTGTTGTTGGTAGCCATAGTTGCCTACACACAATTCAAAGAACACCAAGTGTGATTGGTCAGGTAAAGGACACAAAGTAAAGTAAGAATTTCTTCAAGTAAATTTTGAAACTGTATTCCCCAACAACGGCACCAAAATTTGATACTTTCAAATTATACACTTTAAAGAGTGTAAACGATCATTGTCAAATATAGTAACCCAACGATTAGGCTGATTCAAATGCCACAGAGAATAGGGTAAGAAATATAATACTTAAAGTCTTTTGGATTACTTCACTCTATGTCAATTCTTATCCCTTATCGAATGTACAAAAGATTGTTTATAACTAAAGTTGTGAAATATAAACACTTAGAATAACAAGTTTTGGAACAAACCAGGATTATTTCACCACATAACAGGCTAGCTCTAGGGGTTACAAGTATTGTTATAGTCATTCCTAGGTTGATATAGATGAACACTGATCAATTACTTACCATTTATTATCTTTCGATTGGGGAATGATCTTTCCTTCACTTATTTTATCAAATGAAACAAAGTGTGATATTCAGTTGATCAAATTATGCTAAGTAAAACTATCGTATTCCTACGCAGTTTCATTAAACAAGGGTTAAGGCCTTAAGTGCTTATTCATTAACGCTTTCCAACTCTAGTAAACCCTTCCAGGCACAAAGTAAGATATTCTGGCATTTGACTAACATTTGCAACCGCTAATCATCAGTTATATGAGCTTTGATGAATCATTCACAACCTATTCATTCATATATTGATACTTTTACTCTAAGATTCACCCATTATGAAGATTCAGAATCCTGAAAATAGATTTAGCTACTCATGCTGAAAACAAGAACAACAATATATTTTAAAGAAATCATACTCACTTAAACAATTGAAAGGCAAAAGTTGTTCTTGAATACCAAATGTAAAGAGCAGTCAAAAGTGCTTCAAATCTCCAAAGCAAGAATAAAATATCGTAATGTGAGAAGTGTCTAACAAAATACTCTAAAAACTCTATTTATAGTATAATGAAAACCAAATTCTAATTGTTCTGGAACATAATCCGCATCATCCCGTAATGCTCCAAAATGGCCTGTAATGCACCTTGTTTCAACATTTTTCCTTCTGCTTGCTTACATAGCCGTTTTCGTAAAACACAACCAAAACACATCAATTTGCACTAAACATACTTGAAAACTACAAAACCTCTTTCTCAAAAGGCGTCAAATGTGTAGTAAAACCCCAACACATCACCTATCACACACCTCGAGATAGGTAAGCCAACCCAACATTATCAACAAGATAAATAATAATTACAGGAAAGTAATAATAGGAAAAATCAAACTTCTATATCCAAAACTTCAAGAAAATCATTCCAACATCTGGTAATCACAAGGTACAAGCCTCTAAAGTAAAGAATATAACGAATGAGTCCAAAAGTGCCTAAAATGCAAAATAAGCAAAAAGATAAAGATGGAGAAAATCTGGTGAAGCCACAAATCAACCAATAGCTACTTTGAATCTCGAAAGCATGCTCTATGCACAAAAGGAGATCAATGACCTAGAGCTCCGGATGCAGAACCTACACATAAAAGTGCAGAAAAAACATGTGTGAGTACCGAAACACATATACTCAGAAACATCGACGATCGACCCTAATTCAAACTGATGGCGAGAACTACTCAAACTCTCACTATTCACTACAATCTACATGAACTTGCAAACATGAAGGCCACACCTAGGCTAACAGATAATAGTCACAGCTATCAGGTATATAATTCAACTCAACAACACCATTACATCTCCATAATTCAGATGAATCAACTCAGTCAATCACCGATCATACCAAATACTATTCAAGTATCACACAAATTAATAAACAAGTGAAATATATATGTTGTGTATACACCTGCTGCTTTGTATATCTAGCGAGGACTCATGGGGGACTCACGAGGTCTATATACTTGGGCAGATATGCTCTCTGCTCCATACAATATTGGGGATGCATTACCTCATATCCATATAACATTGTACTGGGCAGACATGTTACTCTGATCCCAATGAAATGCAATGCAGATGTGCAAGCGTGCCACTCTGATCCTAAATATCATACAAAGTATCAAGAAAAGCATTTCATATCATGTATTAATTCAATTATCAGTCTCAGTCTCCTCTATAAGATTTCACAAATGTTTAAAATCCCTATTCATAATTCAACTAGTCACAGTTTTAGTATTTTACCAATTATTATCATAAACAGGATCAAAATCTCAAATGGGACTATAATCTCCATCTAGAATTCTCAACAAGTCATTATCAGATACAATCTATAACTATTAGCAAATAGTGGAAAATAGTCCAAACAAGTCAATTAATTGCTTTTATCCCTTCACATAACATTGGTACTCGCATAAATGCTCGTCATCTCATCTATATAGGGCTCCTAAACCCTCAGTACTCCCCATATATACAACTAGCACATAAAAACTTTGAAAAAGAGAGTCAAGAACCTCAACTTGCCATATGAGAAAACCCATAAAGTCAAACCAATGCCTTGCCTTTCTGAACGAGCCCAATCTAGTTAAAAATGTATTCTACATAAGAACACAAAGCTATAGAGACCCATATTTCTACACTAGAGTTTCGAGTCCAAAAGAAAACCCCAAACCCTCAATTTACCAAAGCTTAAGGAGTTCATATATGAAATTTCATTGAAAATGGAGTTAAAATCAAGCTTGAAATCATCAAAATACCATTCTTTATCTTCATTGCAAACCCCCCCATATTTTCAAGTTAAATAACTAAGATTGAAGACGAAATCATCAAATAATCATTAGGAAACGTAAAAATATTAGTGTAAAAACTTACCCAATGAAGAAATCTCGAAAGAATCTCCCAAAATTGAGGTCCAAAGCTTCCAAAATCAAGTTATAGGGTTTTTAGTCAAAAAGGATTTTTTAAACACTGCTAGTGATTTCCTTCTTCACAAACGTGGGACTCTCATAGCATTTGTAAGGACCCCTAACCCAGACCCATCACGTTCATGACAGACTGGTCATGTTCCCAGAGATCAAAACACCCCACTGAGACTCAAACCATTTCCTTCTTTGCAAACACGATCCCCCCACCGTGAACATAAAGGCCAACCACCATCCTTCTTTGTGAATGCGGCCAAGGCCTCATGAACGCGAAGAAGGAAAGTCAGTTGCACCAATAGTTATTGCACCAACAACTAAGTTAAAGCCAAAAATCTTGATCGGACCCTCAAAATTCATTTATCGTGAACACAAATCAACTATGCTATAAGACTAAAATTGACATTTTAAACATAATGGAACTGTCAGATTCACCAATGGAGGTCAATATCAACAGATGTTGACCAAAGTGAACTCTAGGCCATAACTTTTCAATTTTTCAACCAACTATTCAAAATCCATTCGAATGCCTTGGGACCCAAACCAACAATGCTTAACCCAAAAATGATATTTTGGAGCTAACAGAACTGATAGTTCTCACACGATTCCTAAGACTCCAAATGTTGACCAAAGTCAAGTATTTCAATCTCAAAGCCTTCTAAAACAAAAATAAACTCTCATAAAACCCAATTGACTACCTCAAGAATCGTGTCACCCACTTTTGCAGACAACAAATACCATAATACAACTATGGGGAGGGGTAAAATGGTCAAAATGCACCAAAAGCCAAAAATCACAAAGAGGGTTGTTACATTATCCCCACTAAAACATATGTTCATCCTCTAACGCAGGAATAAGAAAGGTACATGAACTGTCAAAAAGCTGGGGATATCTACTCCGCATGCCCGACTCTGTCTCCTATGTAGCCTCTTCAACTAGTCGATGCTTCTACTGAACCTTTAGTAAAGCTATCTCCTTAGACCTCAACTTCCTAATCTTCCTATCCAAAATGGCCATGAGCTCCTCCTCAAATGTTAGATTCTGATCCAAATCCACCAAGTCCCACTGAATCACATGAGAACCATTAGAATGGTACTTCTTTAACATTGAGACATAGCAAACTAGATGTACATCCGAAAGACCCAAAGGTAAAGCCAACTCACAGGCCACCTCTCTAATACACTGAAGAATCTCAAAAGGACCAATAAACCTTGGACTGAGCTTGCATTTTTTCCCAAACCTCATCACTCCCTTCAAGGTGAAACTTTTAATGAAACCCGTTCATCAACCATGAACTCTAAGTCACGAACTCTACTATTAGCATAACTCTTTTGCATACTATAGGTTATCAAAGGCTAGTCCTGAATCAACTTCACCTTATCCATCAAATCTCTCAACAAGTCAGTACCTCACAGTATAATCTCGAAGGAATCAAACCAACCAATTGGAGACCTACACTTCCTTCCATACAAGGCCTCGAATGGTGCCATCTGAATGTTGGAATAGTGACTGTTGTTGTAGGCAAACTCCACCAATAATAAGAAGTGGTCCTAATGACCACTAAAATCAATCACACAAGCACGAAGTATACTCGAAAACCTAAATAGTTTGCTCTGACTTACCATCTGTCTGTGGGTGAAAATTCATGCTCATCTCTAACCAAGTGCCCAACTCCTACTACATAGAACTCCAAAAGTGCAAAGTGAACTGAGTACCTTTGTTTGAAATGATGGAAATAGGCACACCATGCAGCTGAACTATTTCTCGAATGTAGATCTTTGCAAACTTCTCCCTATTGTAGTTAGTCTTCACCGGTACAAAATGAGCTAATTTAGTTAATCTATCCACAATCACCCAAATAGAGTTAAAATTCCCCAATGTCCGAGCCAACCCAACCACAAAGTCCATAGTGATACACTCCCACTTCCACTCAGGTATAGACATCCTCTGAGTCACACCACCCAGTCTCTGGTGCTTATACTTTACATTCGGATAATTCAAACACTTAGCCACAAACTCCATGATGTCCTTCTTCATTCTACACCACCAATAATGCTGCTTCAGGTCGTAATATATCTTAGCTTCCCCCGAATGAATAGAATACCTTGAACTGTGAGCCTCCTCTATGGTCAATCTAGTCAAGTCACCAACTCTAGAAACTCAAATCCGACCTTTGATCCTCAAACACCCTTCGAATCAAGAATCACTTCCTTAGATTCACCACTAAACACTTTATCCTGAATGATACATGACTTCCCATCCTCAAAATGCCTATTCTTAATCTGCTCCCATAACAAATACCGTGCCTCAACACAAGAAAGAACTCTACGAGGTTCAGAAATATCGACCTTCACAAAGCTATTAGCCAAACACTCAACATCAATAACCAAATGTCGCTCCTCCACCACCAACATAGCAAGACTACCCATACTCACTACATTCCTACTCAAGGCATCTGTCACTACATTAGCCTTGCTCGGATGGTAAAGAATAGCCATGCCATAGTTCTTCAACAACTTCAACCACCTACACTGTCTTAAATTCAAATTCCTCTGGATGAAAATATACTGAAGGCTATGATGATTGGTGAACACCTCACAATGAACCTGATACAAGTAATTCCACCATAACTTCAAAACAAATACTACAGCCGCCAACTCCAAATCATGAGTGGGGTAATTATTCTCATGATTCTTCAACCGCCTCAAAGCATAGGATATTACCTTCATTTTTTGCATCAAAACTTTACCAATCCTAACTCCCGAAGCATCACAATACACAGTAAAACCTTCACCTTCCACAGGTAAGGACAAGATAGGTTCTAAATTCAACAAAGCCTTGAGCTTTTGGAAGGTCATCTTACACTTGTTAGTCCACTGAAAAATGACATTCTTCTGAGTAAACTTGGTCAATAGAGATGCAATAGAGGAGAAACCCTGCACGAACTATCTATAATATCCAACCAAATCTATAAAACTCTGAATCTTGGTAGGTGAGGAGGCCTAGACACATATCAAACCGCCTCAACCTTGGCCAGATCAACTATAATACCATCCTTGGTCATAACTTGCCCTAGTAATGAAACAGAGCTAAGCCAAAACTCACACTTTGAGAACTTAGCATACAGTTTCTCATCCCTCAGCCTCTGGAGAACTATCCTCAAATGATTCACATAATCTACCTCACTCTTAAGATATACTAATATATCATTAATGAACATAATCATTATGGAATTAAGATAACGCCAAAAGACTTCATTCATCAAATCCATAAAAGCCACCGCAACATTGGTCAACCCAAAGGACATAACCAAAAACTCATAATGACCATATCGGGTCCTGAAAATTGTCTTAAGAATATCTGAAGCCCTAATCCTTAATTGATGGTACCCTAACCTCAAGTCAATCTTCAAAAATACTAAAGCACCTTGAAGCAGATCAAAGAAATCATCAATGCGCGAAAGGGGATACTTGTTCTTGATGGGCACTTTGTTCAACTCGATAATCGATACACATCTGTATAGACCCATCTTTCTTCTTCATAAATAACACAAGAGAACCCCAAGGTGAAACACTGGGCCTAATAAATACTTTATTCAACAGGTCCTGCAACTGATCCTTCAACACTTTCAACTTTGCTGGAGCCATTCTATAAGGAAGAATAGAGATGAGCTTAGTGCCTGGCTCCAACTCAATGCCAAAATTAATATCTCTGTCTGGAGGAATGCCTGGTAAATTTGTTGGGAACACATCCTAAAACTCCCTAACCTCTCACTGACTCCAAATAAGGTGTGTCGGTGCTTGTATCGCAAACATACGCCAAGTACTATAGACACCCCTTCTTAACCAAACGCTGAGCCTTAAGGAAAGAAATCACCCTCTTAGGATACAAACCCTAGAAAGCTTCCACTATAACCTTGGTACACCTAGCATAACTAAATTGACTATCTTGGCACTATAATCCATAATAACATGATACAAAGAAGCTAATCCATACTAAAATCACATCAAAATATATCATATCTAGAATAATGAAGTCTACCCAAGTATCATACCCCAAAAGAGTCACCAACACAAGATTGGTATATCAGATCCATCACTAAGGAATTACCTACTAGGGTAGCAACATGAATAGGCACGGAAAGAGACTCAAACATCATATCAAGATCCGATGCAAAATATGCAGACACAGAGGAAAAAGTAGAACTAGGATCAAATAACACAGAAGCAGGTTGATAGCATACTAAGACAATACCTGTGATAACCGCATTGGAGAACTCCACCTTATTTCTACCTAGAAAAGCATAACACTGAGCCCTTCCACTGCTTGCTTGAGTAATTCCTTTAGAACCCCTTTGTTCAGCTGTTGGTGCACCTCTACCTGCCTGAGATTCACCACGACCCTTAGTTGGGGGTACTGCTACTCTAGCCAGGGCTTAGGAGACCTGATGACGACCTCTACCACTAAGCCTAGGGTAATATTTCTTGAGATGCAATGGACTATCATAGTAATAGCAGGACCTAGAAATCATTATCGATTGAGAAGACCCTAAATAACCTGAATAGATACCACAACCTGAGAACTTTTGGGAAGAACCATGAGAAGTCTACCTTGGGCCAAAAAAGTCTTGTCTAGAATACCCTTCCTCAGATGCCTGAAGGGAAACATGAACTGGTCTAGTATGGTGAGGGCAAAATCCTCTCCTAAAAGAGCCCCTACCTCCAAATGAGGTGCTACTGAATTAAGCAGAAGTGCAATGCTTATTGTCCCTCAGATTCCCGAACTCTTCACTGTACCTGAGCTCAAACTTTTTGGCCGCCTCAACTACCCTCTAAAAAGTAGCACCAAACTAAGCTGTAAAAAATACTTCTTCTCGAATCCGAAAGGTCAAACCCCTCATAAATCTGCGAATCCTCTCAGTCTCATTTGGTAGAATCACCAAGGCATGATGATACAATGCATAGAACTATGTCTTATACGCAGTCACTGAAATACCCTCTTGGGTTAGATGCTCAAACTAATGCCTCTGCTCCTCTCTGAAACTGCAGGGAACAAATCAAACCAGAAAGTATTGAGCAAACAACTCCCAAGTCATAAGCAGAGATCCTGTGAGCCTCGAATCAATATAAGAATGCCACTACTACTTGGCAGGGCCTCACATCTGAAAAGCAGTGTAATCAACTCTGCGAGAACTAACTAACCCCACACTCTAGAGTCTCTCATGGCAACCCACTAAGAACTCATAATCATTTTCACTCTGTCCACCCTAAAATTAAGGTGGATCCATTTTTTTGATCCTCTAAAATCTCCTTTTCTCTTCATCAAACATCACTGGTCTATCAACGTAGGTGGCCCTCACACTTGGTAAAGAAATACCATCAAATCTAGTTATTGTAGCCATTGGCTGGCCTACTAAACCATAAAAAATTTAAATATGCTATTGATCTGGGATCTGAGCTCCAACTCTAGTTTGTGAACCCTGTGGAGTACCCATCAAACCACTGCTATGATCCATGACCTCTAACAGACCCTACACATGAATCAAGGCATATTGAAGCATTGAATAACCATAAACCCAGGTGGAGCCTAATCTGGGCCCACCTTCTCAATCAAAACATGATCATCTTCAAGCATATACTCACCCTTAAGAGACTCTGCCCTAGCTGTAACAAGAGCATTTGACTGAGCTCTACCCCTAGCAGGACCTTTTACATGAACCCTACCACGTCCCCTGCCTCATCCATGAGTATCGACACAAGTAGCTAGCACATGTGCTAGAATGGCTCTTGACCTCCCTCTGTGGTAGCACAAATCCTCACCATCTATGAGAGAATGAAATAAAGAATCTGAGAAATTGATGAAATCAGTTTTGCACAATAAGAAAGAAGAAAGGGAATTTCTTAAAGTCTTATAGCCTCTCAAAGATAGATAACAAATGTCTTCGCACCGATCCAAAAGACTCTAATAGACTCGACTTGTACTTGTGAGACCAATGAACCTAGGGCTTTGATACCAATTTGTCACAACCCAAAACTCAGTAGTGATGGCAATTACCACACCTCAAAGATAGGTAAGCCAACCTAACAAAATCAACAAGATAAATAATGATTATGCGGATGTAATAATAAGAAGAATCAAACATCAATATCCAAAACATCAAGAGTACTATCCCAACATCTGGTAATCACAAGGTACAAGTCTCTAAAGTAAGGAATACAATAAATGAGTCCAAAAGTTCCTCAAAATGCAAAATAAGCATCAATAATAAGATAGAGGAAATTTGGTAAAGCCACAGATCAGCTAGTAGCTACCTCAAATCTCGAAAGCAAGATGTATGCACAAAGGGCTTTCAATGACCTAGAGCTCTGGACTCAGAATCTGCACATAAAAGTGCAGAAGAAATAATTTGAATACCAAAACAAATTTACTCAACAGCATCATCAGCCGACTCTAATTCAAACTGATAGCGAGAACCACTCAAACTCTTACTATTCACTACAATTTACACGAACCTGCAAATAGGAAAGCCACACCTAGGCTAATGTATAATAGTCATGTTTATCAAGTATATAATTCAACTCAACAACAACATTACATCTCAAAAATTCGTATTAATCAACTCAGTCAATCATCGATCATACCTAATACATTTTAAGTATCACACAAATAAATAAACAAGTGAAATGCATATGTTGTTTATACACCTACTGGTATGTATAGCTAGCTAGGACCTATGGGGGACTTACAAGGTCCATATAACTGGGCAGGCATTCCCTCTGCTCCATACAATATTAAATAGGTGTGCCCTCCTACCTATATAAGATAGTACTGGGAAGACGTGCCACTATGATCTCAATGAAATGCAATGCAGATGTGCAAACATGCCATTCTATTTCCAAATATCATACGCAGTATCAAACAAATCATTTTATATCATGTATTAATTCAATTAGCAGTCAAAGTCCCCTCTATAAGTTTTCACAAATGGTAAATCTCCCTATTCGTAATTCAACTAGGCAAAGTTTCAGTATTTTACCCATTATTACCATAAATTGGATCAAAATCTCGAATGGGAGTATAATATCTATCTAGTATGCTCAACAAGGCACTATCAGATACAATTCATAACTATTATGCTAGCAAATAAGGGAAACAGTCTAAACAAGTTGATTAATTACTTTTAGCCTTTCACATAACATCGATAATTGCATAGATGCTCTTCATATCATCTATACAAGGCCCTGCAATCCCTATTACTCCCAATACACATAACTAACACACAAACACTTTAAAAAGGAAAGTCAAGAACCTCAACTTGCCTTAAGAGAAGACCCAAAAAGTTAAACCGAAGCCTTGCCCTCCCGAAGAGCTTCTGAACGATCCCAATCTGGTTAAATATGTATTCTACAAAAGAACATGAAGCTATAGACACCCATATTGCTAAACTTGTGTTCTGCGTTCAAAAGTCAATCCAAAAGTCAACGTCAAGCATAAAAGGAAAAAATTAAAATTTTGTTGAAAAATCAATTTACCCAAAGCTTAAGGAGTTTACATATGAAATTTTATCAAAAATAAAATTAAAATTGAGCTTGAAATTATCAAAATGCCATTCTTTAACTTTACTGAGAAAACTCCTAATTTCAAGTTGAATAATCAAGATTTGAAGATGAAATCATAAAATAATCATTGGGTAATATTAAAATATTTGTTTATAAACTTACCCAATGAAGAAATCTTAAAAATCACCTTTTGAATCTCCAAAAATTGAGTTACAAAGCTTCAAAAATTAAGTTATGGGCTTCTGAGTCGAAAAAGAAATTTTTAAACACTGCTAGTGATTTCCTTCTTCGCTAACACAGGATCTCATCGCGTTTGAAAAGACCCGTGACCCAAACCCATCGCATTTGCAATGGATCGGTCGCATTCGTGGATACAAAAACACCCTGCCTAGACCCAAACTAATTTCCTTCTTTACGAATGTCCCCCCTCACTGCGAATGCGAAGGCCAACCACCATCCTTCTTCACGAACGTGGCTAAGGCCTCGTAAATGCGAAGAAGGAAAATCAGTTGCACCAACAACTATTGCACCAACAACCAAGTTAAAGTCAAAAATCCCCGATCGAACCCGAGGAATTTGTTCAGAACCCCGTGAATACAAACTGACTATGTTACTAGACTAAAATTGACATTCCGGGTTCAATGAGAGCATCAAATTCACCAATGGAGGTTGTTATCAATGGATGTTGACCAAAGTCAACTCTAGGCTATAACTTTTCGAATTTCCAACCAACTACTCAAAATCCATCTGAACACCTCGGGACCAAAACCAACAATGCTACTAGCCCAAAAAAACATTTCAAAGCTAAAAGAACTGACAAATTCTCATGCGACGCCTAAAACTCCAAATATTAATCAAAGTCAACTATTTCAACCTCAAAGCCTTTCAAAATGAAAAACTCTCATAAAACTCAACTGATACATCGGGAACCATGCCACTCACTCCAACATACCACAAATAACATAATACAACTATGAGAAGAGGTAAAATAGTCAAAATATACAAAAGCCAAATATCACAAAGAGGGTTGTTACACTTTGTCACGCCAGTGGCATATACTTCTTGTGACATATGCAATTGGAGGATAGAAACTGGAAGGTCATTTGTTCAATACTGAATTTGTTAAATTGTATTTCCTTCTTTCATTTGGTATCAATCTTTTTAAAATATAAATAAAATAACAAATAATACTATAGACTTATAATTGAGTGATAGGGAAAAGACAAAATTGATCGATTAGTAAAGATTAACTTTCTTAACTTAGTACTCCCACCGATTCAATTTATGTGGTATAGTTAAAATTTTGAGTGTCAACTAAGTTTTTCTTGACCAAAATTTCATTATATGTCTTTTAAATATTTTAAGTTGTTAATTATGGTGATTTATAATACTTTACATAGTATTCAAATATATAAATTTTATTTCTAAAAATTTAAAACTTCTATGTCCAAATTCACTATTAAAGTTTAAAAGTTTGAATCTCGAAATTTCAATTACTGTAATACATAAATTAGGACATAGAAAGTAGGCATTTTTTTAATGACCGCGTGAAGCGGAGACATTTCACTAGTAAATTTATAACTTCAAAATTTTAGCTGCCAATAAAGTAATCTTGGAATCCTTAAAGAGTTGCTTAGCAAATGGTTATTGACATCCATTGTTAAAATAGACCTTTGCTTCAATTCTTTATTGTAAATTTCATATACAAAGAAGGGCTTATTTTTATGTTTTTTAATTGTGAATACTTCTTGTATTGAGTTAGAAGCTAGGATGATCACTTACCTTTTGGTAGGCCTCCATAGTTACTTATCTTTGTTTTGTCTTCCAAAAATTATTCAACTTTGGGTAATTGACCTCCATAGTCACTCAACTTTGTTTTGTCTTCCAAAAGTCATTCCACTTTGGGTAATTGGCCCCTATAGTCACTCAACTTCATTTTGTCTTTCAAATGTCAGTTAACTTTGTCAAGTTAGCTTCCATGATCACTATTTCCCGAAAATGGAATTTTTAGTACCTATTTAATTATGCGGCAGTTGTAAATTTTAGGGAAAAAATTAAAATTTAAAAATTAATATTTAATTATTAAGTTCTCAATTAATTTTTTGGTCCCTATTTCTTGTTTTTTAAATTTATTTATGTTTTTCTAGTTATTCTTCATTAATCGAATTTAATAATGTTGTCTTGATTATAAATATTTTAGATATGTTACAAAATATACTCAAATAGTCAAATTTGTGTTTTCTTTAACTGATTATATCATCTTATTGTAGTAGTTCCATAATTTTTATTTTATTTGTTTCTCGTGTTATTCTTTATTAATTAAATTAATAAGGTCTTATTTGAAATATGACTTTAGATATGTCAGCGGATATATTCGAATAGTCAAATTAGTATTTTATGTAACTAATTATATCATCTTATATCCCATTGATTTAAGGTAGTTGCCTTAGCATCACCAGGATAGTTCCAAGTTCAATGAGCATGAAAGGTTTACTGTGATTCCATAAAATTATGTTGGAAGTGATTTAAGGTCTAAAGAAAATTCTAGCATAAAGTCGAGTTGAAAGATATACTACAGATAATTTTTCCAAATGAGCTTGCACAAGGTCAAACTTTAAATAAGTATGTTGTCACGCTCTGAGCCTACACTCTGGACGTAACAGGCACTCGGTACCACGAGTGGCCCGAGAGAACCAATTGGCCTGGCATGAAACTAGGAAAGCTATACTTTGATATAAATTGCGAAAACTGAAAGCATGGGTTAACTTTTGTAAAAAGATGAAATAAAATAACATAAACTTTTATTAACTGAAATATTAAAATGTTAAAAAACTGGTTATAACTGACTTGACTTGACTATGTCTGTGAAGCCTCTACTATATTCTAACTATATAACACCCCGAAAACTTATTCAGCTTTTAAACTCAGAATCTCAATGAAATTTCATATTTCCAGGAATGATGGGTCCAAACCACAGAACGTGGTCTAAACCATGGGTCATGGAATGGAGCCGTAGTTTAAGTCTGCCAGGTTCAGACTCTGGCATGAGAACCACGAGTTGGTTCTACGGACCGTAGTTTAGTCTACGACCCATCCTGTCAACTCGTAGTACCAGACATGAGGGCTAACTGATTCCCAGGAACCACGAGTCAAGTCTACGGCCCGTAGTCTGAACTACAGACCATCCTGTTGACTCGTGAAACCTGATCAGAGACCTGCCAAGTCCTTCAGAAATGACGAATGGTTTCTACGGCCCTTAGTTTGTACTACAGACCGTCCTGTAACTCGTAGAACTTGATTTAGAAGATTGCATATTTCCCAGAAACTACGGTTCAAGTCTACGGGTCATCGTTCAGTTGACGAATCATCCCGCTGACTCGTGGTTTACCTTCAGCACCTTGTTCCTTTTTCCAGGAACGACGGATGGAAACCACGAGGCGTGGTTTGGTCTACAACTCGTGAAATCCATCTGTGGTCTCTGAAAGTCAACTTTTTCCTAATTACGTCCCAGGGGTATTTTAGTTAATTACCACCATTTTAACCCCTAAGTGAGGTCATTTTGACCATTTCTAGCATGATTTTTATATCTATTAGCCTAAGTCCCTTCTCATTACCTCATTCAACTCCCAAAAAGAAAAAAGAACTCTCTCAACCTCAAGATCTCAAGCTCCAAGTCCAAGCCTCCTAATCTTTTCAATTTCAATTGGGTTAGCTTCAATCAAGGTATGTGGGTATTCAACAATGGGTTCTTTTCACCCTTGTGCCCAAAATCCCTAATTTTAAATTGTGATTTTATGAACTTTCAAATTAGGGTTGTTACCCAATTCTTATGGATTTTGCTACAAATTACCTTCTCATGATTTTATTATGAAATTTCATTAAATTACATAATTTTGCATGAGTTTTTACATATGAACTCCTTTTTCATAAATTAAAGGTTAATTATAGTAAATCCTACATGCATGAAGGAATTTAAGAAAATTGGGCAAATTGATAGCATAATTTCATGAATTTCAAGTAAATGCATGCCTAGTTCCTATTTTTTTATGAAAGTATATGTTATTATGAAATTGAACTAAGGCCATGCAAGTTTTCAAGTTATGAATTATTATACAATGCAAGACACCAGATGTGCCATCAATGCTCATGAATCATTTTTTTGAAATTAAGGTTCGTGAGTAGTATGAAGATCCGGGTAATGAACATGTTTATGAACAAGCTTGACATCTAAATATGTGACATGTATGTGAGCCTCATGTTATATGTTTTGGGAGTAGTATTTAGCACCGAGCGATGAGGGTTCTAGATAACCCAAGTCTAAAACTACATTGCCACCGTAGGTTTCCCTCCGAGGCTTATGAAAGGATCCTTATGAATATGGTTCTAACTTTGGCCGGTTAGGACAACCTTTTTCAGTGTGGGTGCATGACACTGGACTTCATGTACCTCATAATGGTTTATGTCTATTAAAAGAAACTCCCACATGATTATTTTTAAGCTATGAAGTTATATGATATCATACTTTGAATCTTAACTTTGCTTCACATTTTTATGTCTTATATCTTGATAATTTCTTATGCTATTTCTTTATGAATAAGTTCATTTTAAGCATGTTTTAAGTATATTTTTATCATGACTATGCATATCTCACATACTCGGTACATCCTATAGTACTGACACATATTTTGTGTTGCATCCTCTTTATTATGCAGATTCAGGTGTTTCCCATTAAGCTCGTGGCTAGACGAAGACGGATATTTAGTCGGTAATGGTGAGTCCTCATGGTTCGAGGGCTGGTTTCTATTCTAGTTGTACTGTCTATCTTTCCTTCAGATTATCGAGTTAGTTAGGGTATTGTCCCATTAGCTCTATATGTTGGTTTAGAGGCTTTTCAGACATAGACAGTGTTCGAGTCTCCTCTTTGGATTGCATTTTATCATCAGCTCTATATGTTGGTTTAGAAGCTTTTCAGACATAGACAGTGTTCGAGTCTCCTCTTTGGATTGTATTTTCTCATTTGACTTGACTATATATGCTTATGTTTCCAAATTCTCTTATTATGCTTCCGCTATGTTAAATTAATATACCTGAGTTATGCTATGACCAAAGGTTAGCTCAGGGAACTCGTGGTCTTAGGTCCCGTATTACATCCAGGGAGTAACCTCGAGGCATGACAAACTTGGTATCAGAGCCTCAGGTTCAAGAGTCCTAGGATGTCTGAAAGCCGCATTGAGTAGAGTCTCTTTCATGTGTGTGAAGCGCGCCACACATATGAGAGGGAGGCTACAAGGTGTCTTAGAAAACTTCACTTCTCTCATGATCATATCGTGTGATAGAGTTTAACTCTAATGTTCCTCTAATCCTTACCTTGTACGTTTCAGATTATGCCTCGATGTGCTATGCCTCACCGAGCCACTCGAAATGTCGCTCCTCCAGTTTCAGCCCCCGAGGTCACGAATGAGGACTTTAGGAATGCCATCCATTTGCTAGCCCAGACCTTGGACACTCAGGCCAACCAGCCAACTCCTATCCCCGTCCATCCTCAAGGTAGGGTAGCGGCCCGAGTTTTTGATTTTGTCCGTATGAACCCGAAGTTTTGGGGTTTTAAAGTGAATGAGGATCTGCTAAATTTTATTGATGAAGTGAAAAAAATCTTTGATATGATGCAAGTGGTGGGCATTGACTATGTCGAGTTGGCATCCTATCAACTCAAGGATGTAACTTATATCTGGTTCACGCAATGGAAGGAAGCTAGAGCTAGGGATGAGGTCCCTATGACATTGGAGTGTTTCGAGAGGGCTTTTCTCGACTGGTTCTTTCCTCGAGGGTTGAGGCAAGCGAAGGCCAAAGAGTTTGTGAACTTGAGGCAGGGATCTATGACTGTTTAGGAGTACAGTTTGAAGTTCACTCAGTTATCTAGGTATGCCCCCTCTATGATAGCAGACTCGCATGATCAGATGAGCAAGTTTATCTATAGGGTTTCATATTTGGTGAAGAAATAGTGTAGGTCTGCTATGCTGTTAAGTGATATGAACATTTTTAGACTCATGACCCATGCTCACCAGATCAAGGGAGATAGGCTTAGGGAGATGGCTAGGGAGAACAAGAGGGCTAGATCCGAGGGTTAAGGTTTTGGCCATCAGAGGTCCGGTGGCTGACATCGCTCCTCGTTCTAGAAGAAGTCATCAGGACTTGTTCATTCTTCTACTAGTGTTCCTACCCAAGCCCAGAAGCCTCGTCATGATCAGACTGGTAGAGGATCTGGTTCTTATTCACAGTCTCAGAGGAGTGTTGCTAAGGGATTTTCCCACCCTAGTTGCAGCAAGTGTGGGAAGAATCACTCGGGAGAGTGTCGTTTAGGCACAGGTGCATGCTTTTGGTGAGGGCAGGTTGTACACATGGTTAGATACTGCCCTTCAGCTAAGAAGGGGAAGGGAGGTAGTAGGGCTCAGTCTGCTCCAGCAGCCCTAGGAGGTCGACCAGCCCAGCAGGGCACAACTTCTAGTTTGGGTGGTCAGTGCTAAAACCGCCTTTATGCTATGTCCTTTCGTCAGGACCAGGAGGGTTCCCCAAAGATGGTTACTGGTATGTTGAAAGTCTTCTCTTTCGATGTATATGCTTTGTTGGACCCCGGTGCCTCATATTTTGTAACCCCTTATATAGCATGCAAATTTAAAGTATGTCCTGAATTGCTTTTAGAACCTTTTTGTGTTTCTACTCTTATGGGCGAGTCAGTCCTAGCCAAAAGGATCTACCAAAATTTCCCTATCTTGGTCCTTTATAGAGTCACTTCAGCGAATTTAGTAGAATTGGAGATGACTGATTTTGATGTTATTCTTGGTATGGATTGGTTGCATGCTTGTTATGCTTCGGTTGATTATCATACTCGGGTTCTCAGCTTTAAATTTCCAAATGAACCCGTCTTAGAATGGAAAGGTAGTCCCCCATCCTCGAAAGGTTGTTTCATAGCTTATCTTAAGGCTAGGAAGATGATTTCTAAGGTTTATGTTTATCATATAGTTTGGGTTGTCGACACGGAGTCCGGAACGCCATCCCTTTAGTCTGTTCCTGTTGTGAATGAGTTCCTAGAAGTGTTTTTCGAGGATTTGCCCGGTGTTCCTCTCGAATAGATCTTCTTCCAGATACAAATCCTATCTCTATTCCTCCCTATAGAATGTCTCCTGTGGAACTTAAGGAATTGAAGGATCAGTTGAAGGACCTTCTTGATAAGGGTTTCATCAGGCGTAGCATTTCCCCATTGGGTGCCTCGATTTTGTTTGTTTGAAAAAAGGATGGTTCTCTTAGTTTGTGTATTGACTACCGTCAGTTAAACAATGTCACCATCAAGAATAAGTATCCCATTCCTAGGATTGATGACTTTTTTGATCAGCTTCAGGGTGCTAGCTTCTTCTCCAAGATCAACCTTAGGTCCGGTTATCATCAGCTTCGTGTTAGAGAGTGTGATATTCCAAAGATAGCCTTCAAGATTCGATATGGTCATTTATGAATTTGTTGTTATGTCCTTTGGTCTAACGAATACTCTTGCAACTTTTATGGATTTAATGAACCGTGTGTTCAAGAAGTATTTGGATATGTGTGTGATTATTTTCATTAATGATATCCTTATCTACTCTCGGAGTGAGGAGGAGCATGCAGACTATTTGAGAGTTGTGTTGCAAACTCTCAAGAAGAGACAATTATTTGCTATGTTTAGCAAGTGTGAGTTCTGGATGTAGTCCGTTGCTTTTTTGGGTCATATTATGACTAGAGATGGTATTCGGGTTGATTCTCAAAAGATTGAGGACGTAAAGAACTGGCCTAGACCCACTTTCCCATCCGATATTAGGAACTTTTTGGGTTTCGCTAGTTACTACAAGAGATTTGTGGAAGGATTTTCTTCCATTGCTGCCCCTTTGACTCGATTGACTCAGAAGAAGGTAAAATTTCAGTGGTCTAATTTGTGTGAGAAGAACTTTCATGAATTGAAGACAAGATTGACCACAGCCCCTGTATTGGCTCTACCCGAGGGCCTAGATGATTTTGTTGTGTATTGTGATACTTCTAGGATCAGTTTGGGTTGTGTTTTGATGCAACATGGTAAGGTGATTGCTTATGCTTCGAGACAACTTAAGGTCCACAAGAAGAACTACCCTACTCATGATCTTGAGCTAGCAGCTGTGGTTTTTGCTTTGAAGATTCTGAGACATTACTTGTATGGGGTGCATGTGGATGTATTCACTGATCATAAGAGTCTTCAGTATGTGTTCACTATGAAGGAATTGAATTTGCGGCAAAGAAGATAGCTTGAGCTTCTTAAGGATTACGACATGAGTGTGCTTTACCATCCGGGTAAGGCCAATGTTGTGGCGGATGCACTTAGTAGATTGTCGATGGTTAGTGTGTCTTCAGTCGAAGAAGGGAAGAAAGAATTAGTTAAAGAGGTTCATAGACTAGCTCGGTTGGGAGTTTGCCTTATGGACTCAACAGATGGTGGTGTTATTGTTTAGAATGGTTCTGAATCATCCTTGGTAGCAGAAGTGAAGGCAAAGCAAGACAGTGATCCTATTTCTCTTCAGCTTAAGGGTGCAGTCCATCAACAAAGAGTTGAGGTTTTCTCCCAACAGGGATATGGTGTGCTTCTTTATCAGGGTCGATTATGTGTGCTGGATGTAGATGGGTTGAGACAGCAGATTCTGACTAAGACTCATAGTTCCAGATATTCCATTCACCCTGTTGCCACCAAGATGTACCGTGATCTATGGGAAGTCTATTGGTGGAATGGTATGAAGAGGGACATAGCCAGTTTTATAGTTAAGTGTCCCAACTGTCAGCAAGTGAAGGTAGAGCATCAACGACCGAGTGGCATGATTCAAGATATTGATCTTCCTACTTGGAAGTGGGAAGCGATCAATATGGACTTCATTATAGGTTTTCCTTGTACTCGAAGGCAACATGATTCAATTTGGGTGATTGTCGACTGGATGACTAAATTATCCCACTTCTTGGATGTTAAGACTACGGATTCAGCAAATGATAATGCCAGACTCTACATTCGGGAGATAGTCCGATTGCATGGTGTCCTATTGTCCATCATTTCAGATAGAGGTACTCAGTTTACTTCTCAGGTTTGGAGATTGTTTCAGAGAGGTCTTGGTACTCAAGTGAAGCTTAGCAAAGCTTTTCACCCTCAGACAGATGGCCAGGCAGAGCGTACCATTCAGACTTTGAAGGACATGTTGAGAGCTTGTGTGATTGAATTCAAAGGTAATCGGATGCTCACTAAACTCTTATCGAGTTTGCCTACAACAACAACTTTCACTCTAGCATCCAGATGGCTCCTTAGGAGGCACTTTATGGCCGGAGGTGTAGATTTCCTATTGGTTGGTTTAAGGTAGGTGAGGAAGCTTTGATCGGTCCCGATTAGGTTCATGAGACTATGGAGAAGGTTTAGATCATTAGGGAAAGGTTGAAGACCGCTCAGAGTCGACATAAATCATATGTAGATGTGAGAAGGAGGGAATTGGAATTTGTGTTGATGATTGAGTTTTTTTGAAAGTGTCACCCATGAAGGGTGTGATGAGGTTTGTCAAGAAAGGGAAGCTTAGTCCCCATTTTGTAGGTCCTTATCAGATTTTGAGGAGAGTTGGTAGCGTTGCTTATGAGTTGGATTTGCCAACAGAGTTAGAAGCGGTTCATCCAATTTTCCATGTTTCCTTGTTGAAGAAGTGTGTTGTATCTGACCTTGATTATTCCTTTGAAGGGCGTAGGTGTGAAGGATAGTCTCACTTATGAGGAGTTTCCCGTGGAGATCCTTTATCGTCAGATTCAGAGGTTGAGAAACAAAGAAGTCACTTTGGTAAAAGTTCTTTGGAGAAATCAGCTTGTTGAAGGAGCTACTTGGGAAGAGGAATCAGCCATGAAAGCCAAGTACCCTCATATCTTTCCTTTCGATACTGTTCTAGCTTGAGGTAATAGTTTCCTCCTTAGTTTGTCCCTCCGATTCTATTCCATCGGTTCCTCTCATGATCCTAGCATGAATTCATGTTTTTGGAGTTGATTCAATCATGGTTTAAGATGAAAAGCCCAGTTTTCATGTTTACTCTTCAGATTTTATGTATTATTGACTGGTTGGGATGTTTTCTCTTAAGTTTTCCCTTACTTAGTCTTTATTCTAGGACGAATGATCCCAAGGTGGAGATATTGTAACACCCCAAAAACTTATTCAGCTTTTAAACTCAGAATCTTAATGAAATTTCTTGTTTCCAGGAATGACGGGTCCAAACCACGGACCGTGGTCTGAACCATGTGTCATGGAATGGAGCCGTAGTTTAAGTCTCCCAGGTTCAGACTCTGGTCTGAGAACCACGAGTTAGTTCTACGGACCATAGTTCAGTCTACGGCCCATCCTGTCAACTTATAGTACCAGACCTGAGGGCTGACTGATTCTCAGGAACCACGAGTCAAGTCTACGACCCATAGTCTGAACTACAGACAGTCCTGTTTACTCATGAAACCTGATCAGAGACTTGCCAAGTCGTTCAAAAATGATGAATGGTTTCTATGTCCCGTAGTTTATACTACAGACCATCCTGTAACTCGTAAAAATTGATTCAGAGGATTGCATGTTTCCCATAAACTACAGTTCAAGTCTACGGGTCGCCGTTCAGTTGATGAGTCATCTTGTTGACTCATGGTTTACCTTCAACAACTTTTTCCTTTGGCCAGGAATGACGGATGGAAACCACGAGCCGTGGTTTGGTCTACGACTCGTGGAATCCATCCATGGTCCCTGAAAGTCAACTTTTCCAGCTTTTTCCTAATTACGTCCCAGGGGCATTTTAGTTATTTCTCACCCTTTTAACTCCTAAGTGAGGTCGTTTTGACAATTTCTAGCATGATTTCTAAACCTATTAGCCTAAGTCCCTTCTCATTACCTCATTCATCTCCCAAAAATGAAAAGAACTCTCTCAAGCTCAAGATCTCAAGCTCCAAGTCCAAGCCTCCTAATCTTTTCAATTTCAAGTGGGTTAGCTTCAATCAAGGTATGTGGGTATTCAACAATGGGTTCCTTTCACCCTTTTGCCCAAAACCCCTAATTTCAAATTGTGATTTCATGAACTTTCAAATTAGGGTTCTTACCCAATTCTTATGGGTTTTGCTACAAATTACCTTCTCATGATTTTATTATGAAATTTCATTGAATTACATGATTTTTCATGGGTTTTTACATATGAACTCCTATTTCATGAATTGAAGGTTAATTATGGTAAATCCTACATGCATGAAAGAATTTAAGAAAATTGGGCAAATTGATAGCATGATTTCATGAATTTCAAGTAAATGCATGCCTTGTTCCTATTTTTTATGAAAGTATATGTTATTATGAAATTGAACTAATGCCATGCAAGTTTTCAAGTTATGAATTATTATGCAATTCAAGACACCCGATGTTCCATCAATGCTCATGAATCATTTTTCTAAAATCAAGGTTCGTGAGTAGTATGAAGATTCGGGTAATGAACATGTTTATGAACAAGCTTGATATCTAGATATGACACATGTATGTGAGCCTCATATTATATGTTTTGGGAGTAGTATTTAGCAACGAGCGATGAGAGTTCTAGATAACCCAAGTCCAAAACTACGTTGCCACCGTAGGTTGCCCTCCGAGGCTTATGAAAGGACCTTATGAACATGGTTCTAAATTTGGCCGGGTAGGACAACCCTTTTCAGTGCGGGTGCATGAACTGGACTCCATGTAGCTCAACATGGTTTATGTCGGTTAAGAGAAACTCCCATATGATTATTTTCAAGCTATGAAGTTATATGATATCATACTTTGAATCTTAACTTTGCTTCACGTTTTTATGTCTTATATATTGATAATTTCTTATGCTATTTCTTTATGAATAAGTTCATTTTAAGTATATTTTAAGTATATTTTTATCATGATTATGCATATCTCACATACTCGGTACATCCTATAGTATTAACGCATATTTTGCGCTGCATCCTCTTGATAATGCAGATTCAGGTGTTTTCCATCAGGCTCGTGGCTAGATGAAGCCGGATATTCAGTCAATATTGGTGAGTCCTCATGATTCAAGGGCTGGTTTCCATTCTAGTTGTACTGTCTATCTTTCCTTCAGATTATCGAGTAAGTTGGGATATTATCCTATCATCTCTATATGTTGGCTTAGAGGCTTTCAGACATAGACAGTGTTCGAGTCTCCGCTTTGGATTGTATTTTCCCATTCGACTCGACTATATATGCTTATGTTTCCAAATTCTCTTATTATGCTTCCGCTATGTTAAATTAATATACCTGAGTTATGCTATGACCAAGGATTAGCTCGGGGCACTCGTGGTCCCTAGTCCTGTGTTACGTCCAGGGGGTAACCTCGGGGCGTGACAAAGTACAACCACCATTATGTAACAAAATAAACTCATGACTAGAATACTGCTAAGTCCTCGGGAATAATAAGAACTCACTCAAGCGATGGCATAGACTACTGAAGAGTCTGCTCATAAACCTGCATATCTAAAAGCTGGGGGCTACATCGTCCAATGATATAGTGCTAAAAAGGAGGCATCAATACTTGAATGTACTGGAGTGCAAAGCGGTAAAGTGAAATAATACTAATATATGAACAGAAAAATATGGAAGATCGAGACATGAATAATATAATCATAGACAGAGCTGAATAACTGAAAAGAAGAACGACTAGCATGAATGCTGAAACGTACAGTAATATAAGTAAAACTTTTTAAAAATATTTTCTTAAAACTAAAACCATAAATTGAATTACTGAAGTTTGGATAAAACATAGAAACAATTCTTTATAAAAACTCTCTTTAAACTGGTGGCCTCGGCCAATCATGTATTATCTCAAAATAAGTAAGTTTTCTTTTTAGGGACTTTCTCTTAACTGACATAAACCATGTGAGCATCATGGAGTATAATATCTTGTCCACGTTTCCAGATTCCAATGACTTGACCCTGTCGGTAGAGCCATCCTATACCTTGCCGAGGTATAAGATAAAATATAATTTGGGGATCCCAAATCTGAGCCGAAAGGCTATAAATAGTAGAGGAGTCACCCTAACTGCGAACGATCTTATCCTACTATAGCAATATAGTTTTGGGGCATGTGTTGTCTAAATCTATACCCGTCTTGGTGCTAAATAGTCCTCTCTAAACATACTATATGCTCATAACATAAGTCTTAAAACACTTTCTAAAAATCATGCTTGGTCAAAATATCGTATCATGAACATATCTATCTTTGTGAGCCTTGACTCTAAATCTCTTTAATTTTTCTGAACTTTAACTTTCATGATACATAACTTCTTCTCTTTTCAAGACATGAATATTAGCATAAAGATTCTTTTTAAACTTTTCATGAACCTATACTTGAAAACTTTAAATTATATTTCATAAAAAATCATGAATAATCTAGTAAATCATGAAATAAATTTCTCAATAACTTAAAGAAAATTCGTAAACTTTTTGCTTGAAAACTCATGAGACATGTATTAGGAATAAAATCAAGAAAAAAGACTCCAAACTCATAGAATTCTTACTAAAAACATAGGACATTCAAAGAATATCATCAAGTGACCAAGAATTAAACTCAAGGATTTCAACTCATAAGAATCGTAACATGATTCATGGCTTAAACTAAAAATATAACTTGGTAGTTGGGAGAACAGGGTTCCCACACGAAAAAATTAGTTTACATACCTTGATCTTGGAGTTTATGGAAGAACCTTGAAGACAAGCCCTAACCTTGACACTTTTTTTGGATCTTGAGAGTTGGGAGTTTGAGAGAACAAGAGGGGGTTTTGATTTGAAAGTGTAAGGGATTCTGACGAGTTGAGGTGTTCTTAGTGAAGGATGGATCATTTATAAAAGAGAAAGACCAATGTGCCCCTAATTATAAAATAAAATCTGAAAAAATTCATCACACAAGGTCTGGCACCTCGCGCTAGCCAATGCACCAAGGCTAAAAAATTTATCGTTCTGAAGTTCAGAGGTAAGGGGGGCACGCCAGCCATCGCCCTAGCCTGCTGATGCCCGGTAAATGGGCATAACTTTGTACTTGGAACTTGGATCAATGAGCGATTGGTGGCGTTGGAAAGAAAACTCAAAACATCTTTAATTTAGGAGGTAATGGGTCACATAACTTTTCATACTCTAGAAGAATGCATATTTGAATTTGACCCTAGTACTGAGATGTTGAATTTGACCCTTTAATTTAAATTCAAATATGCATTCTTCACCCTAGAATTTGACCCTAGAATGCATATTTGAATTTGACCCTTTAATTTAACCTTATCAAATTAAATGTTGTGCAGCGTTTAAGTGGGTGCAATGGAGGGTGAGACACACCATCCATAGCGCCTAAATTTTGATGCGATGGAGTTTGCAGCACACCAAATGGGTAAGTTCGACAAAATTTCTGTCTTATAAGCTAAAACTTTAGGAATTTATCTGGTATTTCCCTTGAATGATTTAGGAATGCTTCTCTCTAGTTTCTCGCCTCCTCCCATATCTCCAAGTTAAAGGGAAGGGTTTTTAATCCATGATCAAGTTCAATTATTCGTCAAATCTATGAAACTCATCACAATCCATCTTAGATTTTATTCTTGGATAATTCAAGTAAAGAAGTTGATATCTTCATAATTTAAGGTATGGTTCTCTTTCTACTCTCATTTATGAGATTATATTGGAATTTTAAGAATATTTTATGGGATGGTGATTGAAAGTTGTGAGTCCAAACTTTCCCTTCTTGATTTATTATTTGATGAAGATTAAGTATGTTGAGCATTGTTTTGGTTGTTATGTTGATTGGAAAAAGGTTGGATGCCTCATAGGAGGCGGTGGTGCCATTATTAGTAATGTAAAGGTTAAGTGTGGAGAACAACATTGATATAAGGATCCTGCAAGCTCAACGCTCATCAAGTGTATGATAAACTGTTTATGTGACCCAAGCTTGATTTTAAGTTGATTATATTAGTGTTATTATTGTTCTCCCTGTAGATTGAAGAGATATATGAGTATCTTGATTGTCATAAATACGCTAAAGATTTGAATCGAGGTATGTAAGGTTAAAGTTCTATTATTCCCTGCTATGACATGACCTGCCAATCATATGTTTCCTTTTATATGAGTTGACGAGGTTTTAGATTATGAAATGACTAGAGTTTTCATGTTATATGCTTTATGTTCATGTGTTTCTCAGTTGTTGTCGCCCCAATTGTGTTAAGCTTACATGTTATATTATATTTTATTTATTACTCTAATTGAGACGTCTATGTTCCTCTATTATGAGATGTCTAAGTTCCTCTAATTGATACGTTCATGTTACTCTTTTATGAGATGTCTAAGTTCCTCTATTTAGACGTTCATGTTCCACTGTTATCATATGTATATGTTCCTCTAAATGAGATTTTAGTGTTCCTATATGTGAGATGTATATGTTCCTCTAAATGAGATGTCAGTGTTCCTCTTCAAGAGATGTATATGTTCCTCTAGTTAAGATGTCAGTGTTCCTCTACATGAGATGCATATGTTCCTCTAATGGAGATGTAAATATTTCTCTATGTGAGACATATATGTTTCTCTAAATGATATATCATTGTTCTTCTACCAAAGATGTTGTCACGGCCCAAAGTTGGGCCATGATGGCACTTATTGCAATCCCCCAGTAGGTAAGACAAAACCCAAGATGAATACTAAAATAAAGACTAATATAACTAGTATGAGAATCAGAAACGAGATAAATAGGCCACTATTTATAGACACATACATAACATGTACAAAATATACAACATAGGCCCTAAGGAAATGGAAAAAAGACAATATATACATACAAGATACAAACCCCAGACCTGGTGTCACAGGTACAAGAGCCTCTAGAAGTACGAGATTAAGGCCATACAATATACAATTGTCTGGTAAATACAAAATGAAGATAGTAGATATAAGAAGGAAAATAATAAGCCTCCAGATGCAAAGGGCTCACCACAATCTGATTAGTAAAGATCCACAAACGAGGGTGACTTGTACTGGGCGCTGCATCAAAAGAAGATGCAGAAGTATAGTATGAGTACCAAAGCATGGGATACTCAGTAGGCATCATAGGCTGACTAAGCTCAGAAGATAATATACAATATAAAAGACATAAAAGGAACTATATGCCAGAAGCTAACCTAGAATTCCCAACTATAACAGGGATAAATTGAATGAAATAATAAAAAGACACGAAACATAAGAATACATGAAGAAGGTCATGCGATATGGGATGATGTGATGCAGTATGTGGCTAACGCAGAAAAGTAAAACATGGAATTTTCCCTCGCGCCATCATCAGGCTCATCAACATATGCATAAAGTAAAAAAAACCTAGAATTTATCTCTCGGGCAGCCCGAAATTGTACCTCGGACTCATCAACAAAAAAGTAAATGGAAAAATGTTATGAAAACGTTCCTCGGACTGGGTATAAAAGTAATACAATCTTTGCAAATCAGGAACTAGTGATAAAATGATAGAAGTCTTTCTAAAATTCAAAAAAGACCATAGTAAGAATGGTGCAATCTCCTCTTAAAGTAAACAAACCACAGTATTTTCCTCCAAACCATACCATAATCCATGTGTATGAATGTATGAATGCATGCGTGCCAACATAAGTATATATGTATATATATGCATATATACACACCAAGAAGGGTAAATCACCCTTCATATCAATATCACACTAACATGGAGTCCAGCCAGTCCAAATCCACGGCCTCGAGCCCACAATATCATAACAAAAGTTAAAACAGGCAAAAAAGCGATAGCAACAAGAACCGGTAAAGGAGACCTATTCTATCATAAAACCCCCACCCTAAGCTCATACTAAGGGTCCCTAACCTAACCACAATACCGTAATAAGCAACCTAGACTAAGGCTCAGGAAGAAAACTACTTGAAGGATGACATGACCCGATTTCTCAGGTCATGATGGCACCTACTACCCCCTGTAGGCGTACCAATCCCCATAGCCTAAAACGGATAGTAATGTGCTATATCTAAACAAGCACGCAGAAGAAGCAATATATTAGCAAAAGTATATAAAAGTAAAGAAATATAGCAACAAGAATAAATATATATAGCAACAAGAATATATATATATATATATATATATATATATATATATATATAAAAGTAAAGAAATATAGAAACAAGAATAAATATATATATATATAGGAAAAAAATAAACCATTCCACGACCTAGTATCACAGTATAGGAGCCACTACAAAATACAGAGTACAAAAGGGTGCAAAAGTATATATATATATATATATATATATATATATATGTATATATATATATATATGTCTCTGAATAACAAAAGAGTACATGGTACAAAAGAGTAGATAAAAGCTAAGCCTCGGTTGCCAAGAAATCACCCTAAGTCTTGGATGTCTGGAAAGCTGCACAAGTCTCCACACAATCAATGGTGAGAGCTCACACTAGGATCTGCATGTAATGACCCTTCCGGTTATTTTCACGTATACGTTTTCCTTGTACCGTTAGAGCTTATTTGTAGCGGCCCCAAGTAATTTATGGCTTGTCGGGACCAGTATTTAGGCGTCGGGTCCATTTGTTTGGTCCTATGATAAGTTTTGAAGTCAAGCAAGTCGGAAAAAGTTATCGCAAGTTCTTTAATAAATTTTCTGAACTTTGGGTAAAATGTCTCAGAGCTTTTCTCTCAATATATAAAGAGTTAGAAGTCCCCCAAAATACCAAATCGAAGGTCTACGAGTCTAGTTTGCAACGCATAAAACCTCACATCCAACTGATCTCGGAGTAAAAATTTATGACTGTTTTACCGCAGACTGTCTGGCAGAAACCGGGTTGCGAACCGGGTTGCGAACCGGGTCGCGAACCGGGTCGGGTCAAAATCGATTTAAGGCCTCAACTTCACGTTTTAAAACACCATTTCAATTCTGAAATGGTGATAAAACATAAGGGAGGATTCCAAGAGAGTTCTTGAATATCAAAATCGTGCGATGGTGAATTGCGAACCTAAATTTAAGAATTTTATTGGCATCGCGCGTATATTTGAAAATATTTTATTTTAAAGTTATATTTTTTATTACCTTTTTAAAGTATTTTAAAGGTCTATGAAAAAAATACTTTTATTATGATATAATTGTGTATGTACTTATTTTTTAAGGTTTTATACATTATAATATTTTAACGGAGATAGTAAACTTAGTTATATTAAAAATTATTATTATGATATAGTAGGTTTTGTTTGAAATAATTTTCTCTTCATTATGATATATTCAAAAAGCTATATTTATTTTACCATGAATTTATGCAATATCCGAATACCTACGTGTTATGGACTCCATCCAAATGAATGGATAAGATTGAGGTGGTGTTGAACCACAAAAATTTCACGTGGAAGCATGGCAAGAGGAGTAGCAGCTATTGTCATTTTATTTTTGGTGGCCACCACCTCCTTTCACTTTATCATTAAATTTCTAAATGGGATGGTCATCTTTAGTTAATATATTTTTGGGGTTAAATATAAATAAGTAGGATTGTTAGATATATGCAGCTGGGGGGAAACAAACCCTATAACTTATTACTCTACCTTTTTACTCAATACTCTATGAAGGAAAATAACTTCTTCAAATCGTTGTAACATTAGTATGTGTGTACACGGGTTCCAAGTTACAACCACAATTTTTTTTATATAGCTGCTATATATGGTTATATGTCACGCTAAGAGGACATTTTGTGAAAAGAAAATTGAGTGTCAACGTCAACTTATTCAAGCCCAAATTCGAGTTTAATTTCGTTTCAGAGCTTCTCGGACATCGTCATTTTAGTAGCTTGTCATCGGATGACAGGTAGGTTACGGTTTATTTTCCCTAGACTCCGCATATATAGGATAAAATTGTATTAATGGGCATCCTTGGGTTGGTTTATTAGGTTGGTACCACAGACCTCGACCGCTTTTATTCATGTCCGCTACTTTTGTTCCTCCGTTGCTTGTAGTACTTGCCGATATATTTTATTTACCCTTGTGGTCCTGTGAGACCTTGTTGACTTTGGAACATAGAAGGTGGGATTTTGAGAATGTCGCGAGTCCCGGGCATAGAATTATCCTTCTAGGCTGGTTATGCTTGCTGAGTAGCTGTGGGCCTGTGCAGGGTCGATAGGTTGATTGTGAGCTGATGGGCAGCTATTGTATTTGATCATACCATTTCCATGCATATAAAGAGGTTTTATCCATGTTTTACTACGGTTTTAGCTTCGGGCCTACTGGCACTATTTTCTAAACCTTGCATGGCCCCGGGGGCCCTTTTTTGATGGAAATGATTTAGAAATGGTTTGATTCAACTTGTGAATATTCTTGGGTAAAAGAAAGTAAAATCATGATTTAAATCACCAGTTTTACGATTAAAACTAGACTCGGTAGGGCTGAGGTGCTAGTTGAGTTTTCTTGCTACTTGAGATAATTTTAGCCTCGGTCGGACCGAGCACCTGAGATGACTTTCTACTGTTTAGACCCGGTTATGCCCGGGCACCCTTGGAGGGGTTTTTGAGATATTTTTCCTACTACTTTAGTCCTGGACAGGGTCTGGGCATGCATATTAGAGACTGGGTCTCTATCTTGAACCCAGACTTGCTCCGGACGACATATTTTGATACGGAGTTTTAGTATGGGGTCAGGGATCTCCATGGACCTTGCCATCCGGGCCTGGGGTTGCGGGCTGCGTGTGCCGGAGGAAGGGTATACGGTGGAGTAGAGGTATACGGGCAGTGTCCTTCCATGGAACCTACCTGCTGGGCCGGATCGGCACCGGAGGAGGTACATACAGAGATACCATTTCACTTGAGATCTTCATGCATCATATCATTCATTGTTTGAGGCTCCACCCTTGTTTGTTGTTTGTTGATTGTACGCTCTGGTAGTATGGGATGCCGGAGGGTTTGTTTTCACTTGTTTGTGTTCCTCGGTTGTATGGGCGGCCGGGGGACTGTAGGTAGACTCTTGTTATTTACTTGTAGAATTGTTCCCTGTTACGGTTAATTATGAAATTGGTTACTGCTAGAATGTTAGTTGCTGGATTTGAGATTGATATGATTAGTTAGGATTGATTCATGTCTCTAAGCATGCCTATCATTACTCTTTCTCTCTTCTTCTTACACTTGAGGTTACCGGTATACCGTCCATTTTGTAAACTTATTATGTATACACTGTTATTGCAAGGACCCCAGGTGCGTTGTTTCTTACTTTCACCTGTGCCTATGGTGTATATATTTTGCTTGCTAGCCTCACA
The DNA here is from genome assembly GCA_003996215.1 of Jaltomata sinuosa. Taxonomy (NCBI): domain Eukaryota; kingdom Viridiplantae; phylum Streptophyta; class Magnoliopsida; order Solanales; family Solanaceae; genus Jaltomata; species Jaltomata sinuosa. The sequence continues at coordinate 72,848 of QJPP01001894.1, forward strand.
TGTGGTTCTGTTGACTTCCCTCTGGGCTAGTTCCTGTGTACCCTTTCATTGATTTCTGTGAATACTTGCTTCTGTTCTGTCTATTACTACGCTTTTATCTTATATGTACCCAGTTGGCCTATGATACCTACTGGGTACCTTATGCTTCGCATTTGGTGCTCACCCTACCCCCCTGCATCTTTGGGTGCAGATCCTAGCATGGGCCATCGCTGTTAGATCGCTGTGATTCATGCTTGGAGATCTGTTGGGGACTACTTCAGACTGAGGGTGAGCTCTTGGCGATCGGAGCTTAGCTTTAGTTTATCTTTTGCTTCATGTACTCTATTACCATTCGGAGACATCTGTATATATTGTTTTGGATCGTTGCACTCCATGTATGTAGTTTTGGCTCTATACTATGATACCAGGTCTTGGGGTTTGGTTTAGTTTCTGCATATGTATATATACTCCTGTTATCTATTCTCCTCATCTTACCCTCTTACTTTTGCTTATTAAACTATTCTTCCGCCTATTTGTTAGATAGTAGCCCATTACCAACTGTCCTGGGCTACGGGAATTGGTTCGCCTACTGGGGGATTGTAGGTGCCATCATGACCGAGAAATCAGGTCGTGACAACTTGGGATCAGAGCTTTAGGTTCACTGGTGTCATCGGTATAGGAGCCAATGTCTAGTAGAGTCCTGCGGATCGGGGCGGAGACGTCCGTACTCAATCTTTGGGAGGCTACAGTGGCATTTTAGGAAATTTGACTCTTTCATTGCTTCTGTGTCATGCGTAGAACCTTTGAAGTTTCTAGAAATCTCATTTGTTCTACTTCATCCTTCCGCAGATGGTTCGTACGAGATCATCGACATCACACAGAGACGAGCCTCCCACTCCAGCTAAGGGTCGAGGACGCCCTCGAGAAGCGGCACCTGCTAGAGCTGCTAGAGTTTAGATAGAGCCCGAGAGGCATGTGGATCAGGGGGCAGCCCAGGTACCACCAGCTCCAGCACCAGCTCCAGCACCAGCTCCAGTACCCATTTCTGTGCCAGCTCCAGCCGTAGCTCAGTCTCCAGATATTCGGGGATTACTATTACAGCTTTTGGTTATGATTGGAGAGAGGCCTTCTGAGGTAGCGTAGACATCTGCTCAGGGGTTAGCCCTGGGTGCACAGAGTTTAAGAGCGCAGCCTGCTACTATGGCTCCCCGTGCGGAGGTCATTCCGGTCCCATCTGTTGCACAGCCTCTTGCTCCTCGCCCAGCTATGACAGAGTCAGAGCAGAAGGCGTTGGGTAGGTTTTTGAGGTTAGCACCTCCGAGGTTTGCTGGTACTTCAGGACAGGATCCACATGACTTTATTACTACATGTGAGGAGATGTTGCATCATTTGGGTTTGTTGGAGACTCACGGGGTTGGTTATACTACCTATCAGTTAGAGGGCCCAGTGAAGTTATGGTGGAGGGCTCATGTTGCTTGTATACCACCATCGTTACCTCCTTTGACCTGGTCTGAGTTCTATGAGGCCTTTATGGCCAAGTTCCTACCTCAGAGTGATTGTGAGCATCTCAGGGAGCAGTTTACTCACCTTATGCAAGGGTCTACGACTGTCTCAGAGTATGAGACTCATTTTCATCAGCTAGCGCCGTTCGGAGCTATGATCATTCCTATCGAGGCAGATAGGATTTGCAGATTTGTATGGCGTTTGAGGCCAGAGATCAGGGATCCAGCTGAGATATTGATTGCCGGTGGTCGGTCATTTCAGGCTATCGTAGACTATGCCCGTACTGTGGAGGACTTACAGTGACATGATCAGGGGTCCAGAGATAAGAGGCCTCGACATCAGGGTGTCTACAGTGGCTCCAGATATGGTGGTAGAGGTCATGGCTAGTGGAGCCAGAGTTATCAGCCACAGCAGCACCAGGGTCAGTCCAGCCGATCGGTTCAGGCTTCCCTTCAGACTTTCGATAGTACACAGTTCGAGCAGGGTCAGAGCAGCAATCAGGGCTATGGCGGCCAGTCTTCGAGGGGTACAGTTTCTGGGGCATCAGGCCGTGGTGGTTATATGGGATCTGCTGGTTCATCTCGACCGAGTAGGCCGCCAGGGGCTTGTTTTACTTGTGGTGTGATTGGTCATTTTGCTAGAGATTGCCCTCAGCAGGGTACAGTTCAGTTGGCCGAGCCTTTACGATCAGTTCAGCCCCCGGCTAGAGGGGTGGTCGTCAGAGTAGAGGTGGTGCTCCACGCGGCAGAAAAGGTGGTAGGGATGGCGGTCGGGCAGGTGGAGGTCGTTGTCAGTTTTACGCGGTCCCTAGAAGACTAGAGGCAGAGGCCTCAGATGCTGTGATTACAGGTACGATTTCTGTGTGCCATTAGTCTTCTATGGCTTTATTTGATCCTGGATCCACTTGTTCATATGTATCTGCCTACTTTGTGCCTTGTTTGGGGTTGGCTAGTGAGCCATTATCTGTTCCTGTTTTTGTTTCGACCCCAGTAGGAGATTCTTTAGTAGTGGATCGGATTGTGAGATCCTGTATGTTATCTATTGGTGATTCAGAGACTTGGGGTGATTTGATGATTCTTGATATGCTAGATTTTGATGTGATACTGGGCATGGACTGGTTATCCCATCACCGTGTGGTTTTGGATTGTTATGCCAAGACCATTACAATAGCTGTGCCCGGTGTATCCCCGGTTGTGTGGCAGGGTTCTGTTAGCCATGCACCATCTGGGATCATCTCTTGTCTTCGAGCTAGGAAGTTGATTTCCCGTGGGTGTTTAGCTTATCTAGCATATGTCCGAGATATTAGTGCTGACCCTACTTCTCCTGAGTCCGTTCCTGTGGTTAGAGACTTCCTCGATGTGTTCCCTACCGACCTGCCAGGCCTTCCACCTGAGAGAGATATTGATTTTGCTATTGAGCTAGAGCCGGGCACTAGGCCCATTTTTATTTCTCCTTACCGTATGGCTCCTGCTGAGTTGAGGGAGCTTAAAGAGGCCAGCTTCCAGGATCTGTTAGCTAAGGGGTTTAGATCTAGTGTGTCACCGTTGCGGTGCTCCTGTTCTCTTTGTGAAGGAAGAAGGATTGGGTCGATGCGCATAGTGTATTGATTATCGGCAGCTGAATAGGGTGACAGTGAAGATCTAGGTATCCGATGCCGAGGATTGTGATTTGTTTGATCCAGCTTCAGGGTTCAGTCGTGTTTTCAAAGATTGATCTGAGGTCTGGCTACCATCAGTTGAGGATTAGGGCGGAGGACATCCCTAAGACAGCATTCAGGACACGTTATGGCCATTATGAGTTTCTGGTGATGTCTTTTGGGTTGACTAATGCCCCCGCAACCTTTATGAACTTGATGCACAGGGTTCTTGGCCCATATTTGGACTCATTTGTGATAGTTTTTTTAGACGACATCTTGGTATACTCGCGTAGTAGAGATGAGCATGAGCAGCTCTTGAGGGTTATACTCCAGTCTTTGAGAGATCATCGGCTTTATGCCAAGTTCTCAAAGTGCGAGTTTTGGCTTGAGTCAGTTGCATTCCTAGGATACGTGGTGTCTAAGGATGGGATTAGGGTTGACCCGGGAAAGATTTCTGCGGTTTGTGATTGGCCTAGACTTACTACTGCTACTGAGGTCCGCAGCTTTATTGGGTTAGCAGGTTACTACTGACAGTTCGTT